>VWZK01005194.1:11103-57251 GCA_013396935.1 Baryphthengus martii | reverse complement strand
AAGGAAGGAAGGAAGAAAGAAAGGAAAGACATTAAATAGTGAACAGAAAACATGGTGTAGAACAACCCTATTCAAACAGTGTAACATTTTTAAACAACAAAAAAAAAAAAGCGGCAAATGCTGAATTTCATTAAGAAAACCACTGCTGTTTTTAACAGAGCTCACCCAAATGTATTTACAGTGCTGTAGTGTCCAGAACGCAGGGCAGAGAATGGGAAAATCTGTTTCTGCCCATTCTGTTTCACTGAATGCAAGAAAGGCAAAGTGGGCTTGGACATGTTGCGTATTTTACCCTTATTCTCCTACAGATTATACTTTGGGGGCATATAAAGCTTCCCCACTGTACCAGATGACCCTTTTTTCTAAGCCACTTCTCCAATCTGCCCATATTCAAGCAGTCTGCATCATCAGGAATCCAAAGATGAACTCAAGCTCTGTGAAGAGCAGCAATTGCACTATCTTCTCTAGAAGGATGTATATGAGGTTTCAAACTTTGCCTGCAAACTTTCACCAGTTTTACAACTATGAAATATTACCACGAGAGTAGCTTCAACCTATTACCTTATCTGGAACACTTGAGGAGATTTTGCATTGCATAGTTGATTATCTGACCAAAAGAGATGCTGTGCAGCATACCGATAATTAACACAATCAATAAATTATTGCTTTGTGCCAAGATAGCACAAAGGTATGCTTATCTTGCATACCACATCTGAACTGATAAGCTTAATTGATACAAAACACAGCTTTTTTCTGTGAAGTAAATTATCATTCATGTGAGCTGTGCTTTTCAAATTCGCTTACATCGGTAGTTCTCCTTGGAGTTTTTTTGAGACTGGCACTTCTGACTCATTATCAATAAATATTTTAGGGAGTAATGTGACAAAACCTCAACGGTTCTCAATCAAAAAACAAACAAAACACAAGAAATAATTACATGTGATAATCAATGAGAAAGAAAAATCTTAGAGACCACTTGACAAACTATAAAAAACAGCACAGCAGTTCATCTTTGGTATAACCAAAGTCATGCAATTTCAGACACAGAGGTGTCATTTCCTTTAAAAAAAAATTCTCTTACTGTAGAGGCCAAGAGGCCTTTAAAGAACAATTGAAACCACACAATCCCAGCATGTGCTGTCCAAAATTCCTGTTAGAGGTTTAGTCTCAGTGTTCCAATGATCTATTTTTTTTATTTTAGTATTACTGTCTTCTTTACAATATTTCATTTCCCTTTCCCTTGCAAAACACAGTTAAAATAATATCTTAAGCCATACATTTAGGTATAGATTTTCAAGAAAGAAAATAATTTAGGAATGCAGCAATCATTCCTATTCACAAAAATAGGAGTAACCGACAGATCTTTTTTAAACTTGTTCATATAAATGATCTAACAACAGAAATTCCACTATCTCCCTGGGTTATTTGTTCCATCACTTAACTATCCCTACAGTTTAAGAAGTATTTTTTCATAATAACTCATTTAAATATCCCTTTCTGAAAATTAAGTCTGTTATGATTTTTTTTCTGTCCTCGGGTAAAGCTGAGATCAGGAATTATCTAAGAATCTGTTACATATTTGGAGACTATTTTAATGTCTTCCCTTAGTCTTCTCTTCTAGCCTTTCTTCATGGGTTATTTTTCCTAAAGGCCTCATCATTATTTTGCTCTTTAATTTTGTTCCAATATTCTTACAATTCACTTAAACTTTGGTGCCTAGAGTTTAGCATGATAATCCTTCTGAGGCCTTATCAGTGCTAATCTGATCAGTATAATTTAAATAATTACCTTCCCTATTGAACATACAATGTTCATATTCAGCTATGCCTGTTTTCTGTTCCTGGTCTAGTGATCTTAGTGAACTCCTAATCCATGTTTTCTGTATCCTCATCTGGATGTCGTCAGGGAAACAGCTCTGTCCATAGACAGCAGGGACGATGTTCCTTATGAGGTGACAGTTCAAAGGAGCTTTGGACTTATATGAGGAAAACTGATTCTGTGTCTGCTTCTCCCTTGCCCAGGTTATAGTCAATGACACCTGAAGCACCAGCGGCATGGGGAGAGGCTGCATGGTGGGGGACTGCTCTCTGGGGGTCGCTGTCACTGCTCATGGCATTCAGCTGAGATGTACGCGTGACTGTGCAGGTTTCTGCACCGAGCATTCAATTAATAACGTGTAGCTTCATGGTAAGCACACTTGAAGGATGAGTGCTTCTTCAGTCAACTAAGAACAACCCAGTGCCTCTATTGGCAATTTTCAAAATTGCCCACAGTCTGCATTACATGTAGAAGGGCATTTAAGATCATCTGGATGAGCTATCTCCACTCTACAGTAAGATTCCCTAGAGCTGGATATAATAAGTATATAGTCCAAGGTTAAACTATTGCCAGGTCAGAGCAGGATCCGGCTAAATATTAAGTGCAGTCTTAATCCATTTCAGTACTGCATTTACCTTTTCTTGTGACAACATATTGTTGACTTCTATACAGTTTGCATTGCACTTTGACCCCAGGTGATCTGTAATTCTTTAGCCTGTCCAACTATTCCTTGCTTTATGTATGCACTAGCAAGTTAAGTGTACTCTGCATTGGCCTTTATTGAATTTAGTATCCTTTGCTTCAAAAGATTTCTTGGGTTTGAAGATAGATTTCGCTGATTTATTCCCTAGTATCTGAGTGGTACTACTACATCTACATGTTTGTGTTTTATGGTACTAGCTGAACCTATTATCATGCTTCCTGGAATGAACAGATGAGTCCTAGGTAATGTCTCTTTTATTGGCCCTTCTGTATCAGCTACCCTGGTCTCTTGATGTAGTCATTGATAGTCTCTCCTGCCTGGGGAAGAACAGAAAAACAGTATTCACTTCACTAGATTGTATGTTTTCCTAGCCCAGAGCATAATGAAACACACAGCCATGTGATAGTTTTTGTTGATTTCCATGACTGATTCCACAGCTCTCAATTACAGGATTGCATGGCTTGTTTATCTTCTCAGCAATGTTTGGCTGATCTGCATTAAAGTAGCAAACACTGCTACAAAATCTGACATGGGGCTTTGCAAGAGGTATAACTAGAACTGAACCAAATAGTTTATGACTCATTTGTTCTTCTTTCTCTATTCTTCATATGTATTCTTCAAAAAGACATGTCTGACAGAAAAGGAGATAAGTTTGTTACTACTCTGGCTTAATTTTTCTTTATTTCTCTTGCAGCCATTGCTACCTTAGAAGTAGAGATTCTGTCGTGTATTGGACAAGCTCTTGAAACATCTTTGGAAGCATTTTCTCCCATAGTGATTTCTTATGATCATGTAAACCGAATTCTGTAACTATTGTAATATAGTCATTGTCACTGTCATGTTTGCATAACACTGAAAATTGCCATGACCATTGCCTAAGGAAAAGATATTTTTCTTTGGCTATTATGAGATACTTTTGTCCCTTAACTGTTTCCTAGTTAGGAACTTCAGCTTTGCTATCATCTGGCAATCATCTGTGGAATGCATTCTGGGTATTCGATTTCTTTTATCACAAACCAAATGTTACATCAACCGAACCCTAGATTTTCATATCTTCCATTGTAAATGTGAATGTTTTGTCCCATTTTCAGTAGTTCTCAGCATTTCTGCCACACTGTACAATGGAGAACAAAGCTTGTAAGCTTTCATGTTTCGACTTTTTTTTTTTTTTTTAAAACATGCTTTTTAGTTTAATCTCTCTTTTAACTATTATATATTTATTCTAGAGGGGCTTAATTAACCTCCTTTTCTGTCTTCCTGTGAGTTAGTTACTCTTCATTCTCTTTAGAACCAGTACAACAAAAGAGGCACGCTGAAGTACAATTCATGTGACAGCTATTATCATAATACGAACATATTGCAGAAATATCTATTTTCCTCCATAATTGTAAAGGAAACATGTCATGATTTGTTCACACATAGTTCAGAGTTGCATCTTAGGAACCTAAGAAAGAACATAGACATGAAGTTTGAGCCATAGCTCCTTTTTATATACCACATAAAAGACATTGTCCAGACTTGCAGAATATGAAACAACATATTCTTCTTCCTCTGTAACTTCAGTGATATATACTAAAATAAAGAAATAGCATTTAATATCATAACCTACTTTATAGTAATTTAATATAGTCCTCATCAGCTTCTGAGAATGCATGTCTAGGAATCACAAAATCACAGAATTATTGAGGCTGGAATAGACCTCTGAGATCATCAAGTCCAGTCTATGACCTAACACCACAACATCAACTAGACCATGGCACTAAGTGCCACATCCAGTCTTTCCTTAAACACCTCCAGAGATGGCGACTCCACCACTTCCCTGAGCAGTCCATTCCAGTGTTTAATCACCCTTTTCATAAGGAAGTGCTTCCTAATATCCAACCTAAACCTCCCCTGGCGCAACTTCAGGCCATGCCCTCTCGTCCTGTCACTAGTTGCCTGGGAGAAGAGCCCGACCCCCACCTGACTACAACTTCCCTTCAGGTAGTTGTAGAGAGTGATAAGGTCCCCTCGAGTCTCCTCTCCTCCAGGCTGAACAACCCCAGTTCCCTTAGCCTCTCCTCATAAGACTTTCTCTCCAGTCCCTTCATCAGCCTCNCCCCTGGTTGTCTTGTACATGCCACTTGATGGCACTCAGGATGATCTGCTCCATAACCTTGCCAGGCACCGTGGTCAGGCTGACAGGCCTATAGTTCCCTGGATCCTCCTTCCAGCCCTTCTTGTGGATGGGTGTCACATTGGCCAACCTCCAGTCATCTGGTACCTCCCCGGTGAGCCAGGACCGGTGATAAACGATGGAAAGCGGCTTAGCCAGCTCTTGTGCCAGCTCCCTAAGAACCCTGGGATGAATCCCATCCAGACCCATAGACTTGTTAGGATCTAAGTGGCACAGCAGGTGCCTAACTACTTCCTCCTGGGTTACAGGAGGGATATTTTGCTCCCCATCCCTGCCTACCAACTCAGGAGACCAGTTGCCCTGAGGATAGCCAGTCTTTTTGTTAAACACTGACGCAAAGAAGGTGTTGAGTACCTCAGCCTTTTCCTTGTCTTCCATTACTATACTCCCTCTTTCATCCAATAAGGAATGGAGATTTTCCCTGGTCCTCCTTTTGTTATTAATGAGTTTCTAAAAGCAAAATATCCCTCCTGCAACAGGAAGTTGTCATCCACTCCTAAATTAAAGAAGTATCACATCTATTAGCTCCTTCCTATCCATCAGGCCAGTTGCCTTCTATATTCCTCACATTCCACAGTTTGTTCACTTTTGCCTTCTGTGGGTTCTTCAGAATCAACATAATTAACTCATAACTGTGTTTCAGCTGTTTATCATTTTAGAAATAATATATATTTATATACACACATACACACATATATATTGTTTTAACAGAATATAAAGAAGTGTCTTCTACTAATCTTAAAGACAGCCATGTGATTTAATGTCATTTATATGGCAGCTTATGGAAGCCAGTTAGCTTTTCAATTTTTCAAATTCTACATTCACTATAATATGTTAATAATCAATTGCATGGTTGTTGGACTGAATTTATTTTTTTTTTAGAATGCTTTTATCTTATTTATATATTTATTCCACTGCTAGAGAGGAGAATTGTCTTGACAGCTCCTTCTCTTATATGGAGACAGATTTATATCCTCAGACACAACTATGAGAGTCAGTGTTGCTGTTACTGCTGATCATTGTTTGCTTTGTAACGGATTCTCAGGCACTATAGTCTGTCAAATTACACTGAAAAAAAGTTAAAGATTTTTAATTGCTTTAAAAAAAAATATAGTATGTGTATTTCATTTAATTCTTCTGATGCAAGTTCCTAAAAGAAGACTATATAGACTTTATGGAAATAGCTCTAAAAGCTTCTCTCTCAAAGTCTCTCAGCCTTTTTTTACTCTTTTTTTTTCAGTTTTATTGGCACAATGTCTATACACTTTACTTTTCGTCTGGGAAATATCTTAACTTTATCATTAGCCTTTGGCCACATGAGCTTATGTTTCTGAAATTAAGTAGAGATGACTTCTGGGGAGCTGTGAGTTAACTCTCCTTTTATGCAGCTGCTTTGCAACACAAAGTAACCTCCAACAGGTTTGACATTCTCCATTGAAGTCAGCTTCTTTGCCAGACCTTATCCAAGTGAAAGAGAAGACTTAATCCCCACAGCCTCCCAGGGACTATTCAAGTAGGATTCCTCTAGTCAGTCCACCTGGGGGCTTTAGATAGACCTTCTTCATGTGTAACTTTTTCACTTGACAGTTTCATATTGAGGATTCATATTAAATAATGTACTTGTTTATCACCTTTTCTTGTGACACTTTTGATTCTCTTTATGGTCACTGAAGTAGCACCTGAAGATATACCAACTTAGCTGACAATCTATTTAACTGTTACGCACGGTAAAAGCAAAATCAGCTCTGACTCACGGAAGCATTTACTCTGCACTTCACAGAAGGTATGCTCTGATATTAAAGGACTTTGAATAAAACAAAACACAATAAAACAAAGCATGTAAGTCGGAGATGTGCCATAAAGGCTCATCTTGCAGTATGTCTGGGGACAATATTTGATGAAAACTGCTAAGAAAAGATGTATACATTAGAATTACAGTATACATACACAGGAAATTTCAGGAAACAAAGAAGGAAAAATTCTGTTCCTTGAAGAAAAGTTGTAAGTCTAATACTAATGAATGAAACACTAGTTTAACTGCTTGTTAATAAACAGTGTTTAATCAACAATCAGCGAAAAATAAAGTGAAAGATCTGTCCAGTACTTATGTGGACCTATAATTTGGAGAAAGAAAAGAAAAAAAAAAAAAAAAAAAAGGAAAAGGGAGAAGGAAAGAGGAAAAAGAAAGGGGAGAAGGAAAGGAGAAAAGGAAAGGGAAAAAAAGAAAGGGGGAAAGGAAAGGGGAAAAGGAAAGGGGAAAGGAAAGACCAATTAAAGATATGAGATATTCTATTCTATTTTTACATGTAAATAAAAATAAAAAATAAAATAAAAAATAAAACAGCTACATGCATCCAAAAATATCTACAAATAATTCCACATGACTGGAAATCTTATTTTAAATAGAAGTTGTTCTGAATGCTGGATTCATATTAAATTAAATTAAATTGCACATAAGTACCAAAATGGAGTATTCAAGTATAGGAATATTTTGCTTCCTTTAAGAATATTACAGTGAAAATTATTGACCTAAGTATTTAAAAGAAATAAGAAGCCAACTTTCCTCTTTCTTAAAATGTATTTATTTTGTTACTGATATCAGAGTTCTTAATTTTGTTCAAGGTAAATTAAAAAGAAATTATTGTCTTTTTTATATATATTCTGACAAACAAGATGACATTGAATTTTTTCACGTCCTTGCAATTTTATCCAACTAGTTTACATGTCCATTCCTGAATGTGAGTTTTTTGTAAAGACTCTTAATTGCAGATACCAATACTGCTTTTAATAGCATGCTTATAAAAAATTCTTCCAAACTTTCTTCTAAAGAAGATTCAAAAAATTTTGCAAAACCTATTCAATTGTGGGACTTCTGACTGAAACTTCTTTTGATCTTACTCCTTCTGCATCTAAAAACCTCTGAAATTTTGAACCTATGATTTTGATTTTCATTTAGATATTGTATTATACTTGAGTGAGACTATGGTTTTGAATCTTAAAATCCAAGCAAGTTTCAAAAATCACCAAATGAATTGTTTTCATTTATCCAAAGTATTATTCCTTGATTTTTCTTTTAACATTCAGTCAGAAGGACAAATATCTCGCAAGTGCACTCTCTCGCTCTCCTCCCTGGCCCCGCCTTGCTCCCCCACCCCCTCCACCCTCCCTTTTTTCTTTATTAGAGTAGCCTGGGCATAGGTAATAAATACAAAATTATAACCATATACTTACAACTATTTATATATATAGTTATAACAGTTTATAAGGGTATGCAATATTTATAGGCAAAACTATCTGACAAAATTTGCATTTTTATATCAATAAAGATTAACTAATCCTTAACTTCCCCAAACTTAACAATTATTTAATAAACACAACTAAAGAACCCAGATAGTTTCAACAATATCTGGACATGATGCATCTTGCTAGAATACATGTCTCTACTTCTCCTCCCACCTCAATGGAGGAAGACCTAATCAACAAAGTTTTATCACATTTCCTTTGCTAAAGCGATAGTCAGTTACAATTACATAAGCACCCTCAAATAAAAAAAGGTAAATAGATACAAGAACTATATCTAAAAAGAAATAAAGATCTAGAATTCCAAGACCTCCTTCTTGTTTTCAATGAAGTTTAGCATTAAAATGTGATGGGATTACAGCTCTGAGCTCCTTCAACAACTCCTCCTTGTGCAGAACAAAGAATGGTTTCTGCTTCAGTGAGTTCGGGTGCTTGGCCCTTCTCCCTTCATGTGGGGCAAAAAAATCGAAAAAAGCTATGTGAACACATTGCTGAGTTTATGGCTCATTTACTGTAGAGATGCCTTGTCAATAGGAAATGAGAAACACTGACTTTAAATATTTGAAAAATAAGGGACATATAAAAGCCACAGCCCAATAAGCAATCATTCTTGAAAAATTACCCTAATTAAATCTTTGTCACACTTGATAATGAGGTATTTGCTTCCATAACCTTTTATGTTTTCCTTTCGTGATGATAATGAGGTAGATGTTGGTTTTAATTACATAGTATCATACAGATTTTTCTTTGGTAATATCTTTACAAATCATTGTACTCCAGGCCTGTAAGTAACAACTGGTGTCAACTATTCGACCTCTTCCTTAAAGTTAACAAAACAGTACGCCTTTTGGAAAAAAACCACGATTGCGTAGCAATTAACAATGAAATGTAGTCATTTTTCACAGTACACAAATACTAATCTGATAATCAGTGTATTTAAATGGGTTTTCCTTCTGTCAAAGGGATTTCATAATAAATACTTACGATTGAATAAATTCTTTAATAATTAAATGAAAACTAAACCAGTAACTCTCTGAATCTCTCTCATAAAATATGGAATAGTAAACTCTCTTCTTAAATGCTGTGTTTGATGGGAATTCTGCAGACAAGACAGTGTTCATGTCTTGGCCTTTCTGCCCTTGAAAGCTTTGGAGACTGAGAAAAAGGTACTTCTGTACAGACTTTGTAAAAAGGCGGTCTTTGAAATTCTCCTTCATGTGGTATTTTAGGCTTATTAGAAGGGTGAATTTAAGTGCCTTGTCAAGTCATAATCCAGTTCTCGGATTCTTTGTTTTTCCCTCACGTGCCTCCAACCCGCTCCAAGAAAAAACAGCTCACACTTTGCTATTGTTCAAGTACTGTTGAGTAATGGAATTTTGTATTATTTTTGTAAAGGAAAGCTTTTTGCACAGAAGTGAATGAAAATATTAGTCTAAAGACACATGTCTATTTTCAGAGAAGTAATCAGCTTCTAGTTAATTGTAAACATTATTTCTGTATTGTTCAAATAGGGCTGAGTGCAGGAAACCATCACTCTCACACACAACATGCTTTTTAAGTCGTCGTTTTTTAAGAAGAATATGTCTTGATGCACTACAACAATGATCTGGGTTATCATGTTGTTAGGAATGGATGTTTCAGCTTTTTTTCCCCCATTCTGGATTCGTTGTCTGCTTGAAAATAGCTGCAAGTGAAGTGGATTGAAGTTAGACAAAAAAAAAAGGCCTAAAATCTTGGCTAACAGAAAATGTACAGTTCACAAGTAAACAGAGGTAGATAGTTTACAATTTTGAGAGGAGAACGAGTATTTTTTTAAATTTTGTAATATAATGACTTACACTAGTGAAATTGTTTAATTATAAATCATGTAATTATACTCTATGGTATATGAACATTGGATAAAAGCACTATCTTGTTTTCAATACTAAATTCATTATCTATCATGAGTCTTTCAAAATTGCCTTTAGGTTGTGCCTTCAAATCAAAAAAAGATGTGACCCATTCCAGATTTAGCTCAGACTTTTTTTACTGTTGTGTCTCAACAGCAAAGATACTATTCAAAATAAATTAAAAAAAATCCACAACTGAATATTCTAATGACTGTACTAGTACAATGCTTATTAAAATTAGCCAGATTTGGCTAGCCTCTGAATTCATTATTATAATTGATTTTTTATAAAAGTTACATTTAAAACAAATTTGTTACTAATCAAAGCGTCAAGCTCAATGCTTCTGTAGGTTCTTTTGTTAAGGTAGGATTTAATTCACTGGGGCTGCTTTTATTAATACAGGCTACACAACATAAGACTTCTGATAGAGCATCTGATAGAGCTCAGCAAGCTGAAAAGAAGGTCCAGGCTGCATAATATGCAGAAGGAATCTCCGATACACTCATTAAACAGAACATTTTCCATTAAATTGTTAGAGTGGGAGAGTAGAAATTCAACTTTGCAAATATACATGTGCAAAGAAATTAAGAAACTGAGGTTCTCAAAGTAATATTACATATATTACCTATCCTAATCCAAGCCGTGGTGCTGAATGTGACTGAAACTTGGACCTTACAGTTATACACAAATATAAACCATAAAGAGCTCCTGATGTGAACTGAAGCTCTATGTTCACTACACGCAATGAGAATCAACTAGCATATCCTACACAAAAACAACTTTATAAGTTCTTTACATGCCAGGTGAAATATTGAGAAAAAGTGACTGATGTAAGCACAGGTAGCTCCCACATGTTCCAACAATTGGCACTTTACCCATGCTCGATATCACTCACTAGATCACTGGAGCATTTCACAGTGCAAATCTTCCAATTCTGATAGATTCAGTTACGAGGTCTCAGTGTTTGTGGGGTTACTTTCATTGGAAAGCCACACACAAAGTGTAACTATTTACTATAGGTGTTGAAAATACACTATTAGATTGAGATCTACATGTAGTCTCAGATTCATCCCTGTAAGTTATGAATACACAAAAATGTCTTATATTATTGTAATTTATAACAGAAGCAAGCAATTTTCCAGGTAAGGTAGCAGAAAACTAGGTGTAAGAACTTCTTCAAAATTTCATATTAAGCCAGCATGGCCTTGCTTGCAGTATCTCCACTCAAGCAGATACTGCTCTGGTACAGAAGATGACCAGCGTTTTCAATCTAAAAGTGAAATACTGTGGAAACTTAAAGAAAAAAAAAAAAAAGAAAACAATAGATGTAACACAAAGTTCATTGTTAAAATCTGGATCTTAGAAGGATTGATACAGAAGTTGGAGATAAGGAATCACACCTGGAATGAGGATTGTAGCAGGAAAAAAAGTACGAAGTTTTACAGACTCCTCAGTAAAAACAAAACCATGCATTTGAAAGTTGCTCTAGTGGGAAAAAAAAAAAAAAAAGATGTTTCAGTCTTTGTGGTAGCTGAAGCTTGGTGTTCTACTGACAAAACGGCTGTTGGTTGTACTAAATTGTGTCAAATTACATGCAGTGGTTACATAATGGGCATTACTGTCCATGAGGGACAAAGATGAGGCCACTCATTTTACTTAGGACTGAAAGATGGATTTAAATTATACGGCTAGGGATGAAAGACTAGTGCTTCATTAAGTAAGCTGCTCAACCTTTGTGCTTACTCTAGTTTTAAAACTATTATCCTACAATCACAGTGAATACCTTTGAAATAATATTGCAGTCATTCTTTGATAAGAAAGCCTGTTTTTTTTTTTTCCTTTGCTCTGCCTTGCAACTGAGTAGCAAATACATAATTTATATTAACCTTGACTTGTTCTTCACCTACAGATTCTCCTGATTTTGTATCATAAGGGAGAATCCTTTTTTCTTTAAAGGCAAAAACATGAATTAAGTATTTCCCTTATACAGATCCTTTCTTTTTATTTTTTTTTCACAGGAACCAGGGCTCATACAGCACTGTTCCTAGCTTGCAAGAAGTAGCAGCTTGTTTCCAGCTTTCAGACTTGTCCAAAATCAATCTTGTCACTTTGGCTTGGATTTGCATAATGTTCCTCCCTGAGTGGAGTTTCTGTGGCTTGTCTGCAGCAATACTGTAGGGAAACAATGAGGAATTCTGTTTAAAAACTGATGACACAAAAGTGCCACTGATGTTTTCAGGTGATCATTTCTGCGCACCTGTATTCTTTGCAGAGTGCTAAACACATTACTTTCAAAAGTTGCACACAATTACATTAAGAGCTGCCTTTGTACTGAAAACATTGTCATTAGAATGTCTTATTTCCTTAGTACAAAGGCTCTATGGCTCACTGCCCTTCTGATATTTCAATTATTTGGTTGTAATCATGTGGCAAAGCAGATATTGATTTCCTGGGTATTCAAATTACACCTCTAAATGCATCAGCTAGTAAAAGGGCTTTATCATTTAAAATTATACACTATTTGGTGAAGCCAGCTGGTTCCACTGCAAAGGAACATACTCTTTTATTATAAAAGTAACATTATAAAGAGAATTTGTAGGGGTGTTTCTTTAAGACTGTATACAAATTCAATAAGACTTACTTATTTTGAGAGATACTGTATACTCAAGTAGCTTCTGAGACTTATTAAATGTGAATTGAAAGAACTAAAGCAGTCCTTGGGACCCAATGCATATACCAGTGCATTTGTAGTTGTACATCTATGAGTGCATCGATTTACAGATACTAAAAATCCACAAGTTTTATTTTTCATACATGTCAGACAGCAATGGTTTGCTATTACATTCATCCTCTCTCCTACATGAGATAGTTGGCACTCCCTTCCTGATATGGGTCAAACACAAACCTGCGAGAAGTCAATGTGTTCAACAAAATAAACCTGAAACAGATTTGCAGGATTTGGAAAAACTTCTGTCATACGCTCAAATGTTTCTCAAATTCTAGATGTCTCTTTACTCATTCTAAACTTGAGGTTGATGACCTAAATGCAGAGATACTCTATCAAATCATATGGTGACAGCTTCACAGAAGACAGTGTTTCATCTTGGCTGTCCTGCTTGGCCATGAACACCACAGCCAAGGCTGGAAACTGAAATAGCTGCTCCTGGGAAGCTAGAGATTAGTTTTAAAAAGCCAAGGAACCAGGCAAACGAAAAGCCACATGCAGTTTCCAAGAGGAAAGCAGGAAACATCACACTGTTAGGTTATGATGAAATAAATGTCAAAAAAATCTAAATAACAGTGCTTTAACCTCAAAATTTTGGTGATTTTGCCTTTTCAGTGAGGTAGACTTCTAGTGCAGCTTTCACATTTCCTAATTTTACATTCTGCATAAACCTTCTCCCTTTTGAAAAGAAGGAAAGCTCTTTGACTGCATCCTCTTAATAATTTATTTCTGTGTTTACCTGTTTCCTCAACTTGGTTTATTTTCCTTCCTTTTCCAGGAGAGCCCTTAGGTAAGGAGAACTCTGAAATAATTTTATTAAATTATTATTTTTTTTAAAAAATGTAGTTGGTTTTCTAAGCATAAATCTGTATTCATCTATATTGATAATGCTTTATGGAGAAAGCTAAAAGAGTTTAGACTCCCTTGGTTATAGCTAGCCTACTTGAGTCTATTGTTTCTCTATGAACACATTACAAATATACCAGATTGCAGAAATGGCAGCACAAGTATTCAATAGAACACTCTTGAGAGACTTGAAGAATGCTTACAGATGCAATTAATTGCTAATAAGTTACTAGTATCTTTGTTCTCCAAATCAAAGAAGTTAAACTGTTTGAAAATGTTCAAAAAATATAATCTAAAATGAGACAACACAGCTGAATATCTAAACGCTAGTTAGAGGATTTTTTTCTTTTTTTTTTCAGTTTTTTCTTTTGTGATGGATTAGAGAAGATATTCATACAGAAAAAAAATAATAATTCAATTTTAATGGATTTTATTCAAATTTTCCTGATTTTCTTAGGTGCTATTTAGTATTTTAAAATGACTTTTGGTTTAAAATGTTTTGCAGACTTTATGATGCTATGATTCAAAGAAAACCAAATGCATGTACTCTCAATGATTGATTCTTGTTTTAAAGTGTGCAGAGGCTTCAATTTTTGATGCTTAATAGGTTAATAATCCAGTAATACGTGATTTCTACCTGCTTTTTTCAGGTAAATTCCCAGTTCCAGAAAGACTTAAGAGTTTTAAAAACAATCAAATATAGTGATTTCACAAACACTTCTTCACTCATTTCCAGTGTCAGACTGATCCTGAAGTAAGTCAGTGTCATACAGCTCCATTTGAAACCCATGACTTTTATTGTTTCATATGTTCAAGCTGGGACAAGAATCTCAGAAATAATAGTACTTCAAACTGGAACAAATGACACAAGTGCTGCCACATCACCCCTATACAGGAAGGGCTTTTTACCACAAAAGGTAAATACACGATCTAGTTTTATATCCTGTTCATAACAGATTATTTCTGGTTTATTCAGATATTCATCAGTGAACCCAGATTCCTGAATACAGTAAGATTGTACCTCATGTCTTCATGAACGCAGATTCTAACAGAATCTTTTCCTAATGAATTACCAATCTAGTAATTCACATGAGGATGGCTGTTTTCGGTTAGTACATGAGTTAATTTTCCCCTTAGTGAATAAAAAGACTAAAAAATTGATGGATATTTGGCCTCTGAAATTCTAATGCATGTGTGGTTATGCTATCATGTGTGCAGCTTACAAACAGTATCATCTGATCTTTGGATATAAAATGTCCAAAAACATCTGGGCTTCAAAACAATCCATTTTATAAACTCTGTTTCTTACTTAAACCTTGTTTTTCCCTGTTTTTGAAATTTCATTTTTAACCAAGAAGATAGATAACACACTACATTTTCTATCAGATTCTGTTATCCTTTTGCACCTTGCAAGTAAGAACATCGTAAAGCACAGTGGACTGCCCTAAAGAGGTCTATGCAACTCCAGATAGCTTTTGACCTGTGCGTAATTGTCATGTGCTTTTGAAGAGAGTGCAACATTTGTTGAGTCAGATCCTGTCTCTGTTTAGGGTTCAGGGCAAACTCCACAGAGCAGAATTGCTGTGCGCCCCCTCTCTCCCTCCCCCTTCCCACCCAAGGGAGATATAAAGGGAAAAGAGGAAGGAAGTGCCTCACACCAAATTGGAAGTTAAGACTATGAACAAAATTTAATAGGTAACAGATAAATAGGGAGAAGGAAATATTAAGGGAAGAGGGATATACAAAAATATACCAAACCAGTCCTGGGATGCCGATGGATTGTGCAGAGCACGTGGAGCCAGGCCTAGCTGAGCTAGATTGTGATCCCACGGCAGCACAGTCCGAGGGCGAAAGAAAAGAAGGGCCGAAACCCACCCTTCCTGTCCTTTTTGTAGAGTGTGGAAGGGAAGGGGAGGGAATACCAGGTGTTCGTGTGCCCCCCCCCCCCAATTTGTTAACTCTTAAACCACAACAGGTCCTTGCCCCTTTACTGTGACAACTGTATTGAGCAGCATCTTGTCTAACCAATTGTTTGAGGCTCCCTTGTTTGGTGTACCCCTAAAAAAATGCAGACAAAAAAAAATTAAAAATAGAAACAATCATGCGGCAAATGATAGCCAGAAGTTCAAGTGTGTGTAGCAGTCTTTAAAAACAATTTTTCTGATTGACTATAAATTTTCTCTTTCAGGAATGATGAATATGACCTGGCCCAAACCAGATGGAAATTATAGAAGATTCAGTCATCTCATAGTAAAAGAAAATGTGTTTACTTTTACCTGTGCATCTCTGTTTACAAATAGCCCATGTATTCATCTACCTTGACACAGATTCCACATTATTAATCTTTCTCTTTTTGAATGGGAGGAGAAAAGCAAGTTTTCTCCGTATGTCAGTCTAGCCTACCTGCTTCTACTGAAACTATTATGCTTTTTTCCATCCCTATACATTATATAATTGTTAAATGTAATGAGCATTGGAATCCACATTTGACAACTCCTTCTTCTCCCTAGATTTGCATGTTACATTAAACTTTAAAATTAATTTTCACACTCTGGTCAAATGATTGTTATATTAAACCGTGGAAGTAAGGTGAAATTACTCTAACATGAGAGATTTAGTAGAGCAACTTAACCAGTCACATTGTGGTTGGACAACATTCACCTCTGACACAAGTTTCTCATCCCTGTATAGCCCACAGCAATATGATCAGGATAATTTTCTGTAAAGTGGAAAATTTTAGGCTGGAGAATGAGTTGGCACAAGTACCATACTTTTGTTCTAGTCATTAAGACCTTGGATAAAACATCAGTCAGCGTCACTTATATGCAGCTTAAAACTGTCGGTACCGATTAGGTGTGCTCTGAGAAGGAATGCCCAGTCAGACTCCTGTGGGAATTTAGGCAAAGGAACACTTAGAATGGGATTCATCTCATGCACCTTTAGGCATAAAAGAAAGACATCAGAATCTGAACTAATTACTCCAGCCGCTGTGAACGAAAGAGGTAGGCACCTTCTGAAGCATTTAATTGCACATATTTCAGATGTCTCTTGGATGAGGTGAATGCCTTTTAAGGACACCAGTGTCTCTCATATGACTTTGAACTGGACTTCAGTTGATTAGCTCAGTCTAACTTGAGTTATTCTCTGTTTTCCCTCTGTATCTGATTGAGCTGATGCCTGAGCCAGACGCTGTGCTGCTCTGTCAGGTATGTCCACACATGACCACCAGCTTATTTCCCAAAGTCCTTACTAGTCCTTCTGCAGGAACTCCAGCTTTGTGTTGTATATTATCTTGACTACATCAGAACTTCCTGGGAATCTTGTATAATGTTACCAGAATAAAAATCCAGAATTCTACTGCCTAGAATAAGACAAAGTTTGTCCTATTGTGCCACAATTCCTTTCTGGATCTAAGCAAACATTAGCACTGATGTGCAGCCTGTATTGCTGATGTTTGCTACCACATACTCATGATACAGGGATAAGTTCAAATGGCACGTCAATATCAGCTGCTTTTTATAATGAGGCAGTCACTAGTTATTATAAACCTAATTATGCAGGAATTGATTTTCCAGGTACCCTGGAGCCAAACCTTTCTTTGACAGTCCTGATTGAGAATTTCTGGCCTTTTCTATATAACAACAAGGGCTTTATTTGCTACGTGAAGCAGGGAGAATTTTAAGGTTGCTCAAACTGATTTCATAGGTCTACCACAAATATACAAGGAAAACAGAGAAGTTGATATAATTTTGGATACAGAAAACTATCACTTAGATTCACTAAATATTGGGGAACAGAATCTGAAATACAGACATGAGACATCATTGCTCATTTTATGGAGCTGTTGCATAATAATGCAAATACTGTGGTGCAACTATTTAGTTAAAAATAAGCAGTTAATGGAGAAGTTCTTAGTATATATACTGGCATATTGAGACTTCAGTGTATTAATGGTTTTAGCTTATCAGGATGCTGCGCCTCAATATTCAGTTGGGCAGCATAGTAGCAATATGAGCTCCCAGAAAACATGTGGGCATACACATACAGGTGAATGTCACAAGGAGAGCTTTAGAGCAAAGCCATTCAGATACTTTTTTTTTTTTTTTTTCCATTTCTGATGGAATGTACTTTAGTCTTCAAAATGCTGAGCAGGATACTTTCTGAAACATGTAAGTTTAGAGTGACATGGTGTATCTTGGAATGAATTACCATGTGCTGTCAAAATTGAGATTTTTCTCAAAACAGTTCTTGTATCTATTTTAATTTTAAAAAGCCATTTCATTTATCACCACCTTCAGATTTTCTGCAGCAGCTGAGTAGAGAGATAACTCACTCCTTTATCATATTTGACAATTATTGCCTAAAATATATCAATAGTCCTGGAAGCAGTGACTAAACTCCGCTCTTTCCATGTGTTTGCTTTAGTTGCTAACCTACAAAGTCATCCTTTAGTTTCATGAAGGTCTGCCTACAATAGCATCTGTTTCAGTTCTGCTTGGTTTTGGTCCTATTCACAGGGGGTTAACTCTTTGCATAAACTAATACTACCTCATCCAGACTTCTGGATTTCATTTTGAAGACTGAGCTCAGGTTGATAAAGAAACTTTGAATCAATTTTAATCAAGCAATTTTAGGAAACTTATGCCAGAATTTCTGAAAAACTGAAGAGAAGAACTATGAATTATTCTTTCTGCAGTTCAGTTCTTGATTTGAACTGATGCAGACATTCCTCACCCAGGTGATTATGAAATGGAGTGATTCAGAAACTATTATCTCCTAGACTTAGGTACTCTTTTCCTTCCTTAGACAAGCTAGCTTGTTTTTTAAACAAGAATAGTAATACTCCTCATATGACCATTAGCAAATGGATTTAGGTATAAAATCAGTGCTGAGACCAGTCTCCTTCAAGCAGATAGCAGAGCTGGACTAGTGGCTAACATTTAAATGATTACATTTTTAGTGGCAAGAAATATAAAATTTTATGGATTCTCAGTAATCAAACAGATGGGAATTTTGTTTATCAATTTGTTATAAAC
Organism: Baryphthengus martii; assembly: GCA_013396935.1. Taxonomy (NCBI): domain Eukaryota; kingdom Metazoa; phylum Chordata; class Aves; order Coraciiformes; family Momotidae; genus Baryphthengus; species Baryphthengus martii. The sequence continues at coordinate 38,758 of VWZK01005194.1, read as the reverse complement.
TTGTAACTTTGAACAAAGGTAAAGTTCACCTGGAATGTTAAATCATTGCTTCAGCTTAGCAATTTTTTTTTTTATTTTTTTTTTTTTTTCATTTGGTAGAACAACATTAGGGTTTTTGTAGAAGTAATGAGTCATTTCTGAGTCTGGTAATAAGTGGGGAAATGCACAAACAAGGGTGCTATTTGCTTCTAAAGTAAAAAAATGTTACTTATGGGACTGGAGTGGAAAAGAGGAGATTTATGCTTATTTTTGCTTGAAGAGAGAAATTCTAGAAAAGCACAAATGTTTTCATTCAGTGATTTTTTAGCTTACATAACTGCATACAAAAAAAAAACAAACAAAAAACAAAACCAAGCAAAAAAACCAAACCAAATGAAAGGAAAACCACAGAGGCACAATGTAAGTATCTTTCTTATTCCTTTTTTGTTTTCTCCAGCACCACTTTTAGGGTTGCAGCTTCTGTATTAGATTTGCTGCTGAAATAAGCTAAATTTTTAAAGGCATAGCAGAAGTCTCGTGATATAATTCCAATGCCTAAGATTAGGCATGTCTGTTTCTCCCTCATGTCCCTTTCTAGCAAAGACAAAGCTGTAGAGAAGGAAAAAACAAATCTCAATTCCTTTGACACCCTATTTGGTATCCCCGTTGCCTTTTCAAGTTCAGAATTACAGTAGTTGATTTTCATGTGCTGGATATTAATCCCTCAGAGAATGCTTCTGTGTAAACTTTTGCTTGGTCTCTAGTCCTCTTCCTTCCAGTGACTTCTGTGGCTTGTTTTTTTCCTGTGTCTTCTTTTTCCTTTTCAGCTAAGAACAATATCCCTGACACGTTGTTATGAGCCTCAGCTGTTCCTCAATTTAGGTTATGCCCTTTAATGAAATCAAAGAAAAGCAGATGAGAGATCCAGAGAATAATAATGAAAAAAAAATAAAAAAATTAACTCAATAGCTACCAGAAAAAGACATAAAATGAAAAAGAGATTTGTAAGCTTAGAAAATTCAATTCAGAACTGGTTAGAGAGTTGTCTTTTTTTTTAGTGGGAACTTGGGGATTAGTGGAAAGTTTGGCAAAGAGGTAGAAGAACATTTTATTCAGGACAGTAGGAAGACCACAGAGAAATTGGAGGTGTTTTGGGTTATGAATATACAGAAAAAAAGTTTAACTAATCTCAAAGAAATCAGAAAGCTATTGGAAAGGCTAGGTGACAGAAAGACATTGAGACTTTTGAGCAGTTTGAAATTTGAATAATTTAACCTATCAAAAGTATGAAAATGCACTCTCTCCTATGCAGAGCACTGCAGCATGGCCACAGACACTTCTACAGAGGCTAAACTAGATAAACATCTCAGATAACTGATCCCCATCAGTCCTTTGAATGGTGATCAGACATTTTTAATATATGCTCAAAAAATTTTAAGTTTCATTTATTTAATTACTATGCCTGTTCAGCTTGCAGGTTTTTGTACTTGCAGTATCAGCTGTTCATAATGAGATTTTCAGCAATGCAAACAAAGTGGTGTTGGCACCATTATTCTTCCGGGAATTTCATATAAATTCTTGAAAATAACCAGAGTTTCATCAATCAGTTAAAATGTTCATATATTATTTCTTTTTGTATGTATATTAAAAATAGTGTATATTTCAGACTCTGAAAACAGACGCAATTCAAAGTATGTCCACATTTTTTCTATTTTTCAATTTGGTTTTGTGAAGGTGAATGCAAATCAAATCAAACTTCTTCCCTTTTTTTCCAGCCTCCCCTCTATTATCTCCTACAGAGTCATATCTATGTTCTGATCCTGATTTTGTAAGAATAATAGTGAAAAAAAAAAATCCCACTCCTTTGGTGGGATTCTTACACCATCCTCTGATGCATCTGGTGCTAACTGCTGTCTGAGACAGGAGTCTGTAACTGTGGTTACAGGATGGTACTGTGTTTGTGCACGCATGAGTACACAGGGTCAGTACCTATAGTTATGAAATCCACTATGTAGGAACCATATATTATAAAATTTTACCTTCAAGTGTGAGGGGTTTATGCATATTAACTTAAGACATCTCTATTAAAAATTTAGGTCTCAAAAAGTTTTGTTCTGTAATGCTACTGACTTTGCAATGATACACAGTACCTACAAAATTTTAGTAGCGTATATGAATACTAATGTCAAGTGGTGAGCGTTCTGTTCATGTTTGCAATACTGTCTCTAGATAATTAAATTGTCTGTTCCTTTGTTCTTGTACTATGGAATAACACGAGAGAGAACATTTCTCCTGTGCTTCTCATAAATATAATTAATTGAGGTTCTCAAAGCCTTACAGGCTTAGAGTGCCGAGGGGTGGTGATTTCTCTCTATATAAATCTCTCTGTACCTCTCTACATGTTTGAATTACTTGCATCCCTGCAACCCTGGGTTTACTTTTCATCATGACAAGGTGAAAATTAAATACAATCTCTAGTTCCATTATATTTAAATTCCAAAACAGAATTTCACAAATAGTTACAGGCTATCCAGAAACATGACTCTTGCTATGTCTGTATAGCCATGCTTTAAACATCTGAGTTTTAATCCTAGTCAGTGTGAAATCAAGTATTGTAAATCTGTCCTCTGATCCCAAGTCTCATTGCACATCATGTCCATTGAGATAGCTCATTACATTCTATTATCAACAGCTCGCCACCATCCCTTGTCTACATCCACATTAAAACATAAAAGATATTGAACAGATCTGAAATGTTTTAAAATAGCAAAACATTAGGGAGAAAAAAAAAATAGTAGAGTTTACAACATAATATGACACTAGTCAGTGAGGTACCATTGCGTTCAAAAGCTCTCAGTGACTGTCACAGAGAATCAGACTTTCATGCTCCTGGCTCCAGCAGGAAAGATGGAAGAATACTATGTGCATGTGCTTTCCCTGACCACCTGTGGCAGCTACAGTGCTGAAGCACGATGGAAACAAAGTTTAAAAGATAAAAATTACTTTTGCAAGTTTGCAGGTCTTTTAACTTACCAATTAAAGAACCTCCATAGAACAATTAATCCTTTCTATTTTAGATAGCAGACTAAGGGTGGGATGAATTAGCCTTTGGGTGGTGGTAGGGGGGTGTTAATTACTCTGTGCTGACTAGATATGACTACATGGTTAGATGACCCACTTAGGCTAGTTATCTAAGTTTTAGATGGTTTAGTATATTTGGGATGAGTCCAACACACTAATACACAGTTGAATAATGCAAAACGGGTAAGCATTCACATAGGCTAATAGTGATGAAGCTGACATAAAAGCTTGAATGGAATAAAATTAAAAGAGAATATTAAATTCAGTTTTAGTTGAACTCTATTAAATTATATTTATCTTACATTTTTAACAAGCATTTCCAAAGATAGATGATTATTTCTCTTACAAAAGGCAGCATATATGGCACCATTTGATAGCTACAGCATGAAATACCAGTGTCCTATAAATACAGACTTTGGGAAATTATCCTTAGAACCAGTAGCATATGAGGTAAATAATTAAGAGGAATTCTAATTATTCATTAACTTTTGGAAAATGCTAGGAAAATAAATAATATCTTATGTCTTTGATAATCCATTCCGTTCTCCCACACTTTGCATGGGACTTTTATTAAATCCTGTGGTTTTATTAATTGCAGAAGCCTGAAAGCAGAGCTAATGTAGTTTAGTAATAGTGAAAATACCTCTTGAAATGCTTTTTTTTTTTTTTTTTTGAATACTAAATCATGAATAATTTAAGGTCTGTTTGTCTAAGTAAATGAATATTAAAATACAATAGCAGATGAGTTACTAATTTTTTGAAAAACTAAAACTTTGATATTAGGATAATATTATATTAGTTTTATGGTTTTTGATTAGAAAAATAGAAAAGGTTTAAATTAATTAAATCTAGTCAAAGGTCATATACATTTTTAGGAATTTTTTTAATCACTTACTGGTGTGATATCTGTAGCTATGTCTTTTAAAAAAAAAAATCAGGCGATGACTGTCCAGGGGAAGAAAGAACAAAAAGGCTATAGGACATTGAATACGATAGGGACTAAGACCTATATTCGCAAGAAGACCTCAGTGTTTCAAGACTGACAATAGCACGAAACACAGGAAGAATTAGACCTTCCTGTAAAAGAGCAAAATCCAGAATGCTGTTCATTCATTCACCAATGTTACTGAGTAAAAATCATAGTACTGCATCTCAAATATTGCCTGCTCCTTTCTTTCCTGTGGTATCTCCTTTTCTATTGTGATAGGTTGTTGATTACTAATTCCACAGGAGATGCAGATCTGTTTTCTGAACCTGACTGAAAAATAACTGAAAGGTAATGCTTTTTTTTTCAAGTTGCAGTTCCTAGAAGAAGCTGTGCAAGCTTTGGCTTGGCAGGGGCACATTGAAAAAAGGTCTGGTGAATGGCCAGCACATTATATGCGTGAGACTGAGTTTTAACCGACTTGACCATGTTAGGTGACAACATGTCTGTTGTCTTAAACACAGCACAAATTTGATGACTCAGGAGTGGTTTTAAAGGTGGACTTTTTTTTTTTAATTCACAAATACTTCAGACTAGTTGTGCTTTATGCTCAGGAACCTTCACAGATGTCCTTTCCTTTGGTCCTTTCTTCTAGATCATATGAATCTTTAACATGGGGCTAGCAACATCCGTACTGGTGGAAAAGGAAGAATTAAAATTAATTTCCTTAGAGTATTACGGTTAAAGCCAGTGGGGATGCTCCCATTAAAGCTATCTGACCATGTTTTCAGTCATATTTAATCTTGTTATACTAAATCTTATGAACAAAATTTGTTTGTGACAGCTATCTGTGGCAGTTTGGATGGATTTTTGGTTGCTATTATTAAAAAAAATAAATAAATCCATAAATCTGGAGAACATATCAACTTTCACAACATAAATTCTGGAAAACTTTCAATGTAGTACTTGATACAATAAGAAAGGTGGGATTTGTACCGGAAATGTGCTTTCTGTCTTTAATAACATTCATGTGAAGTTTGTGATGTCAAAGAGTTTTTTTAAAAAATGCAGGTTTCACATAAGAGATAAGAGTTCTGAGATTTCAAGTGATTAAATTATCAAAACTGTGCTATGCTTATGTCAACCTTAGGCAAAGGATTTTCCATGCCACTCCATGCTTGGGGATGCCACCCTGTCTCTCCTTTGCTCAGATCCCAGTCTCACAGCAAAGAGGAAGAGGCTTTAACATAAAGCAGAGGTACAAAAGGATGATGCTCAGAGAAAAAGCACAGGATTGGAGATTGCCAAAGTGTGATGGTAGTGCAGATTGACCAAGGAACCATTACTCTGAAATGAGGAGTCTGAGGAGAAGAACAAGCCCAAGACTTGCAGTGGAGACTGAGATAAGTAGCCAGAAGTTCAAGACAGACATGTAATTCAGAGTAGAGTCTTTTTGAAGTGCATGTGATATGATAATGATGTCACACTCCCTGCAATGAGAGGATGGCAAGCTGTCAGGGTGAATCAGTACTAGGGAATGAAAAAATTACACTTGTATCAGTCTTTTTTTTCCTGCAAAAGTAGAAATTGTATACTGAATAAGTAGGCAGAGGATGGTTAAGAGGAATAAATAGTGTCCAAGTTCCTACCTCTACTGCAAAACATCTGTGGCAATATTTTGCCAGTGAATGTAAAGTTTTAAAAGACTGGTCATTAATGATGTCTTCCTCATTTTCTGAAGGCTTAACTTGGGGAAGGTTATCTTCAGAACTGCTGAGAGCTCACAGCTGCAGTGTTGTCTGTAAGAACTGGTCTGAAAATAGAAAATGCATTAATGTTAACTGTGTTAATAAGATTGATTTCAAATTGTGCTTCTTTGTAATTCCCCTCAGTTTTATTTAACAAGATTGCCATCCCTTCCTCTTACTAAGACGCTCTGAAGAGTTCCATTAATATTTATGAAACATTCAGATACTGTAGTGATCACTGCCAAAGAAAAACTAAAGAGATATTTAATCATTACTTTTTTTAATGATGTGAGGCATATTAGCCAGAAGGCCATACTATAAGCAAGGCAGGTGAAATAATACTGAATTTATTTAAGTGTGCTGAAAGTGGCAGTGGACCATAGAAAAATAGTATTAGAATGCAGGACAAAGAAAAGCACTAGTAAACTTAACATTTGGTATTTCCTTTTTTTTTTTTTTAGCATTTGACCTTATAGCTTTAAAGATATGTTAAGAATTCTTTTGTGCATAACATTATTGTTCATATTATTGCTATCAAATGTGTCTAGACATATTCCACATTTAGGCTAAAGGAGGGAACGTTTGAATGCTAATTTGTTTAGTGTTGTTGCAACGATACAAGATGATGTCCAGGGCGCTGATTAAATTGACAGGGCCTCAGCAATTGCCTTACTAAGGGAGCATCTGGGACAAAGTATTTGGAAAAATTAAGACTTGTATGATATTTGAATGCATCCATGTCAGAGGGAAAATAAAACCAAGTCCTTCCCTGCAGAGGAAAACTGGACTCCACAATGGGTCATGAGATTGGTAAGTCAAAATTAGAAATATTTAAAAATAATATTCAGGGAAGTGAGCTGCTTCTCTCCTACCACCTTAGGAAATATGTAACAAAATAAAAATAAAACACTTTAAAAGTAGCAACAGGGTTTTTTTCTGGTTTGTTTTTTCTTTCCTTTCGGACAAACAGCCTTTTAAGATCTCAAAGACTATTTTATCACTTATGTACTCAGATATTCTAGTTACAGGGACATGTCAAACATAGAAAAAAAGACTTGATGTTCATTGCATGAGATTGCAATGAAAAACAACCAAAGTTTTTTTGTAATGGAGAACATAAGCTTATATAAACAACTGTAGGATGTGTAAAGGATCATGATAATGTCAGAGACTAAAGCATGTGAGTCTGTGGGTGTCCCCCACCCAAAAGGGGTTAAAAAGATCATATCTCTCTGTTGGTTGTGTTTGATGCAATATATCTCATAATGTATTAATCTAGAATTTTAAAGCTTCGAGTAGCTACTGGACCCAAGAATATTTTTTTCTCTTTTTGATTCCTGCTTTCACTTTGTAGTGTGGGATGATAAGATGGCATAAAGCAACAGAGATTGGTCACAACAGGAGATAGGGAGTCAGACATGTTCCTATAGGCAATAAAACTTCTTTTTGTCTATGGAATGATCCTTACATCACAAGTGCTGAAGTTGTCAAGAAGGTATTTCCCATAGGTCAAATCTTGGCATTTCTTTTACCTCTCTTTTTTTTTTTTTTGGGGGGGGGGGTACGTAGTTTTATTCCTAGAATTATTTAAGAATATTTCAGTTAACATATTCTCTGAGTTTGCATGTATCTAAGCATTAGCAACAGCTCTCTTTCTCTGGGCATGGTTACCTGTTTCTCTCTCCCTTTTTTGAGGAGAAGATTCCACTACATTCTGATGGATTTATGTAGTTGTATGGACCTGTCTAATCTAGGATTTTTATGACCTCACATGCTCTTACACTGTGATGATATGAATATTCACATTATAGCCTTAAGTAATGTTTTTAGTTTTCTGGATTAAAGAATCAGTGAGATTTCTCTATCCTTACTGGCTATGACTATATTATTTTTCCTGGAGACATTATAGTCAGTCATCACAGAAAGAGATGCATGTGCCAGTGTCCTGCTGCTCATGTTCAATTTGCAAACAGTAAGAGAAAGTTTGTCAAATTCAAATGTTTACAGCATGCTAGTTTATCACCGTCTTGCAGGTTAAAATGCCTCCGCATCAACTGCTGCATTTTTTCCCAGCAGAAAACAGGTGTATGTTGATGACTTCATCAGCAGGGAGACAGCGACTTAGGCTCCTGCTTACAGTGTCATTACAGCTGTTGAAAAATGGTAACAAGGTGAATTGTAGAGGACTAAAGATAAAGTTTCCAGGTGTCTACTCAGTTTGCAGTACAAACTGTCAGGACTTTTACATTCCTCCGTAGCATTTAACACTATATCACAATTAAGATTATTTTGGTTTCCTGAGTAATGAGGGGAAAAAAAAGATGAAAACATTAAAAGGCCAAAAAAAGACAAGACAGGATGGGCATCTCTTAACAAGAGAAAAAAAAAAAGTGTTTAATTCTTTTGCACATGGCTTTAAGGACATTGCTTCTGTGCTCAAAATTAAGTATGTGCTTATGGTCTGGCATGGACCAGAGTCCAAGTCTCCAGTTTACTTTCTGAAAAGAAACCACCTGCTTAAAGCTGATAAATCATATAAACATTCAGCAAGCTTTGTTTAACCATAAACAATTCATACTCTGATAAAAGCAAAGGAGTTATGATAAAATCAAAGAGAAACACATTATTGATTAAATAGTTTTATATATTTCTTCCTAACATGGAAATGTGCTTTGAAAATAATTAAATAACATAAAAACCCCTCACACCAACATAAAATAGTACTGTGAGAGAATGATTTATTGATTTTGCTACACCACTGTGCTTCTAAGCAGTAATGCAGTATGTATACTTGGGCTGCCTTGGGCAATTAATTTTGATTTTAGTTGTGATCCTTTTCTGTTGGGATTTTTATTATTTTTTTTATTATTATTCACTAAAACCAGATGGTAAAGTATAAACTAAAACTGCAAAGAACTATTTTAAAATTATTTAAATACATTTTGCAATGAATATTTTGAGAACATATATAATAAAGACTTCAACAGAGGACACAAAACAAGAAATATGAATTCTTGTAAATAAGGATAAACTTTCTAGTATCTCAAGGGGAAAATAACATAATAAAACTAAATATGTTTTTATCCATCAAACTAAATCTACCAGATCTTCCAAACGGAATGATTCTATGATTCTATGACTGACATTTTTAGGTACTGTCACTGCTTTGCTTTTGTGTAGACAAGACAAAATTAAAAGGTGAAGTAGACACAGAGAGGAGTTGGAGCATATTCCAAGACATCAGTTTGTGTAGTAATATGTCATTGGCACAGAAAAATGCTGGAGCCACCAGCACAGCCTTTTCCCTGTCTTGGTATCTGCCTGTATCACCTAAATGCGATAATCTTGCCAGTGACAAGTCCACGAAAGCAGCAGGAAATGTACATCCTATTGGTTCTTAGTAAATTACAAACCTGCACTTTTGCAAGAAAATCAGAAACAGGCTAATTCCCATTTTTCCTGCAGAATTGTTCTTGCTACTCCTTGTGGTTGCTATTAAGTTCGAGCACCATTTAAATATCTATTTGATTTTTATTCAGAAGTTGACATGAGTATTTGTCTTGTCCTAAGAAAACTCTGATTGAGATGTGTTATTGCTGCTATAATATAGTATGCGTGAATATGACTCTGTATGACATAAAATTCTAGGCAAAACATTGGGGTTTATGCCAGTTGTCACTGCATGATGATTATGTAAACTAAATATATAATGAAAGGTTTAGCAACAAGAACATTTCAAACGAGATGACAGCACTTCATCGACTAGATTTTTATTTACAATAATTTGTCTAAGTCTTTAAACTGTCATAAGAAACATCCACCAGAGGTGGAATTCTAAATTTGCAAACTTATTTTTGTGATATAATATGCTAATTTAGTTTCTTGTTTTATTAATTTGTAACCAGAAGATATAAAGGCTGTGGGAATAATTTTATACTAGTGAGCTGGATTTAAAACTTTACCATTACCGCCTACTGCTTTACTGCATTAGTTTAACTTGATGAAGTGGTGTGGGAACTGCGAGATATTTAACTATCTAAAAGTAGACTTGGACTATTTGAATGTTTCAGCAGGAGGCCCCTTTTGCTGCTTAGCTGTATCCAGTGTTACATTGCCTAGCAGCAATTAAAGTAAAAATGATGAATGAACAGTCCATAGTTAAAAACTTACAGTTGTATGTTCATCCATTAAAAAATCACAAGTTTTCAGAGAGGCCTAAACAGAGTAAGGAAAGAAACATATAGGCTGCTTTTCTACTGGAAAATTGCATAATGCCAAGTAAGATTCACATACAGTATTAATTCACTTGCCACACTGTTAAATTTTTAATGTAGTCCCTGACATGGTTTTTATTTATACTAGACAGTACTGCTTGAAAAATTTCTCAGTGCATCTGGGGAATCAACATGGGCCACAGACCATTCCCAACAAGCAATTTGTATGCTACTGCCTTGTTTTGGAGAGTGAAAAATTTGGTAGTATGGGTGCATGGGGTCATAACATACAGGTAGATCTCAGTGTCAGAGAACACTCTGGATGCATTCAACTGATTAATACGTGCAATTACCCAAGTGGACCCAATCTGATCTACATTTAGCTATGTACAAGTCTAAGAAACCCGGATAGAATTCCACTACTGCCATGAAGCTGGTAAACTCTAGAAGCTGATTCCTCTCAGCTGTTGTAGACATCTATGAAAAATATTTCTTGGGAATAGCAAGTCAGGCTGACAAACCTTATATTAGTTGGACAACTTTAGATGATAAAGGTAAATGAGGCACAGTTTTCTCCACAAACTGGGACGTTTCTGATCATCAGGTTGTGTCCATCCTTTCCAGCTCATCACTGCCCTTTCTTACTCTTTCCTCCTTGTTTTCTTTAACATAAAAAATAATTCATTGCTTGCTCTGGGCCTTTAAAGAACAAAAAATTGTCTCATTTTTTTCTGGTAAGGTATTTTTACTATTTAAAAGTGAGCAAATTTACTGATGCTGTTTTTTCACATGCAGCTACTGTTATTTAAATACTATGGATATATTGTCATCGCTGGCAGAACTAACCACCCTCAAGCTTATGTTTTCCTCTCCAGGAGTTTCAAACTGGAACTCTAGCTCTGTAAGGAGAATTTATATTTCTTCCTACATTAGTAGCATAATTTTTATTCATCTCTGTTACCGTAGGGCTCTGGGCATGGGTCCTGGTGTCCCACTGTGATAATCCTTTTGGTATTTTACATTTTCTTCTAAAACTTATTTCTACACTTTATGGCCAGTGAAAATATTGTGAGCAACCACTCACAAAATAATTCTTCATCAACCCTATCTAATTTCATTATTTTCTTTGCAAGTCTTCTGTTTTGATGCACTTCTTCAGCTAGTTTTAGTTATATTTTTGATGTGATGTATTTCCCAATTATGATAGTAATAGTTGCAAATGTATTGCTTGGAAATTTCTGATGCAGGCCAGTGGAAAATAAGGGGGGGAAAAGAGCTATTATTCTTCCTCCCTGGTTATAAATCCTTTAAATCCTTCTGATTTCCAGATTTAGGACAGTTAGTACACATATATTTATCCTTATTAATGGTAAAATCACACTTTTCCACACTAAGAACTCTGCATTTAATCACAGTGGTGTTGGCTAGAAAAGCACCCTTTTGAAAGAATACAAAATTAAGTGATCTATAGAGGACAAACAGGAAGAAAATTCATGGCAGATTAGAAGTGCAATCCAGTGGGATGGTGTGTTGCTGTATTTTCTATATGAAGGGGATAGTTCTCTGGAAGCATTTTGCTGTGAGAAGTGTACATGGAAAGAAAGAATAAGGGTATCAGTAAGATGGGACTTGTACTGAAAACGCAACATTGGGAAGAAGCTCTCTTTAGTGTTGTTTCATTTCCTTTCATTTTCTGAGTAGTGTATCTGACAAGCAAAACTGCCCAAGAACTGACAGTGTTGATCGTCCTCTGGGTCCCTCAACTGAAATGGGAAGAATTGCTCCAGCTGCATCTTGCTGCACAGGTCAAGTCCCGACCTGTTACATTCCACTTCATCTTGACTACCTCCTGCCCCTGCACTTAGCATATAGACCTCACTATATGTCTGTAATACAGTCTCCTTTTCTTCGCTATACTTTTATCCCCTAATTGTCATTGCATAAGACTGAGCTTTCAAACTCTGATTACAGTTCAAATTGCAAGTGAGACCCAACAGAGGAGAGGTACATGTGGAAAGGTCTGGAACTTATTTTCTTCCTGCTTTCTGCTCTGGGTCTATTCTTGGCTCCTGACCCACAAGAATATTTTTAGCTACATAAGCAATTTTAAATGCCAGGAAAGGTGTAGAGTTAATGAAAAATATGAGATAATTGATGTTCTTTTAGTAGTTCCTTGCAAATGTTAGGTGAATGAGTGTGTTTTGCGAAAATAAGTACATCTTTTTCTTCCGTATTTTAGAAATTTTTGTGGAAATTTAATGTAAATTTTTTTCCTGATTCTTCTATATCTCTGTGCTAATATTTTATTAATATGCAAGTTAGATAGTCAAAATGTGCTAAGCTGGAAAATCTTTGCTGCTGGACAACTTTCTGAGAGATTCTAGCATTTTTTGGCTGACTAAACTTGGAATTCCTGTTATTTTTCCTTTAAGAAAAAGCAAACCTTTAAAGTAAAATGTTGTAACTCTGTGTAGTCAAAGCTTCTATTATGTTTAAGAAACATTTTCAAATCAATGGGGTCTCAGAGGTGGCAGATACAGTTAGTCACAGTGGATAAGTGCCATAGCCTATTGGTTCTGCTATGACAATCAGCAGCTCTTTGGTTAACAATGTCGGTAATTACACTGTTATATTTAACAATGCAGTAAGATGAATGTGAGGAATTTTCTGTTAGAAAAACTGCTTTCTTCTGAACGCATCTGAACGCATTTTACACAGTGAAGGCTTTTCCCAAAATTTGATATTCTGGGAACTTTCTCTTTTTAATGAAAGCTTAAACAGTTGAAGATGCAGCAAAATCTGCAGGAAGTCTGTTCCTAATCTCTACATCTTTTTGAGGCAGCAGATTTTCTTTACTTATAGTTTCCTATTGTCCGAGAGCATGAGTACTAAACAGGATGAAGGTGAATAAAGAATGCTGGAGGAAAAGTGTGAAAACATAGCAATTACTGCTACATGGTGGGATGAATCACACCGCCAAAATGTTAATATGGGCATATATACATTATATTAATGGAAAAAAAAAAATAGGAGTGGATGAAGGAATCTCTTTTTGAAGTCTGTTTTTATATAAAGAATATTTTAAAAGCAAATCAAAGCTGAAAAGAAATACCTATTTGATAATATTTTCTTATAATAGTTAAAGTCAAATATCTATGACAGAGAAGTCAAATATACGTATGTGAATTTTATTTTAATATTCTGTTTTTCTAACAACCATGACTGAACTCTCACCTCTTTAACTATAGCCATGGAAAAATTCTCAAGCAGAGGATGATTCAGGAACAAGACTGGATGTAGAAACTTATTTTCCACATTTCTAACATCAAAGTTATATCTGCTCTAAGTAGAAATATTTTTTATTTGCAAAATATGCAAAATTGCCTTTTTACAGACAGCACAAAACTTACTGGAGCGTGAGGGGGTGGTTTTGCCTGTCTTTCTGACCTTAACATCTCCTGACATATTACTTATGCTATACACAGATGTATGGTGACAATACAGTGAGAAAGTGGTTCACGTCATCTCCTAACTGCATCATAAAGACATTAATTGCTGTTTAATTAAGAATTAGAGGATTGCTTGTAGCAGACAATACTTTTGAAGTTTAAAGTCCTATAAGCTACTCGATCTTCAACAATTTCTTAGATGCTAATTACTTGCTTTCCAAATAAAGACCTTTGGATTTTGTCTGATCTTCACAGAAGAGGCCTTCTGTGGCTATCTGGAAAGGTCTAAAGAAGGACTAAACAATATTCTTCCAGAGTACATCTCCGAAAAGTCTCGATTAAACATGTGGAATTGCACTAGAGGGGAACAGAATTATTATAATTTTGGCTTTCCTGGAACAATTTATGAATTTTGATTAAATGGCTTGCTTGAAAAACATTAGAGCAGAAAATTGGGAGCAAAAAAACTTATAAATTGAGGGGTTATATTTGCAACCAATTGTGTTATTCCTTTCTTGCAACAGCTGAGAAATTGGAGATCTCAGCCAGAGTGAGTGATTCCTGAGGGTTTTTGTGCGATGGCCTCTCTGGGCATGTTTGCTTTTGGAACTGCAATCTGACAGCACGTGAGTTGTAATTCAGATGTTTATGACACAAGGGAGGCTCTCTGCTACTACTTATTCTCTGTCACAGATGTGTTTTTGAGTACAACATCCCCAAGAGCTAAGAAATCCCTATCTGAATGCAATGTCTCTGCACTGTTACAAAAATTATCAGGAAAATTTAAGTTCTGTTTTTTTATTCTCAGTTCAGGGAACAGCGTAGCATTGACAGGAAGGATTGAGAAGCAGACATTTGTCCTAAACATTGCATACGTATTTAGGATATTTTCCTGAGATGTGGGGTTGAACACAATATCACATGTCGCCCCCACATCAAAGAGTTTTAATCCCTGAAAAAAATGGTTATAATTATCAGCTTCCCCACTTGTAAATTTCTGAATAAAACTTTTTTTTTTCCTTTGGGATTTTTTTTTTTTTAAATGGAATTGGAGTAAAATAAACCCCTTTTTAAATTAGATGAAATATATTTTAACATCATATTCTTTTAAATGTGCTTAATTTTGATTCAACCTCAGCTATTTTTTTCTGGATTTATTTTTAGCAACTGAGATAAAATAGAGAATGACTCATTGAAGAGACAACTGAAACCCCTATCATCTCTATTTTCATCATGAAAAAAAAAAAAAATAGCTCATAGTCTTGAAATTCATGAAATATTTTGATTTTCTTTCCTGAATTAGCAAGTTAGGTGTTTTTAATTCTATGCTGCTTTGTCAACAAACCATTTCTGAAATGAATTTAAAAAATGCAAATCGAATATATATAACATATGACCTTTTTTTCAAGTAATGTTGTGGGGTTTTTTTCTGTATAACATTCTGACTCTCTGCTGCCAATAGCAATAATTTTGTGTAACTACCAAGGCCTATGAAACATTATCACTTTACATTTTACTTGTATGAAAAATCCATTTTCTTCTTTGTATGTCAGCACTGTCTCTCTATTTCTTATCACAATCTCTATCTGGAGACTAAGTTATAATGTCACTTAGGGTATTTTGATGCTCTTACATTTTGTTTCTTTTTCTGTTTTTGCTTTAAAATACAGTACTTACTGGAAGAGTAAATTAAAATATTACTATCTACTATTACTAAATTATAGTACGCGGACTATTTCACATATCCTTTTTTAGATATTTTCTTTTGAAAGCTTTTCATTTTTGTACATTGCATTAGTGAACATTAGATCTAATGGGAAAGAAGTATGTCAGTGACTGAAGTACTGTATTGAAAAAGAATCATAAATATGTAATCAAAGACACTTAGCTACAGTCACTAGGTTTGTTGTTTCTATTCTCAGTTTATTTTAAAAGGACCTATATATGCTTTTTTTTTGTCCTGATTCTTGATAATCAGAACAGCTGGGAACTTTCTTGCATGTTATAACATATTTCTAGAAATGAGGCTGGAAAAATAACATAATCGCTATCTTTTTTTGCACATTATGAATATATCAGTCTCTCTGTGTACTGGAATTCCAAATTTCCTGAAAATGCAGCAGTATAGGGAGATACACTGAACTCAATTTAATGTACTTTACCTTATGGACACCTGTGGCCTGGAACATGACCTTTAAAAGGGCATAAATTGTATTTATTTTAAGTAATTGTTACACACAAATTAAATTAAAGCATATTATCAGTTTGTGCAAGCTCACCTATCTTGAAGGTGGCAATTAGTACCTACTTAAAATATAATAATAGGTAGTGTCTCATGACAATTATGTGTGTCAGAATTGCCAGCTGTCTTAAAAATAGACAGGCTTGCAGGTTTTAAGATGTCAAATGAAACATTAAAATTAGCTATTTAAATTTGATATTCTAATCATTCTGATCTTCAGCTACAGTAAATCAAACATTTTACCTGCGGCAAATTTCAGTAGGAATCATAGGTTGCTAACGGCCGTGATTTTTGCCTAACTCTGAAATATCAAGCTGAAGACTATATTTGCATATAAAAACTAACTGTGATGAAAATCGTTAAAACTGGTGGAAAAAACGTTGGACTTATCAGCTCCTGTGAATTTTAATTGGCTTTTTAAGGCTAAAAATATGAAGAAAGTCTGTAGTAAGAGATACCATTTGAAAATGATAAATACTGAAAAGATATAGCTGACATGAGGAAGCAAGAATAGTTACTGTAATTGGATACCAGGTCATGAATGAGGCAAAAGATAGAAGAGATTAAATGCCTCACAGAGAAAAAAATGAGACCTGCAAGAAAGAAAGAGATTCTAAATGTGAAAAAGAGATTGCATTACTGCAACCTATCTTGGAAGGCTTAAATAGCAGAGCTGGAGAGCTGCTTCTCTCAGGCTGACATTTCTTAATACCCTCACCAGTTCCTCTCTTCCCTCTAACTCTTCTACTCTACCCGGTAAACCTGCAAGAAGTAAGCAAACCCTGCACAAAATTAAAAACAAAATTAAATTAAATTAAATAAATTATAATAATTGGGAGCAGCAGTGTAAATGAGAAACAAGGCTGAGGATATGGTGCAGAAATGAGGCAACAGCAAATGGGATACTGCTAAAACTTGCTTAGGTTTAGGAAGTTAGGAAGTAGGAATTTTAGCAGTTGTCACCACTTCTGGTTTCATCCATATTAGCCACATACGTGTCTAATACATATCTTAGCCAGACATAAAGCCAAAGCACCTGATCAAGATCACTTACAACCATTAAGTGTAATATTTAGCATGATTCTGATTGAGGAATATCTTGGCAACCTCCTGAAGAGGGCAGGGGCAGGTCCCTTTGGGTGCCATGTGTGAGACAACTGTTTTGAGGAACAGATGAGAATTCAGCCATGTGATGCTGAGCCATGCTGTACCGTTTTATCTTGACTCCAGAGAAGGAGCTGTGGCTCATTTTATTTAGAGGCTGGGAGATGGCAGCTAGGTCATTTCAAGCTCCCAATCAGACTTAGGTACTATGTAACTTGCAAGAGAAATTTGCACAGCTTCATGCATTTTATCCAGGACTTTGAAAACTGTTTGCTTTACCACTATGGGAACTATGGGAACAGGTGTTATATTTAGTTAGAAGCTTTGCTTTTTCTTTTTTTAATTTCTTTTCTTTTTTTCTTTTCTTTTTCTTCTCCTTTCCTTTAAAAAAAAAGGAGAAAATAAGAAATGTTACTAAATATGTCTAAGAATTTAATAGTATCATTTGTTGATTGTAAAGGTGGATACTGCTCCTGTATTTTACGTGCTTCTGTTTAGATTTAATCCAAGAGAATCTGGTGTCCTCGTTCATGTTAGGGTTAGGCACATAGTCTTCAAAGTAGAATCTTTCTCTTAGATAGATCCGTGTTTTCTTTGTTACTTTCCCAACTCAAAACTGTACATGTTCATCAGTAGTTACATGCTTCAGTGTTCTACTCCTTGATTTTCACACCATTTCATATCAAAACACTATTACAAGCAACTTGTTAATAGTTATTAACATGTCATAATTTGATATCAGGATCCTTTTTCAGAGGCTGATGACTCTCTTGGATGCACCCTAATAGTCTGAATGGGGCTCCTTTTATACATCACTGAGCCTCTATTTCTGTGTGAATAAATGCAAAAATTGATTTTGTTATTTTTTTTACATTTATTTTGCCTACTCAGCATTTCATGTTACTACTAAGAAAAATGATGAGAATCATTTTTATATACTAGCTTATTGAAAATGTTTCTGAAGAAAATTGTCCTTAATTCACATGGCATTTTGTAATAAGAGAAACTGAATATTTTTTATATTTATGCTTAATCATGTCAAAACCAGGAGTTGATTTAACATGTTTCTTCATAAGCTACAGTAAAAAGGGTTAAACTTGAGAATTTTGAACTGTGAATATATGTTTATGTGAAGTATGTATCAGAATTTACAGGTGCTGATCGGAAAGGAACTGAACTAGATGTTTGTGAGTTGCCCTGGTGCTGAGGTGTATATTGTGTACAGTGTCAGTGCTTTGGGCTAAGAAGACGTGTTTTGTATCAGTATTGTGTCTGTCTTTTCTGCATTGGCGACAACTTACAGAGATGATTACAAATGAAAGAAAAAGTTGAGGTACAAGAAAATGGCAGGTTTGGTTTTAAATGACAGTTTTCTATCGCAGAGAAAAAGTGCTCACTGGTGTCTTTAAGAAACAGTAATACTTCAACATTTGGGAAAACTGTTGCATAGTCTGAAATGAAATAGATGTGCTGTCTGCCCAACTACATTTTTGGGTAGGGTATTTTGACTGTTAGAGCAGATAAGTGAAATATGATACAACCATGATTGAAATGTGAAAAAAATGAAGAGGACAGTAGTACTTAAGGTCAGAAAAGATAAAACTAAAACTTGTTTTCATTCTGATGACAAGTTCTTTGACAAGATTGTCTTGTTGCTGACAACAATACCTACAGCAAACTGCACAAGTCAAGTTTCTCAGAAAATTGGCTATTAACAATGGTTTAGTAAGAGAGGAAATGAAATATTACATGTAAAGCTGAAATTTCTATTACATTTCTCAAAAAATAATTTATGAGTCTTATTAGTATATGTGGATATGAGACTTAGACAACTACTAGAAAGGACAAAGTCAGCTTAAAACCTTCAGATAAAATACTGGACCACAATTCAGAATAGGATTTGAGGTGATGTGATACATGTAAGAAAAAGTCTTTTTAGAGTCAGTAGGACATTTATCAAGGACCAACTGCCCTGAACACTGAAAAATTCAAGCAAATTCAGTGCACAAGGAAAAAGTGAAGGCATTAAAAGGCCTCTCCCCAGCATCCCCTAGGACCTCCCCATTACCTCTCCATGATCCTGGACCCCCATTTCAGCTCAGCACAAGAGTTGCCAGTCCCTGTCCCAGAAATGCTGCAGGAGTTTCAGCCATGTCTTGTGGAAGGACCTCACACCTATGGTACAGATAGTCCTGTCCTCTGTAAGCCTGATGTGCTGGCAGGATGTCCTGGCTGGACCCTGGACCCCACTCATTATCTCATTGTCTCTGGTGATCACCTGTGACTGACAGAGCCTGTCATTGTCACCACCTTGACCCCACTCAGGCACAGGAGATGTCTGGCCAGTTGATGCAGTCGCTAGTCACCTTGACTCCTGGTTCATCTGCCCTCAGAGAAGACAACAGTGGTTTCTCCATAACAATTCGTCATTTGTAAAGTCATGCTTATTCTGATTTAATTTCAATAGCAGGGAGAGGAAAAAAGTAAAGGTATATTCCTTATAAGATCATAAAAGCTGTCCTTATTTTATCAACAATAATTTAAAAAAGTATAAAACCACTTGTTTATTAGCAAACAGTGGTAACAGTGAGGAATGATGATAATGATCGAAGAATGACATGATCTACAGTGCCCTAAAGAACAGTAGAAATGGAGATAGTATAGACTGGTAATTATTACAGGGAGAAAAATATTTAAAAGAGCCAGTAACAATGATTTCTAATAATTTTATTTTTAATGAAAGTATATGTGTAATATGCTTTAATACAAATTAAATTAAATTTAGAAGTTCAGTAAATTAATAATGATTATTTGTTTTTACTTCAAATTGGCAGGTCACTTTTCAGTAGCCATTTTTTTTTTCTGTAAAAATTGCCATGTAAAATCATAATTGACAAATTTTTGAGAACAGCAACTTCCACTGACTTCACTTAAAGGAAATTTCTCTCTGAAATCTTTTTTCCTGGCACAGAATGATTAATAGCTTTCCTAAGAAATGATGCCAAATCTATTTAACTGAAATGCAATTTCATGAAGTTACAATAGCAAACACAGGGTGATCTCATCCCACTTTATCTATTTCACGCATCATACTGCTAATCAAGGAGATGGGATAAGAGAAAAATATCCATATCTGTAACGGGGCACATGGGTATGCCAAAAAATGGGAGGATATTGATCAGGAAATAAGATCTATTTAAAATTACTTAAAAACCCACAAAGTAGTGTTTTGAGCACTTCAAGATTTAATTCATGTTGGGAAGAGTTTGCAAGCAGTTTGAAAGCATTTATCATGTTTCATAATAGAAGTAGTACTGATCCCATTCTCCTGGGACCATACTCAACGATTCCGAGGCCTAGCTGTCTGAGCTAAAAGAATATGTTACAATTAAAACCGCAAGATTCCGGTTGTTCACATTTCAGCTCCCCATCCGTGTTTTTCATTCATGTTAATCTTACTCATTTGAAGTAACGAGTGTGGCAGACCCCTGCTTTTAGCCCATACCCTTGAGGTCTTACAACATTCTGCCACTTTTGGAGAAAATGGTTTCATTGATACATATTTCAGTTGAGAAAGAGAAGTATTAAAAGCTTAACAGTCTCTTCGCTATTGTGTGAATGAAGGTATATGTTAGCATCTTTACATACATATATATATATATAAAATGTATTTCACACAGGGTTCTGTGTCAATCGGTTTGTGCAGTGACTTACAAAAAGCTGGTAGATTTTCCTGACTATGTTTTGACAGCTATGCATAATGTTTAAACAATGAGTCTGATTAAATGTTACTTACAGTTTTACATTCACTTTATCTTTACATTTGATGAAAGGGTTTCACGATTTGGTTTCTCAAGGCGAATTTAATATTATCCGTTTTTCAGAAGACAAACAGAGCTGGAAGGAAGCAAAAAGCCTGAAAGTGTAAATACCTTACAACACAGTATTTTCTGTGCTCCTTGCTGTTCTCGGATCTCTGTTATGAAAGAAACTAACTTGCTAACTTTGGAAATTCATCAATTTCAAGCCAATTGTCCTTGTCACAAGAATACACTCTGGTTTGAGACTGAAATCAACATTAAAATTTCTCCAGAACTGCCTTTAAGAATGGACTTTACTTATGTTAAAAACATCATATTCAGTCTTTATTGATGCTCTATGAAAGTTTTGTAGGGGACTTAATGTTAATTCAGTCATTTGCTTATGGGAACCTTGAATTTGAAAATTCCTCTGCAAATTAAATGGGACAGAAATTTTTTTTGGTTGTGTTGTTTTTATTGGTGGTGGTGGGTTTTTTGGTTGTTTGGTTTTGTTTTGTTTTTTTTTGTTTTCTTGTTTGCTTTTTTTTCTGTTGGTATGTTGGTTTTTATTATTATTATTACCAAGCTCTAAATGTTTAAGCACAGATATAAGTTTTTAATAAATTTGTGTTTTATTCTAGGAATTCATGTTTCCAAGTTTGACTTCCTGAACATCACAATTCCTGAATACAAGATTTTGATAAAAGGTTCTTTGGAATGCAAATAAATAAAGAAGTCCACTGAAAAAAAGTGAAAATCAGAAAGACCATTCAATACATGCAAATAAATTTCAGTAATTCAGTTACATTTCTTTAATTTTCTTTTTTCTCTGCTTTTACATTGAGGAGAATAGAAAGGAGTGGTGAAATACAGAGAAAGCTAGTCTATGGAAATTCTGAATTATATTAATTGTAATGGGTTACTAAAGCTGTTTTGATAATTAAGAAATTTTATATACACCTCAGTATGCTAGGTGAAGGAACCGATTATGTTAAATTAAGCAAAAATAATGCTTCCTCCAGTGATCAGATCTCTAAAAACTGTTCTAGCAGACTAGAGTGCAAAGCTAATATACTAATATTAAAAGTAATGTAAAAGTACATATTTCTAAAGGATAGTTCATCCATTTTAGGAGAGCAGATCAGTTCCTATTGAGCAGTCCAGTATGGGTCATTAAACACCGTTGCTTGTGAGTCCCTGAGAAACAATGACTTTGCAGATGTAACTTGGGATCTTATTTTCACGCTATAAAAGTTCTGCGGGGCAAAAACCAGAAATGAACTGTGAAAAAATGTAATAGCTGTTTTATTCTTAGTATTTCAACCCAAAAATGTAAGACCATAATGTACTTAGACTCTGTAAAACTCTGTAATAGATCATATTTGTCTACTAGCATGTAACCTATTTATTTATTCATTCAAATTGCCCTATACAATTCATTATGTATATTTCACAACCATCTTCACTGGAGTGCTCACTCCATACCTAGAGTAGCCATATACCAGCATTGTACTGCTGGATTCCACGAGAATACTCAACTGCAACATAGTACAGTGCTTCTTTTTTTTTTGCATAAAATTGTGGAGCCATGGAAAATTCTGTATTCCTGGCTTCTTTATGTGCAGTCTCATAGATATTTTCACATGTGAGTATATGGATATATGGGTATATCAAGACTATCATTGTTAAAGATGAACATTTATGAGGCAATTATGATATGTGCTGTGTGTGTAGAAAGTAAATGAAACTCTCTATAGGGTGTGCATGTGATCAAATCAATAATAGTGCAGTCCTCAGTGAAACACTGAAAGGGGCTTTCCAGTAATGCAAATTGTCAAATTTCAACTTTCCTTCTGTATTGATTCCAAATTATCACTAGGGAAAACTACAAAGATTATTTTCCTTGTCTGTATAACCAAAAGTTAAATATTTTCACTTTTATGATTTTCTCAAAACGGAAGCAATTATCTCACTTGTTCATTTCGGATGCATTTGTATTATGGCAGTATTTATTTATCCTGAGTCAGGAAAATAGGAATTGATCATTTTTATAAAAATAATGGATAGTGAGTCTAGAAAATAATCAACAACAACAGTCCAATCAACACAAATTTTCTGAAAACTGAATGGAAATATTGTGATTGACTTGGATATGTTCTGAATAGTGAATTTTTCTCCTGCAATACTACCATGCTCTATTTAATCTGCTCCTAATAGTTTCACTAACAATTTAATTCCCATTGCAAGACTTTTGTAATGACCAGTAAAATTTATCTGTGTCATGATTCTTGACACATGTTCTTTGAGAAGAACAGGTATTTTCTGACACATGCTGGTGTTTATTTCCGTTGACTTCTTTGTGTCTCTAAGTGCCAAGCGAGCAGCTCCCTTGAATCTAGAGGCAGTTTATTTCCCATTACTTACCTTTAGCAGGCTATCTTCCAAAAACATATGTATTTGACATAGGGTATCTGGTCAAATGAAAGGGCACTTAATTTTTGCTGGCAACATGGTTTATACATCTTCCTATGTTTTTTTGCCCTTTACTCTTTGTTAGTTTACCCAGAGGACTCAATTGAAAGACCATGCGTAGAAGTATCAAATAAAATACATCATAAAAAATTGCTCACGGGGAATCTAGTGACCTGAAGAAATGCTACTTGAAAAGCTAATGACCTAAGTATGTCTAAATCTGAGATCATCTGATACAGAATTCAGAATTCCTCGAAGTGGATATGTAACTAGTGATCCAAACAGAAAAATTAAATCTAGCAATGATTTCTTTATAAATCTATAAATAAAAAAGATCTCTGAAGTCATCCTTTCCACTTCAAGCCCTCTCTTCTACATCACACTGAAAAGTGCAGTTGATAGTTTCCTGTGAATGCTTTCCATATTGTGCTCTTATTTTGTTTACTCTTTCCTTGTATTAAAAGAACCCAGAACAAAATCTAATAGCAATTCAGGTATTGATGAATGGATGTAAAATGCTATACAGTCGGAGGAGCTAGGATTTTGATCTATTGGAAAAGATATATTATGTATGCTGATTTAAAGATGTTTAATGATGAATTGCTCTCTATTGCCAATTAGAAAATATTAATCTGCAAATTAATTGTGTCAAAATTTACCTTTTATAATCATAAACTTCTCAAGCACAGAATATCTGCAAATAGCTTTATTACAGACTCAGAATTTCATAATAAAATGTCGATGAATATGAAGATAAATTCAATTTTCACAAGCTCTAAGGAGAATACAAATGATTGACTTTCTATTCTTCAGTCAATAATTTATTGACAGTTCTAGGTCCAAAGGACAAACAAAGAGCAGAAATCAATGGCAGTGGAGCAAAGATCAGATCAATAGCTGAATTTCTCATTAATGGAGCGAATGGCAGTTTTACTCACTTTGACAGAAAAAAACTGCAGCCTCGTGCCCTTTCTGATTGGGGATGGAAGGACAGAGGTCAAATATGCACAACGAATGTGAATCTACAGTTTCTTTAGACCAAAAAACCCTTATATCTATGAAATTCATTTTTAAAGATACATGATCCCTGGAGTAAAGTCCAACAGACACCACCAGAAATTATGGTTAAGCACTTATAGTGCTGTTAAGGGCTATAAACCTGCTTTCACACACACTGCTTCTGTGCAGTTATAAGCTCCAGAGCAGAAGAATGTTCATAAATCTACCATTTGCACAAACAAAATAATTGTGTGTGCTCAGTGATGGGAGCTCTACTGTGTTTATCACTGAGGTAAAACAAATAAAGGAACAAAGTCTTCAATATTTCCTTTGTGCTTTTCAAAAAAGCATATTGACCAAACAACTTATATGCAACATTTTTTTTTTTCTGATCTCTAATAAAAATAAATAAAAGGAGGGAGTTCCTGATAATGATTGGGAATTGTACAGATGAATAAGAAATATATGAATTACTAACAACAAATATTTATTGAGCAAATTCAGTCTAACTATATAGAATAGTGATTGTACTGGTTTCTCAATGTCCCACCCTGCTTCATATTTAAATCTTGTGACTTGTACATCATCTTTTAATTATTTTTAATAATTGTATCAAAGGAAACTCAGTTAAGTAGCAGTATGCCAGTAAAGTTGCATCAATGTTTCTCAAATATCCATTCATATATATAGAAAATAGCTTCACCTTCATCAAAATAATTTTCTGAGGGAATAAAGGAAAAACCAAGGGGCAAGAACCCCCAAAGCTAACCCAAGTTCATAAGTCATAGCTTACAAAACAACCAGTGATAGTAGTCACTAATTAAACCTAGCCATTTATGAGTAGTTTTAGTTATAGAGTTCAATGGATCAATAGGTTAACTGTAAAACCTTCTAATTATATGCTTACAATTATCTCTAATACATGTTACTTCAGCCCAACATGCTTATTATATTTATTAATCTTTTATAATCTATTTACACATAAAATGCTATCTCAGGAATGATAATGTATCAGCATGAGAACTAATCTATATTAAAGCAAAATTTGAAGAATTTAATATTTCTTATCCTCAAGTCAACCTCTCATAATACCTCAGAAAAAAAGGCCATAGTTGTTGTTTTTTTTGTAAAATAAAACACAAATACATGAAACTGTGTAAGTAACATATTGCAGAAGTCCTACTGACTCTTTTTATACAACCGATAGATTTTTTTCATATTGTTAAGCAATAAATAGCAGTAATCAGCTGATTATGACATAAATTTGCAAAGTATGAGTATACCAAAAATTACTAGGTCATTCTTAGTTCAAATATACTTCTATAAGGTGAAATTACTATAGTATTAACAACTTATTTCAGTTTAAACTCTGGAGATCATAGCTTCTTATGAAGTTATCAGTACTATGAAAAGTCAGATCCTAAATCATATAAACACTATCAGACTTTAACTATCCTACTTTCCCAGACTTTTGTATGCCAATTTCTTCTTGTTTCCTTAAGTACATTGCCTTTAGATGAAGTCACAAAACTCATTAAAATGTTAAGCAATGCTAATCAACCAGCCAGACAGTAATCGGTATCAGAGAAGGAATGTGATCATATTCAAGTTAGGCAAGTGCAAAAAGAAAGGAGGAAAATGGAGCTGTGGGTGATGAGGGAAGAGGTTTTTCAAAATGTATTCTTCCATGCCACTGAAACAATAGAATAGGACTGATTCTACCTAGATAGAACAACCTCCAGAAATCTGTGTTTTAAAATAATGATCATGCTCCATCCTGTACAAGCAAGAAGAACAGGAGGAGGAAATATGAATACTAAATTTTAATAACTACCCCTTCCTTCCAAAAGTATTCTTTAGTATTCTTCTATCTACTAGTCAAAATAAGAAAATATCTCAATTATTTTATGATAGATTAATTAGTTTGAATTGAACTGAGAAACACAAAGACCTACAAGGATCCATAATCCAGTATCAGCTGAATTCAGTCTCCTTAGTTTGACTTTCAAGCCTCCAGCTCAGCTGCTGCATTTCTATATGGAGCGTTTTAGATGGCTGTCATTTCAGGGCTTCCTTAAATTTAGTGCAATACTCCTTGTGAACCTAATCCCTAGTTCTCTACCATATCCTTATCAATATCTGTAAAAAAAGACAACATGGCTTCACTTGACAGCTTCTCAAACATGAGTACAAGGATCAGATACAACAATAGATCAGATCTTTGGTTTAAGTCTACTCATATTCCTATATCTTAACAGAGAAAACGTTCCTTTTTAGATTTAATTTATCAATGAATGAGGATTGTGAAATTGCAGTTCCTTTAAATTTGTCTACACTTACATTTCTAGAACTTTCAAAATGTGTAAACAATGGGCATTATCTGTAATCGAGAGGATTTGCAAAGGTGAACACAGACTTTCTGTGATTTTACCTGCCTCACTGAGGAGAATCAGGCAAAAGGCTTCTAAATCTTTAATTACCAATGTACCAGATAGAGAAGGGATTTTCCTTATTAATAAGATAAAGACCATTTTAATTTATTCACAGGGCTAAAAAAGCTGGTTACTTCTGAAATCCATTAGTAAGGCAAGCAGTTATCTTTACATATGTTAGTTTTCAAATAAGGATTTAATACATTCCTTTTTAAAACTGGCTCTTAAATTTTTCACAGCAAAGCAGGAAATGAGTGCATTTTAGTCTAAAGTGAAGATTATACATAACTAACAAGATGTCAGTAATGTACTTAAAAATACACGATCTAATCACTTGGACCTATATTTTTATGTACCAATAAATCTGTTCCACAATCATCTGCTAGTAAGTAAATTCTGTTTAAGCACTTCCAGATGTAGGGACAGCCTCTTATATTCTGATGGATTTTATAAGTTTCATAAAATTTAAAAAAGAATTATCAGTCCCATTCATGAGCCTTAGTAAACTAATTAGTGTCTTCCTGTTGTTGATGGGAATGATCTGAACCCTGATTCAATGCAGTACACATATGCAGCCTTGCTGACCAGAGGAAAGTATAACAGAAATAATTAACTTCTCAGTATTATGGTTAAAAATAATCCTGATAGTTTCTAGTAACCTAAAGACTGGGGCTTGAGATAATGGGGGGAAATGGCCATAGTTTTCAAAGGATTTATCAAGAAGTTCATGAAACACTTAGAATCGTAGAATCATAGAATCATTGAGGCTGGAATAGACCTCCGAGATCATCAAGTCCAGCCTATGAACCCAACACGACAACACCTAGCTAGACCATGGCAGTAAGTGCCACATCCAATATTTCCTTAAACACCTCCAGGGATGGCAACTCCACCACCTCCCTGGGCAGTCCATTCCAGAGCCTAATGACCCTTTCCGTGAGGAAGTGCTTCCTAAGATCCAACTCAAACCTCCCCTGGCACACCTTCAGGCCATGCCCTCTTGTCCTGTCACTAATTGCCTGGGAGAAGAGCCCGACCCCCACCTGTCTACAACCTCCTTTCAGGTAGTTGTAGAGAGTGATGAGGTCTCCCCTGAGTCTCCTCTTCTCCAGGCTAAACAACCCCAGCTCCCTCAGCCTCTCCTCATAAGACTTTCCCTCCAGTCCCTTCACTAGCCTCGTTGCTCTCCTCTGGACCTGCTCCAGCACCT
>VWZK01005194.1:0-10581 GCA_013396935.1 Baryphthengus martii | reverse complement strand
CTGCCTACCAACTCAGGATCCCAGTTGCCCTGAGGATAGTCAATCCTTTTGTTAAAGACTGAGGCAAAGAAGGTATTAAGCATCTCAGCCTTTTCCTTGTCTTCTGTTACTATGTTCCCCCCTTCATCCAATAAGGAATGGAGATTCTCCTTGGCCCTCCTTTTGTTATTAACGTATTTATAGAAACACTTTTTATTATCTTTAACCGCATTGGCCAAATGACGTTCTAACTGAGCTTTGGCATCTCTAATTTTCTTTCTACATGACCTTACAATATCCCTAAATGCTTCCTGGCTAACCTGGCCCTTTTTCCAGAGATGATACACTCTTTTTTTGTCCCTGAGTTCTTGCAAAAGCTCCTTACTCAACCAGGCT
This sequence comes from Baryphthengus martii, assembly GCA_013396935.1. NCBI lineage: Eukaryota > Metazoa > Chordata > Aves > Coraciiformes > Momotidae > Baryphthengus > Baryphthengus martii. Next base: position 10,206 of record VWZK01005194.1, on the reverse strand, counting down.
GGTCTTCTGCCCCACCGGCTCATTTTTCGGCACACAGGGACAGCCTGCTCCTGTGCCTTCAGAATTAAGTCCTAGATTTTATTTTGTGATTTTATTTTTTTTCTTCGGATGATGTGAGGACGTTGTTTGTCTTTGCAGAATTCTTAAATGATGTGTTAGATGTCTGGTTAACTGTTGTTTGTCAAACCTCCTGAAAGCTTATGGAAAACTTTTATCAATATGCTTGGCATTTGGAACAACCTGCTGGTCTTGATCAAAAGCCAATGATGTGTACTTTTTACATCTTGATCTGCAAATATAAAGATGAAAGCATTTTTTAAATGCTCAATTGAAAATACTGAAAGATCTTAAAAAAGCATTATTTTTTATAATTTTTATTGTCTTCAGACAAATCTGAATAAATTCTTACCCAAAATATATTAGTATGGCTTTTATGTTGTTGAATCACATTTTTTAATTTCAATTTTTAACTCAGAAAACTGAAAAATTAGGTGGTATAATCTACTGTAGTTTGGATACCTATATCTCTATGGCTCTTCAAATTTGGGTGTTTATTCCCTATTTTGTTTCTTATTCGGAATTTGGCAGAATAAGAGATTCCATCAAGAGTTACTTCATCTTGCTATTATGAGTACTGCTGCTGTAACACAGTATTAGTCAAAGGATAATTTTAATGTATTTTTAAATGGGTGAGTTATGTGAAGAGAAAGCTGAAAAAGATACATACACAGAAAAGATATATACACGTAAGTTGAAAAAGATACATGGTTACAGATCATTAGTAATCATGACATACTTCAAAAAAACCAAACTTACAATGCCTCTAAATATTCAAGATGAACTGATGATTTTAAAGTTAAGCTTTCCACATTTTAGATGCAGCTTACAAGAAAAAAAATGATGTGGCTGATACAGAATTTTGTAACAGGACTGCGAGAGGACAGGAGTCATTTTAGAGTCATTTCTGCTTTCATGCATAGAAGTTCGATCAGTTGTACTGGTGTCAGACTTCCTAGTTACGATTTAAACCACCTATGAAATTCAGGGGGAAAAATTCCATGTAAACTATTTTTTTTACAGTTCTCTGGAATTTAAAAAGTATATTCTCCATGAGTATTTTTACGATCTATAGTCATATCAGAATCATAGTACCTATGAGATGGTGATGTAAATTATACTGAAGCTAAAACATCAGAGTTTTTACATAATTCTATATGGAGAATTGTCAAGATTTTACATAGTTATACAATTTCTGATCTTGAGTCTAGAACCTTCCAAAAAGGAAGAAAACTCATTATGCAAACTTTTTTTTTTTTTTTCCCACTCTTGAGAACACACCATTTCTACAGCAGAATACCTTTCTGCTAATTTATAAAGTGAGTTCTAGTTTTGTCTAGTGAAAATGACTAGGAGTTGCTATTGTGTTACTTTTCAGATAAAAAATCTTTTGCAGTCTCTGGAACAAAAGAAGTAAATAAATTTCCTGATCGGAAAAGTTTATTATCTGAAGTCTCAATCTAGAAAAAAAAAACAACAAAAAAACAAAAACAAAAAAACTTTTTTTTCTGAAATTCTAGTTAGTCTAGTAAAAGTCTCTAGGCTTTACTGGAGAAGACATTGAGACAAAAAGTCATACAGAGATGAAATTCAAATTGGATTATTGTATACTCTTTGGTATTCTCTTTTTTATTTTCAGGTACAGAAGACAGATGGAAGGGATGTTTCTATGGGACTTCATATATGTAAGGAATATTTTTATTCCTCCGGAAGAGGAATGATTTCAAAGAACTCAAATGTCTGAAGGCAGTTTTGAAGGTTGATCTGGAATACAGTAATACAGCTGGTGTACTGTAGTTGGCAGACTCAGATATTGGAAAGGAGCTCTGAAGCTCTGAGAAGTGATGGTGGAACAAGAATTGCCCCAGAAAAGCTTCATGCCTGTCTGACTCAAGTGCACATGTAGGATGTGGCTACTCCATTCTGTCTTCCCCCTTTCTACCCTCTTCCATTTTCTCTGCAACTTCATAATTTGAACATTCTTTGAAAATCTTATGATTTATTTAAAATGGGCACCAGTTTAAAACATTCCACATTCCTCTTTTATCTGACTTCCTTCATTCTTGAGTTACTCTTATGCAGGCTGCACAAGGGCAAAATAAATATTTCATACCTCTACAAGGTTCAAACTAATACTAATCAGTGTAATTTTATGTAAACAATACTAATACTAAAAAAATTCTTCATGAATATTTTTTTCTTGTAGTTACTCCCTTATATTGTAAATTATTTGTTTGGACATCTCTTCTGATGTTCATAAACTTTTGCATAGTGAATTTTGATTGTCATGAAATCAAATTAATTTTCAAAAGGAAGACAATTCCACAACTGACACTGCCTAAGCCTAATGTGCTCAGACATACTCAGAAATGCTTTATTCTATTTAGCTACAAATTTACAGGATGAGTAGACATTTTTTAGATGTACTCAATCTTTTCCCTAATTTAAATTCTGCTTGTTCTATCACTGGGATAAAGTTTAAGAATATCAAACTGGACAAGTTCTAAATGGAGTAGGCTATTCAAGAAGTCCTCCTGGTCTGGTAGAATTTCTAAGCAGCCTAGCTACATCAGGAAAACCTTTAAGTATATCCTAAATTTAACTCATTTTCTGACTAATTGTCCTGCAGATTACTGAGGCTTTCTTTTCTTCGATACCTTTGGTATCTTTGGCCTGTTGCATGCCAACAACATTATTCCTGTCTTCAACTAAGGGATCCCAGATGCAGTTTCTTCCTCTCACCTACTTTGCCTTCAGTTAATGTACTTACATTTAGAGGGAGTAGTGATGAAAAAAACCACTGATGTGGGAAATATAACTTGAAAATCTAAGCTTGCATATGTATGTGGAAAAGGAAGGAAAAGATATCTTTAAAGTAACTAAACTAGTAACTAAGCATGCTAATAAGTATTTCTGATTAAATGAGTATGGCCTTTGGGCCTTAGTAAGTACATTTGGATATATTTTGTTGAAGAGTTGTAACACATAGTACAAGACCCAGATTAGTAATGGTTTAAGTTTTAGATTAATCTTTAACGTAGACTAAATAAGCAAAAAACCAAACATACTTTCTTGTTATTCTGAATGTTAGTGAGAGAAATATCCTTCAGTTAAATGGTGTTTCAAGGGCTAGGAGAATACTCTGTTCCATTATCACCTACAGAATCTCATTTTTTAATCTAAGTCTTAAGCCTTGTACCTCAGAATGGAGCACATTTCACTTAGCTTGTAGAGTAGGCTTTCAAATATTTAGAAATCTTTATGCAATAGGAATGACAAGAATTAAAAGCTTGTGTTCTGCAATTAGGAGTTCTTTATTAATCTCTTTTATGAGATAAAACATAGTAACATGAATGTCAAACAAAAAACATGATCACAAGTAATAAAAAAGCATAACTGTGCCCTTAAGTAGAATTAATTGACCGTTGAGTAACAGCATAAAAATACAAAATAATCAAGGAGTTCATTTTTAGGTCAGTATGAATTTAAATATTTAATAAAAACTAGCAATTGAGGGTGGGATTAGAAGTAAAACAATGCATTTGTAAATAGTCTACTGAAGTATTCTTCCTAAATAATCTATAAAGCAAATTTTCACAGTGCTAGCATAGCATTACTGTAAGGTAATGAAGCAATACAATCCTCTTTACTTGTCCCTTATCAGTCAGGCAGGACATGTCCAGGTTGAGGTTTTTTTTCCTCCCACTACCTGCAGGTTTTAAACAGGCTTTTTCATCCACTTACCTTTCAAGCAAAATACCTGCTCTGCATTTTGGTGTATCTCTGTTCTGTAGTGCTTACCTACCATGGCAGAAGCATTAGGAAACAGAGGTGGTAGAACTACAGTTTTCTGAATTCTGAGTGGGTTTGAACAGAAGACAGTCTCTGAAGTCATCCTACTTAGTCTAGGTTACTCCTATGTCCAAGTTAGAAAACTAAACAACTTAGATTATGTCTTTGTGTATGTATACTGCAGGCATGTGGACACTTCTGAAGAGAGTTTCTGCCTCATTAAGATAATTTGCTCCACTAAGAAAAGATGAAGCCCTAGCTCCTGACTTAATTACTGCACCCAAGTGCCTGAGGTTAAGTGATAAATTTGAGGCCAAACCTCTAGAATTAACTGGCTATACATAAAAGGTTTTTTGGGGGATTATAGTGTTTCACTTTGTTTATATGTATGACCTACTTTATGAATCTTTTACTGGGCATATGACAAAATATTACAAAAGCATGCAAGCAATAGGAAGCAGTGTGGAAGCAATGACACCAATGGCCACAGGATTGTATGAGACCGATTATGAAGACAGAAAGACATACAAGCAGCTTTTAATTTGATTTAATTTAATTTTGATTTACTTTTATTTTATTTATTTATTGTTTTGTTTTGTTTTGTTTTGTTTTGTTTTGTTTTGTTTTGGTTAGAACACTAACGCTAAGAAGTTAGGATAAATTGGAGCTACAGTCGTGTAGGTCATCTTTGTTATCCTTGATCCCATATGTGTGCACCTGTGATTATACAGTTCTTCGGGACCTGATCTTGTGTTATAATTTTCTTTTTCTATAGGGTACTGCTTATTCAGCCATACTGTTGAAAATAAAACATGCTTCTGTACTGAATTTGGCTGCAAACTTTAGATCTTCCACCTTAACTTTATGCAGAAGCTGACAAGTATATGGAGTTTAGGTAGGAATTTTGACCATGGTCATGTGATTTAAGTTGCTGAATTTTATTGTTGGGAGTTGGATTCAGTGCTATTTATGCTGTGTAAAATCTTGCTTAATTGACATAGTGTTGTTTTTGCAATTTGATTAAATTACTGTAACTTTTCTAAACCATAACATATAACAACAAAAAATAACAAATAAACAGTAAAAACCCACAGTCTCTTTCGTGACTGATCTATGTAGAAGACTGACATGTACGCTTACCCAAAGAGATCAACCCTTTAGTCCATAGATTAGCCATCTGAGGGGTCCTTTTCAAATCCCACATTTAGGCCATTTGTGGCCATAATACAGCTCCTGTTCCTTTACATATTTGCTCATAATTAAATTGATTTTGCAAAATTAAATTCTATGGAGACTAGCATTATGAATCAAAAAAAATGTAATTAAAAACAAAGAGATTTTACCAATTATTTGTGGGTAGCAAATGCATTCAAAAAGATCACTTCCTGAAATGTGAGCGGTTTTTTTTTTCAGTATTCATTCAGCTTTGATGAGAAAGTTAAGGAAGAAATTAGGCTTAAGGGTTCCAAAGAAAAACATGAAATGTATCGTCTACTATGCTTTAGATATCACTTAAAACATGCAAACTGTAATGAAATTTATCATTAAACTAACATATCCAGAAAATATAAAAATAATAGAGCCGCAGTGAAAGAAATTGCCCTGTTTGGACTCACATCCTTAAAATTAAGTTTATATTAATGCAATTTTCTGGCTCAGGGATCTTATTTTTTTTATGTGAGTATTTTTTAAGGAGAAATATAATGATTGCAGAAAAATGTAAATGACCTCTAAGATTAAAAAATATACATATTGAAGTAATGCATTAGTCTATTTTTAAGTCTATGGGTTTTGTCTAAGAATTAAGTTCATGTTGAAATACCCATTATTTTTATTCATTAAAATTAGTCTATGAAAACAGTTGGAAATTGTCAGAAATGTCACTTGTCTTAGATATATTTTCTAACTTCTAGAAAATGAATTATAGGAAAACAGAAAGTGTAATTAGTACAAGACTCCTTCACAGATATTTTGAATTCACTTGTTTCAAATGAACTGCTATACAAAGTTGGCATACAGTGTGCCCCTTTCTATAATTTTTAGTAAAATGGATTTCTTGCTGTGATAAGTGATGCAATTGTAAATTTCGACTGAAAAGTGATTCTGGTAAACAGTGGGTAGCATTTTTATTTAAGTAACAATGATGTTATTCAACAGCTATTATAAGTGGTCTGAAATATGACTCTATACTCAAAAGAACTGTGGAAAGTCATTGTTATCTTTTAGCACTTTTAGTACTTTTTGTCCTTGTGAAGAAGTTCTGAGACTTGTCTGAAAAAAATTAAGATTGCATTTCAATGTAAAGAAAGGTATGTCACGCTTTTTCACAATACTATCAAGATTGAAACAATCCTTCAAATCACCTAAAAATAAAGGAATATTACAGGCTACTTTTCTTAATTCATAATAGATCCACCTGTATACAGTAAATGAAGAGAAAAAAGCTCATATACTCAGAGAAATCAGTGTTGTCCCATACAAGACTTAGCCCTTATCAAGTGTGTTCAACAGGTATGGAACAAATAACAGAGATCTCTAGCCTTGAGGAGACAAAAAAATACTCTGAAGTAATTTATCTCTCAACATTTCTTTGCCCAGATAATGATGAGGGGGTGAAGCAGTTCGCTTAGTTAATGACAAACTTTGATGACTGTATGTCAACAAACATCCACTTTCTGTCATAACTTTAATACTCTGTCTCTGACTTTTGCCTTCATGTGGAAAGCAGGGTAACTAACTTTTCTTGTCATAAAAGGCAAGTTACTGACAATGTGTAAATACGAAACTGGGGATTCATGCTTGTGGTTGGAAAAAAAAAAAAAAAAAAAAAAAGCAGACATACCGAATCCTAAAAGCTCTGCTTCAAACTTTGGTTCTACACTAACTTTATTTGTCTGAGAATACCAACCTGGAGATGAGAAAACCTGAAAGAATTCAAACTATGAGTTTTATATGTGATAATTCAAGGTTTCTAAAATATCAGAGTTCTTTATGTTTTCTCTACAAACTTAAATGATGAGTAACTGTGGAAAATTCTGAGATTGCAATGAAGTTATATACCATTGTGGAAAACTGAAAAATTCCTCTGAATGAGGAGGAAAGTATTATAGGCAAAAAAAACAGCCCTGTTCTGCTTTTGGCTGGGCTAGAGTTATTTTTCTTCATAGCAAATTTTGTGGTACTATGTCTTGGAATTGTGACCAAAGCAGCATTGATAACACATCCATGTCTTAGCTATTGCTGAACTGTGCTTAGACAGCATGAAAGCTTTTTTTTTCTGCTTCACACACTGCTGCACCAGCAAGTAGACTGGAGGTAGCCAAGAAGTTGGAAGTGTACACAGGCAGGGTGTCTGACCACAACTGACGCACATCATATGATATCAAGCTTAGCAGGTGAAGTTGGGTATTTTACCAGGGCTGGGACTGCTTTGGAATTCATTGGGCATTAGGTTTCTTCCTTGGTTTTCGTTTTTGTTGTTGGTGGGGTCTGGGGGTTTTCTTTCGTTTTTCTTAAAAACTATCTTTGTCTCAGCCTACAGATTTTCTAGCTTTTGTTCTTCCAGTTCTCTTTCCTAACCTGCTGAGGCGGGTATTGAATAAGTGGCCGTGTGGTGCGTAGCTGCCTACCAGGATTGATCCACAACACCACATTATTTGAGGAAAAAAAAAATTTAAATAACCATTAACTGAGCTAATCACAGAATTAAACATTTGTATACTTCTGAATGATTATTTTCCAGAACTGTTTTAAAAATATGTGTTTTCTACTTTATCTATTATATTGAAATATTGTAATATAAAAATATCTTGCTTTTCTTATTGCAATTTTTATAGGAATTAAAATAAAAAAAAAAAAAAGGAAAAGCCTAGCCTCCAAGCAGAAACAGTTTTAATAAATTTTAATATATTTCTACCCAAAAATAACTCTGCTAATATGCAGGTGAAAAGGTAAATCATACATTCATCCTCATACTTTTAATAATAAAGTACATCCCATCTAATTTTGTCAGTCACAGTTGTTGATACAATGATAACTAGATCATTACCCTATCACAGGCAACTATCCTAGAGAACAATTTGAATTAAGGGATAAAAATGCCAAATCTGGGCCACTGTAACACAGTATCAATATGGAATTATAAACTGACACTAAGTATTAGCTATCTAATCCTGGTAGAGAAGCAATTATTAGCAACCAAATCATATAGAAATAGAACAAAACCAAAAAGAACCAAAAAAAAAAAAACCCTCATGGTCAAAAACGAAACTATTAATTAAAATATTTAAGTTTTAATGTTTGAAATGAACAAATATGGTATAATTTTGTCAATTATTATTTGCTAGATTGCATGATATGGTCTTGTAACAATTCTTTATTAGCCAGTTAAATTAATTTATTGTTGATACAGAGAGAGGCCATGATTACAAAATTATGGTTTTGGAAGCTGCAGATAAATCTCGCATTGAAGGTTTTACATAATTCCATGAATCTATACTGGAAAAGTCCTTGCAGAAAAATTCATTATTTCTGTTACAGTGGAAAAATGCAGATAGACAGCATACAAGCTGTATCATCCAGATTAATTAGGAGAAAAAATTCTGTAAGTACATACAGCTGCCTACTAAGCAGGTACACTCTGCTACATTAGCTGAATAGAAACCTCTTGGATTAGCATTATGTACAATATTCTTTTGTCATACTTGGTTGACAGCAAAGGAAATGGAAATGATAAGACGGAAAACAAAAATCTACTCAAACAAATCCTTAACTGTCAGTGCAGAAGCAGAGCTCTGTAATGCTTTATTTTCTTTGTCATAAACCATTTAATTCAAAGAAAGTAAAAATAAATGTGAATTAATTTAACAGTTTCTAAGGCACCTTCAGATGTCCAAACAGTGAGGAGCTGAAATTTAAAATAATCAAAGTGTAAATAAAATGCGTATTTTTAAATGAGCATACTTATCAGCTGGGGCAAATGAGCAAGGGATGTCATAGATGGATTGTTTGAAATGCTTGTGTCAAAACTAGGTGTTGTAAAAGCATGTTACAGTTTACCATGTGGCAGGAATATGGATCATGGGATGAAATCTATGAACTGTTTCACAGTGGAGGTCGGTAAATGTAATGAGAAATTTTGCCCTCACAATCTAAGAATCACATCACTTGTTTACAGTCTTTTGATCTCATACTGATATGAAAATATTTTTTAATCAATAAAGAAGCATGCAGTCATGATAGTGATCAATAAATAACAGGAACCAATGCTAATTCTCTCTGATAAAAAAAAAGTAAGAACACACTTAAAAGAATAGTATAAAAATGTTAATCGTCTCTCCTCAGATATTCAGCAGAGATATGATGAATCAAAAATAAAAATGAGTTATTCCTCATAAAAATGGAGATTATTGGATGGTTGGACACTTAAAGACATATACTGATGGATCCCAATGAAAGCTAATCCTACTGAAGAGAAATTTAGGGAAGCTAAATACCTTGCAATAAATATGTCTAAGGAAGAAAGAAAGAAAATATCTTCCAGTGACAGTTGAACATAGCTATCCATTGTAAGAGAGGAAACAAGTGAATTTAAAAGTCAGGTAAGTGACAAACTGCCCAATGTTTCCATGTCTGACGTAGACATATATAACCCACCAGTTTGAAATAAAGAATATATAATAAAAATATATGTGAAAGCAAGCTATTAAAATCTCACATAGTTAAGTTGATACTTCCAATTACAAGATCCTGTTCACAGGTGTGTAATTGCATTATCTCTTAAAATAACTAAGCTTAAGCAAGTTAGATATGAGAAAAACCTCAGTTAAGACATGTTAAGTAGGTAGTGTTAACATTTAATTAGGCGCTAAAAACCCTGAAGAGTTCTTATTTGCTAAGGATGTTATATCTCAGGATATGCAAGCTCTGCACAGGTTTTGTAATTACTCTTTGTTATACTATCACAGTGCACAGCATAAAAAAAGAATAGAAAACTATCCATCTTTCGTGTGTATTTATTGCTTCTTTCCTGGTCCTCATGGAAAAGCAAGAACTGCCCATCTCAATAACAAACGGGATTTAAGAGAAATGACTGGGTTATGGAAGCCTAAAGGAGAAAATCTTATCTTGAGGCTGGAAATTTTGAACTAAATGCTGGTACTGCCTATGTATTAGAACAGAAATCTGCTGAAAAAAATAGATGAAAATTGGAATGTGGTGAATGGCATGAAATATGTGAAATGGTATATAGCGTGGGTAAATCAAATCAAGATTGTTGTAAGAAGTGACTGAAATAAGGTGTCATATCCTAGCTTTAGAAGGTCTCAATTAGCATTCTCAATAAAGATATCCAAAGAT
>VWZK01005191.1:0-15142 GCA_013396935.1 Baryphthengus martii | reverse complement strand
TTTCAAAACCTGCCTGAATGCATTCCTGTTTGGCCTGCCCTAGGTGATCTTGCTCTGGGAGGGGGGTTGGACTAGTTGATCTCTAGAGGTCCCTTCCAACCCCTAACATTCTATGATTCTATTTTAATAATGCGCTACTTCTTTCAAAAACTCTTATCAGGTATACTTCCACTAAGAAGTTGTTAAAAATCCTGGGAAAGTAAGTTGGGTTTTGCTATAGTAAAGCCTAGCAGGATTTAGACCTCTCATTTTCCAATTTGTATCAGTGTTTTAAATTGTCTTCGGTTGATATCAGCTATTCTCTCAGACATGACAGATAACTCGCATATGTGTTTGTGTTAGTTATTTTGGACTGTGTTGGTTTTGGTTTTTGTTTAGCGAGTGGTTCAACATATGTTGGCAATAACATTCAACAGGATGAGCCACAAGTACAGTTTAATACAGAATAAAAAGTAAAATTCCCACTCTTAACCTAAAAAAACCCGCAAACCTAACTAAATCAAAAGCCCCAAATGTAATGAGGTAATATGGAATTAGATTTTCAGGTATTTATGTTGCTCTTCCATCACTGAATGGTGGTTCTATCCTACAGAGACACCACTCCAGTACTCCCAATGAGTTTCAAAATTAATCCTACCTTACTGAGAGTAATTCTTTCATCACATTTCCCATAACCTGAAACATCCATACCTGCATAATATATACATGCTTGTGACTTACTGTAGCCTTGACAGTACAGTAGCATAATATACGAAGTATACTGCTGCTTGACTTAGGATAAGACATGTTTCAAATAAATATATGATATACTGCCTTTTATAATTTGTTTTACATGCAAAGCTGAAGAAGATCTCTTAAAAAAATGAACAGCTCATTTTTCACCTTAAACGAGCTGAATAGATACAATGACAGTAACATCTGCGTGGAATGCATTGGACCTTGACTGTCGACCGGATATAAGGAGAATAGGTATGTTTTTAATCATCATTTGTCTTTCCCAGCTGAATGGACTCTAAACCAATGTGTCAATATCATGCTCAACAAGGATAGAATTGGCTCTACCTGTCTGTGTGGTCTTATAGTCCTAAAACTTAAACCACCTGATTTTGTTACCCTTTCAGGCAGTAAATACATATTCTTCATATATGCAAAGTACAAATTCAAATGTTCTTCTATTAGAACAATTACAGAGGAAATTTGGAAGGCTGCCAAATTCCTGGTAAATGGGAAAGGAGGAGAACCTTCTCTAACACAGATGGACAATGGAAGGTAACTTCCAGGCCCTTTAACTATAAATATTTATGAAATTGTCTCACAAGAAGAGAGATAAGAGTCAGGAGAGAAGAAGAGCCTTGTAGTTCATAAAAATTCTTTTGAAGTTTGAAAAAGATAGCCCCTGTTATATGATACCCCAGCACTCATGTCCCTGATGAAAATGATCGTATGATGCAGCATACAATTTCTGCAGGGGTCTGTTGGATGCAATTCACAATAGTCTAGAAACACCCTATAAAACCTGTCATTAAGACCAGCTGGGACTTATTAGGAAAGCAATTGCAAAGGAGAATTCACCTTTAATGATAAAGGAAAAATTGTCAGGATTCTCTAGAGGGTCTGTCTACCTAAACTTGCATGAAACCTCCTCTCTACTCGCTCTCTTTTCCATTTTCCATTTCAATGATACTGAAAACTGGGGTGAGGGAATTGTTGGAATCAGAAACCATGAAACACTTGGAAAGCACAAACCATCAAAACTCATTACTGTTGATAAGCATCTAGTGTCTAAAGCAGACACTGGGGTGGGATGGAGATCCAGTAGTCCATGTTGTGCTGACACTGAATGTGCAGTGAGACCAGGTGTGGTCCAGACGACCATTCTGCGGCTTATCTCAGCAGTTAACTGTTCTCAGCAGAAGGAGATGTGGCAATGGCCCGTTCCCGGAAGAGGTGATCAAGGCTGGGAAGCTCATCAAGAGATGGTCTATGCATCTGATAACCACACTTAATGGTTTGCCTACAGTCACATCCCCACACTTTACACATTGATAGAAAACTTTGCACATGAATAGAATGTGTGTGTTTCGGACCTAGGTGTGGGACGAGAATTCTACACCAAATCCTAGTGATACACTGATGGATTTGTCCTTCTCGCCACTCCTCCACCAACCCCATTTGCTTGTCTGTTTGTTTACCCTGAGAAATTACTTGTATTTTGAGCTATATAATGATTTCTGCAGCTTAGTATATATATCTCCAGCAGTCTTAAAGAATCTGTGTANATATATATCTCCAGCAGTCTTAAAGAATCTGTGTATGTTGCAAGTGTCAATAAACCCTGTTATTTGTGAATCTGATTGCTTCTAGTGAATGCAACCAGACCTATAGTATAATAGGCTGTTCATGCATCTGGGGTCAGACCTATAATCATGAGAAAACTGTGCTATTCACACATCCAACTGCTCTCTTTCAGGGAACTGGACCTGCAGCGTACAGATTGTCCATGAATCTGGTGTTGGACTTACAGTACCAGTGAATAAGCTATTTGTGAATCTGACTGCTAATTGGACCTACGTGTGATCTGGAACTGGACAGATAACAACACATCCTAATTGGTGTACCTATTAAGAGATCAGTCCAGCTGCCCCTAGCTGCTCTAATCTCTGAAGACTGGCTAGAAAGCAAGGGGACTTTTCTCTTACTAAATCTGCCCCCACACACACACTTCACGCAATGTTTTTAAATTGGTGTAGTTGGCAGGATTGCCATGGATAAGCTACTGCAGAAACATAAGTGTGCACCATCCCAGGAAGGGATGGAATGGGTCCAAAAGTTTTGGAAAAAAGAGGATAAGGTATTAGAGAGAATAGAACAACGTAGGAGTAAAAAGATAATTTAAAAAGGGAACAGAAAAGGTAAAGGTGTTATCTGTGCTGTTTTGGGAACTTGTTTAGCTTGTGGACAAAAGGAAGTCAGCAGCTCCTCATCCCCTGAAAAGATCACAAATGTGGAATTTGCGACTCTGAAGTCAGAGAATGAGGTACTCATTTGAAAAGGAGACATGGGGAAAACTGGAAAAACAGAGAACCTGGAAAAACGCGTTGAGGCTCTAAGTAAAAATGAGCAATTAGAACAATTATTGGCTACAGCTGGGACAGAGAATCAACTTCAGGAAAGATTAGATAAATTACTGGACCAAATCCTGCAAGGATCACACCTTAATTCAACCCAACACATCCGTAAAGTGATGTGTTGTGAAAATCCAGAGACATGGGAGAGACACTTTGGGAGACATCGGGGAAAAGACCTTGACCCCATTTCCAAACCAGTACAGATTCAGCCCTTAATTAAAACTGAAACTGCTGATCAAGGGGACAGGCAAGCCCACACTACTGTCCGCACCATTTCCTGGTTCCCCACCAAGCTAATTAAACTGCAGGAAAAATATTCCAGGCACTCGGAGGAGTCAGAAACAGAGTATGTGTGGAGGGTTTCCCCAACGGGCGGAGATCAAGTTTTGCTGAGTGAGGAAGAAGCAGATGGTTTTGGGGGACCTGGAGTATTTTTAACTACCACCCCGGGCAACCACAACTATTCATTGACCACATGAGCCGCTTATTGGTCTAGGGGCATAGACCCCCAAGAGGGATGAGATCCATCGGTCATTAAGACCTCAGGATTCTCGGATCTGGCAGCCTTTGTGCAAAAAGCAGCTTGTATACAAGCAACGTACCAGAGAGGTGTATTATGGTGATCCTCATTTCTAGCTCCTATCTATCCAGACAGATTAACTCCCCTCATTTATGGCCTTCCTGATAGCCTAAAAACAAGTGTAGCAAATGCCCAAGACCACGTACATATGAATTGTCATAAATGCTGCTGCACCAAGCAGCAGCACAATTGCCTAGAGAGCAAGTTCAAAATCCTACATGGAGTGAGTTTGCCCAGGAAATAGTTCACTATGGGTGCCATATGGGATGGATTGGAGAAATCACTGGGAAGCCATCTGAACCTCCCTGGCAAGTCTGTCAAATCCATTCTGGAACACACAGGCCAGAATCTAAACCACGATTTGATCCAGAATGAAGTGTTCTGTGGAGTAAAGCTTTATCTTTGGGAGCACCGTGCAAACTTATACGTGGTATTGAAACAAGGGAAGGCTAACCAACAATGCATAGTTTAGAATGTGATTAATGAGAAATTTAGAAAAGAATGTAAGCAGGAATTTATCCAGCTGCTGGAGCCAAAGTGACTGTCCTCACTGCCTAGGCAAGCATAAGCAACAGATAATAAGAACTTTAAGTTTCAGATAAGCAGGAACTCTGCTTCCAGCAAGGACACCTGAGGAAGGAGAGAGCCAGATCAGCACAACTTAGAAATTTTGGAACAAGGATGAGAAGAACAGAGCGAGGAAGACTGTTGCCTTCATCCCAGAGTCCTCGGCCCATGACCACCGGACGACAGTACGCATGCTCCAAGAGGAGGAGACTTAGGGTAATGAGTTCCCCGAAATAATTGTAATAACCACACCTATTCCCAGAACTGATTGGAATAACTCAGCCCATACTAATGAATATGCATGTNTAAAGAGTTTAAAGAAGGTATGTTTATTCAGCGCTGGGCACACGGGGGATCGCTCCACCACAAACGTGCGCACCCTAAGGCTATTGCCAAGCTCATTATATGTTCCTAAACATACATATTCATTGTATCGCCTATACATATTCATCTTTTTCCCCGAAAAGGCGGAGAACATGCTAATCAGTTCTTGGAACTCTTTTTCATAGTACCGCCTTCAGCTCCTCCCATACTCCTCCCATCTGCGTCTGCGCAGTGCCTCCTGGTGGTCGTGAAGCGGGGTCTTTGTGATGAAGGCCGTAGGTCTTCCTCGCGTTGTCCTTTTCACCCTTCTCAGCCAGCAGGTTTAAACTGGCTTGCAGGTGAGGTTTCTGTGGTCTTGTGCTTGCTTCAGTGAGTCCCTTGTTTCAGCATCCTTTTCACAATGGTTAGCTGCTAAACATTACCTAGGGCTATACAATGGATTAATTTGTCTTGTCTCAAACTTGCTGTTCTACTTTCATCATACCAATGTTTTTAGGGTCTGACAAAGATGAACCTAAAACTGTAAATTTATTAGAGGTGTCTATACTTTTGCCCCACTCTGAAATTACTACTGTTAGGCAGAACCCTTTGCCAGCATCTGCAAATTTGGGCATTGATGGGGTGGTAAAAGCCTTGGAAAAGACAGATATTATCACTTACATGCATTGTGCTTATAATTTGGTTTGGCCAGTGAACAAGCCAAATAGATTGTGGCAACTTACAACTGATGTTAAGCAATTGAGTGCTAGTAGCACACCTTTAACTGCTACCGTGATTACGGAACAGTTGAGAACAGGACGGAGTGTGGTCACCCCAGGACCTTTCTGTCTCCCAGAGACAAATCCCAGGGGCACGGCGCTGCCTGTGGACACTGCCCGCAAACCCGCAGACATAGCAGGGAGCTTGTAGAAACTATGTAAGGCATACACTCCAACTAGTGAATCCCTATTCTCCAGATAGAAAGCGAGTTGTGGTGCAATTCAATCAACCGTTCAACTTTTCTACCATTCACAGGACAACTTGTACCTATTATGACAAGGAAAATACAGCTCTCCCATGCATTTGGGTCATATGGGGTATAACAGATTTGAGGCCTTGGGGGTGAGCAGCCAACACTCTGCAATATAATCAACCTATAAATACATCCTGGTGCATACACTGGAATAAAGGGTGAGACTGTAATCAAGGAGCAGGCCGAAACTATGTTTGGTCCTGGTTTGGATCTGGTAATGGACCTCAAGGTTTTACACCATTCAACAAGGAATTCTCTTTTGCCCTGGTATCAAACAAGTCACCATTGTGGACATGCCCAAATGTGATAAATTGCTCCAACTGGAAACAACATAAATGGGTGGAGTACTATTGGCCAGTTTTTGTCACTCTAAAAATGGGCTGTCTGTGCCAAAATCATAGCATAAGGTACAAGGCAGTAAGTGCAAATTTTGCACCTTGCATGTTTTGTTGCCTTTGGTGATGTTTCGGCTGGTTTGATTTTGGCCTGCAGTGATGGTAAAATGTACACCTCTCTATAGGCGGGGCTGCCTGAACTCCAATGTACTTTGCGCCTCCCAGCGTCATGTCTCACATGGAAATGGACTTACATCCAACCGCACTGGGTGGCCAGCAATAAATGGGCAAAGGGAGACGTAGAGGGATGGCAAGACCCGGGAGCAGCTACCCTCATAGCATGGGGAACGGGAGGATTTGGGGGATTTGGGTCTGCTACTGTGCAAATGCGATTATGGATAAGTAAGTTAGCCTATCAAGTCAAGAAATTAGCTAACGCTACTGACATGACTCTGCAGTTACTCAACAGTCAATCACAAGCTACTTCAAGAATGGCTCTTCAGAACCGCATGGCACTGGATTTAATACTGTTAAATCCAAATGGACTTTGTGGCTACCTAAACCTTTCCAGCACAGACTGCTGCACTCATTCTCCTAATGTTATACAAGACCTTGACGTCCAACTAGCAAAGATACGTCAGGTGACAAAAGATACACGTGAACTCTGGGAGTTAATGAATAATAGCTGGCTTTCAAAGGTGTTTAGCTGATTTGGTTTTGGTATCAATGGTTGGATCCAAAGCTTAATACAATATGTACTAATGTTTGTGGTGATGGTAATTATTCTAAGTGCATCAGTATCTTCTGTAAAATATACTGTAATGAACTGTGTTAACATTAAGATGGTACAACTTGCAGATTACATTCCTCTGATGGGAGAGGATGACAAGTAGGATGACCCTACCTACTGATGTCCCAGGTACTGATGTTTAATTTGAGACTAAATTTAAGTGCGTAGATATGACTGTAGTCACGGGGTGGTAGTGTTGGAATCAGAAAGCACAAAACACTTGGAAAGCACAAACCATCAAAACTCATTGCTGTTGATAAGCATGTGTCTGTGAATCTGGTGTTGGACCTATAGCCACAGCAAATTAAACTATTTGTGAATCTGACTACTAACTGGACCCACGTGTGGTCTGGAGTCGGACTGATAGCAACACATCTTAATTGGTGTACCTATCAAGAGATCAGTCCAGCCGCCCCTAGCCCGTCTAATCTCTGAGGACCAGCTAGAACACAAGGGGACTTTTCTCTTATTAAATTCACCCCCCCACACACACACACACTTCATGAAACAGAAAGTCACGCAAAAAAATCTGCTCTAGGCATCCCATCCCTTTATTTTTTTCTGCCTAAAATTGGCCTATGCCAAAATAGCTCACTCGCTTACTCTAAGTGAACTCACATGAACATAGGCACTAACTGTAAAGGCACCTGCCTATAAAACTAAGAAATTCAAGCTGACATTACATATTTCTACATCAAAAACATAGAGTTTCTTGTGATTTTCAACAGTGAAGATTGTGGTTCAAAGGAGATTAATTTGGATCAGCACATATTTATAAACAAATTTGAGGCTGGTTTTCAGAACCTCTAAGATCTATAAATTACAGCAGATGGTCTCTTGTGAAACATTTTTCTCAGAAGAATCCAGGTGCATTCTACTATAGTGCATAGTATCAAATTAACAACTGCTTTCATGGCTGAGTGGGTACTTTCTAAAAAGACTTTTTTACGGATCTGATTTGTGTTTGTGAAATATGACGCTACTATCAATTTTAGAACAGAGAAAACACACAGAAGCACATGAACTCAAACATGGTAACTGGCATATCTTAATCCTAATCCTATTTCTGATCAGTAAAGGACTTCTGACTTGTAGTTGAACCAAGTTTTTCAGATGAGGCAGAAAATATTTCCTTGATTACATTCTTTTTACCTAGAGCCAGTCTGAAAGAGTTCTTCCACTACTCATGTTAAACTGCTTTTGAGGAATATAGGTTAAATATTGGAGCGGAAATTTCAGTGACAAGTTCTACAGTGGAGAAGGGCTGAGTTCATAGGGGTTACAGGCAAAGCAACTAATGTCTATCAGTCATTCTGGCATAACTAGGAGAAAGATGTGATAGGACCTCTTCATTCTGCACATCATGACCTGGGATATCCTCAGACTTTTTTTGTAAGAGAACAGATACGCATACAAAAATCTTCTCCTGATATACCTATAGTCAGACTGCCCACATAAGGGAGGCCTTGCTGGTCCAAAAAAGAGCTGCTGCTGCTGCTGCTGCTGCATAACAGCTGAATAAGTGTTGATGGATGCGTTTTTACCTAACCACACTATAAATTGAAGAAAAAAAAATAGAACAAACCAAAAAGCAACTGCCAGTGCTGTGAAGGTATTTTTTAGCAAAAATCATTATTACTCTTTATCTGTGGACCTAGTTAAATTTCTGAGAAAAAAAAAAAATGGCAGATTCTCAAAGAATGGTGTTCTTAAACTATTACAGACACTGGTAACTACCTTTAAAATAACTGCAGGTTTGTGATGTTGGAAATACTGCTTGGGCTGTGTATGCTCTGTTGTGACAGAAATAGCCAGTCAGATTTTCTCCAGTTACACAGGGAACAGATTTGTTGATTTGTGAGGTGAAAGACAGCCCAGAGCAAACTGAAAAGAATGAAAGAAAAAAACCTACCATCTGGAGACTGAACATCCTACCAGATAAGTGGAGAGCTATTTAAATACAGGGAGAGCCCTTGCAAATTTACCCTGTTTGGAAATCTCACCGAACAGATAAATTTTCGTTTGCTTCTGTTGAGACTGAGAAGTTAGTGGTTGTAGAGGTCTACAAAAGGTTTGTAAATTGTATTAATAATGTACCTTTTGTTCTTGTTTTGTTCCTTTTGTTGAAACTAAACAATACCTTGCTTTGAAAAGACTGCTTAATCACAACAGTTAAACAGTATGTGTCGAAGACAGAAATACACTGAATAGCAGATTTCAAGGGAGAACCTGAAAAAATGGTGCTTGGAAAGACTACCAAGAACCAAAGATGTAGCTGGGGCAGCGTGATGAGCAGCTAAAGCTTTCCAGTAAGACTCAGAGTAAAACAAGAACTCTGGATTACAAAAAAGCTGGTACTCATCACTTTCTGAAAAAAAGTGCCACCAACAAATTTCCTCTTGGCCAAGCTGTGACCTCCACCATGAAGGAGTCCTTGGAAGAAGCTGTGCTATTTCCCAGGCAAGTTCTGTCAACAGAATGAGACTCACACTGCTTTCACAAGAACTAATGTAGGTGTGATTTTGTATGTATGTAGATATGCAGAATCCAAAAGGTTACCCTTTCTATGAGACTGAAAATAAGCTCCTTATCTTTAAATCTATTTATGGTTCCTACACAAATAAAATAAGGCCTGTTCACTTAAAGATAAGTTATAGTTATGTGCAGTAAACTGCATTTCTGTGATGATAAAGTGAGTTTGTAGTTCCTGATGTACAGTAGAAAAGCTGTTTAAAAAAAAAACAAAAACAACACAAAAAAATAGATCTAAAATTGCAAATGCTTTTGACTGACTTAGTCCTTTTTACCCTTGATTTATTGAGGGAATCAAGTAATGAATTAGATATCTCTAATTTTGCCCCAGTAATGCCTCTGTCCATCATAAATTAGTGGTGGTGTATGTGTTAGGCACAAATACACCACTATCTATTTCAGCCCATTTACTGCCATCTTTCACTGCAAAAGAAAATAAGATGGGAATGTCTAGTTTTCAACCATCACTCTTTCAGCCAATTCTGCCTTTCTCATTGTCTACAACGCTTGCTCTCAAATCAGCGATTATGTTGATTTATTGACAAAACACAGTTTACAGTAAATGTCATCCTAGGGTAACATTATCTGAAGCACACGTGCTGAGTGACTGAATAGGAGTTGTCTAAATGGATTATTGAAGACTATACTTTCCAAAACCACCATATATAGCAAAAAAAGAGACCAAAACAGCTAGAAAGACTTTTTAAATTTTTTTTTGTCAAGATCCTTAGCAGCTCTCATCTTTGCTTAAAATAATGAAATGGAAAAGGTTAGTAACACAATGAAATCACTTGTGTTCACTGTAAACTAATTTTTACTGTGCAGAATGGCTTCTGGATTAGAAAAGTACAGAGGTAATCTTTATAATTGTTCTTTCTAACCTGTATTCTATGTGACTCTGCCTTTGCATATAATTGAACAATTTTTTAAGGCTGTTTTTGCTTGATAATTGAAGAGATTTATGTGGATTAGATCCCGTTTCCACTTGAATTCAAATAGTCACATCAGCTTCAGAACTTGCCTAAGCTTCAGATTTTCATGTATTCTCAAATTTTGACATGTTTATACTCCCTTTCAAATAAGGAAGTAAAAGAATTCCTTAACCGTCACCAAAACTGATTGCTTTTCTTTCTTTAAAACAAAACAACAACAACAACAAAAAATGTCTTACGCGTAATAACTGGATTTTTCTCCTCAGCTGTTTTCTGATGGTTTTTAGCAACAGATGCATCAGCAAGTACAGTGTGAGCTTGTTTTGTAAAGCAAGCTACCTTTCTTCTAACCGTGGTAGAGTTACAAGAGAGGAATTTTAAATAAAATTATTTCCAACAGCTAGATAAGTAAGTGTTGTGCTGAGAAAGATGGAAGACACATGGTAATTCCTCTACCAGAAAGCAATGGAAAATAAGAGCTGTCATCTAGAAAATGACAAAGCCATTGTTAGTCCCTGTAGATTTATCTTTCACTGAACAAATATGTTGTTAAAGCTGTTGGCCTGTAAACCAAACACAGAAAAATGTCACACTGGTATCAGAGTGGAACTATTAATCTTTGTTTGAAATGTATTATAATTATTAAATTGTTTGCATTAGGAGTGAGTCTTTCTAGAAACTATTTTCTAAAAGGGATAGGCAAAACACTAAATTGCTATTAAAAAAATTATTCTTTTCCAAAGAGTTTGCAAACTAAACCGATATGAGGTGGTCGAGGATAGGTGAAGAATCTTGTCCCAGTGTTGATTAAGTCAGAGGTATAACTACAGATAAAGCGTAAATTTCCCCAGCTCCCAGTTCAGTGACCTATTCACTTGGGCACTTGTGCTGGTGATGACACTGAGTCTTTGAAACATTCTCTCTAATTCCTCTACATCTTTCTCTTGTACATCTCTTTTTTTCCTCTGAAAATCTGTCTGCTTCTGGCTGGGCAAGACTTGACCCTTCTGATAGCACTTTTTTCTCTAATTTTCCTGTTAAATTGCTTATTAAACAGAACCCTGTATGCAGTAAGTCCAAGATTAGCTGTCTGTATAGCTTTTTTTAAGTGATTCCCCTCCCTCTTCTTCCTATGTTTTGATCAAAATATATAGTTCCTATCTGATTATGGCTGCCCTCTGCTCAACCTTTTGTGTAGGGCTGATGTAGGTTTTCCAGCTCAGTCACAGCAGGAAAGATAAACCCCGAACCACATGACGATGTTGGCAGTGTCAGACAGTGGAAATGAAGTCTCCAGGGGATAGCAATTGACATTTCAACACTTCGGTTGCCAAAGAATGGGTTTGTACAAAAAAAAAAAAAAAAAGTTACAGAGGAAAAAATGATAAAAGTCTGGAAAGTTGAAAGCACAGTAAAAAAAAGAACAACCAACAACAACAAAAAAATACACATGCACTTGTAAATGGAAGGAGAACATGTATTTTACTCTATGTGTGTCTTTACATAACAGATGAAGACTGGCCTTAGATACTGCCTGCCCTCCAAAAATACCACTTTAAGTTCCCAGGAGCTATAAGTAACTCAGACATACTTTAAGAAGTGAAGAGTTATATTTAAAATGGGACTACGATTGCTTAGTTCCAATAAAATTACAAGGATGCAGAGCCCTCTTAAAATTCTTCTGTGGGTTTTAACACGAAGTAAGACTAACTTATTCTTCTGACTTAAACCAACACAGTTCCATGGCCTCAGTTAATTCTAATTCACAGAGGCAGAAAACAAGAATGTTCCTGAATGTTTTTGTCAAAGAAAAGTGGTTGATGTTTTGTTTGTTTGTTTGTTTTATCTAACTCCTGGATTTTATTTTTTTCTTCAAGCTTTAAGGTACAGTTCTTTTATCTTAATAAAAACAAAAAGTGTGAGAAAACAAGACCATATTCAAGTCATACTAAAACCTCTGTTTGATTTCTCCCATCCTCTTTTCTCTTTCTCTTTCTTCTTTCTTTTCAATGACATTTCCTATGATAAGCACTCTGAAAGAATAGCTGTTGCCTCTCTTGTCAGTTTTGTTTTGTCAGCTCTGAATGCTGGGTCTTGCTTTGCCATTTTCAAGGTCTCTTTTAATCCGTTGAACACAGCTGACGCTTCAATCAAGAGCTGACACCATGAAGAAGCTGGCAGTTGATCCCCAACCAAGTATGTGGAAGATATGTAATATATTTCACAGTACACAGTGGAATACCCTTTTAATTTCATCACTGAGAGAGACTGCTTCACTCAGGAGCTCTTCTATACAAAAATATTAATAATGTCTCATTCTCCTTGGGGATGTGAACATTTGGGGTTTGAACTTAGTGACCCCAGCTTGTCAGGTTGATGTGACTTTAACAAATTCAGTAAAAGAAGTCTTTTTGTGCCTTGGTTTACGGTTTGGTTAGCTTCACTTTTGAGAATGTTTTTTAATCACTTCTTGGAAAAAAGCTGTAAAGGGATCCTGTGGATACCCAAACATCTCAGAATTGCATAATTGAACTGTGCTATACAAATAATGCTAAAAGATCTGAATGCTATCACCTTTGTTTTCAGTAATTATATTTCAGTTATCAGAGACAGAACTGAAAGCTCTTGCTTTTTCTTTTGCTATGTGTTTACACTTTAGTATATTAGTTGATGAAGATAGAAATTATCACACTAAATTCCCACTAGCTTAAGTAAGGACTGCAATGTGTTTGCAAATCTGAGAATATTACAACAATTTTTCCACCAAATCTTCCCTTTAGATGAGGAAAAAATAATCTGTCAGTGAAGCATTAGGAGCAGGACTCACAGCAAAGACGGCTGGTGTCTAAGGATGGCTTGTGAACCAGTGTCCTTTGCAAGCCATTGCTTTCATTATGGAAAAGGGGATTGCAAGGGCCAGTGTGTGCACAAGAAACCTGACAAGTCTATCTCTTCTAAACTAGAGAGGATCTCTGTGGTATTATCTCCTGTGTTAGTCTGGTCTTAGAGAATCATGCAATTCTCTAAGATCATTGAGAGTCTTTAGTTTTCTTAGATCTGTTGAACTAGGATCTTAACAAGCAAGGGAGTTCATTCAGTTCTGCTTTCCCCTTACGCAGTGAGTCAAAAGAGTTTTATAAAGCAGCTTCTTTCTTGATTTACATGTACAATCTAAAGTAATATGCTTTTAAAATATGCACATTCTAAAGTCAGTTGGAATACATTAGAAATGCTCATAAAAGAGCATTACACCCTCTTTTTACATAGGGTGTAAGTATTCATTCTTAAAATTCCTTATTTTAGGATCAGGGAAAACAAAGACACTGGGGGCTCTTAGAATTGTAAAGAATATATTGAAATGAAAACATCCGAGTGTGAAAAATCTGAAGATCATTCATTAATGAGTTTGGGAAACTGCATTTTTGTTTCAAACACAAAAATCCTGCCAGATGGAGCCCATTTCCAACATTGCCCGAAGTGAGTGTAATGTACAATATTTGCAGAAAACTGGCTTCTTAAGTGGTTTGGTGTGCTCACAAGACTTTTTTTATTCTTGTTAATTTTTTATATTCTCTTAATTTCTTCACTCCTTTCTTCTGCATCTTGCTAGTTTAGTGAGATGTTGTGTGGGTTTCCTTTATGACAAAGGAGATGTGCCACTGTCAGCAATTGATCCAACAGTTAGCGCATTGACCTGATATCTGAAAGCTGTTCAGAGCTGTCCTTGGGTTTTTCTCTTTCTTCTCCACCTCTTGGGAGTAATCCTACCTCGCCTGGGGAATGGCTCCTCTCCTTATCTTAACACCCAGATGCTCATTGTAAACAAATTGCTTTTCTCTCAGACAATTCTGTTTACATATTTCCAAATACGAGTTTAAAATACTAGTTCAACATTAGCTGAAGCGCACTGTACACATTTTACAAAGGCTTAAATGCAGCACTCTAGCCAACAGTTGTGAGAGTAAAATACACTTTCACCATAGTGAGATTTGGTCAGTCTGGGAATGCTTTCAATATAGCTGATGAATTGACATGCATAATTTCACAATTACTTGACCTGAGGGGAGACAGTTCTCATCTTCAATTTCTCTAATTTTATTTTAAACATAACAATTTGTCCTATATATTCAGCTAAGTATTTAATTTGTACAGAAAAGATACATTACTTATTTAAACAGTCGTGGAGGAGCAAAACAGCAGCGATGGCAATGTAAGTTCTGTAGCCGAGTGCTAGATTAAAGCAGACAGGTGGTTCCCGGAGCCAGGGAAACTCAAGAAAGAGCGGTGGGACCCGGCAGGAGCCGGCAGCTCTCACGTGGAGAAGGCCGAAAGGGTGACGTGTCTGGGGGCGTTACCGGGGCAACCGCGGGAGATTCAAACGCTGTGAAACCAGAAACACCGGTCAGCCGGCGAGAAGCAAAACAGCGGCCTTCTCACTGCAAGCACCAACAGAGCTCACGTGTGACTTAGTTATGGTCTCTATGTGGCGGAAGGCAGCGATCGCTGTGACAAATGTGGGAACCCAGACAGAGCTCCCACAGAAGCATGCAGCTGCCCACGTCACGAGCTACAGGGAGTGCCAGAGCCTCTCACTGGCAGCAGGGAGCTGTCTGCAGTGTGAGCAGGTAGATAATCTGCTCAGCCGAGCGGCATAACTGCAAGATGAGGTTGAAAGGCTGCAAGCCAAAGTAGAAAGGCTTAGGAGTATTAGCGTGGCTGAAATGGAGCTAGACTGGTGGAGCCAGGCTACGCCCTCACTGCAACAGACGTGGGACCACCTGCCAGATAGCAGCCAAGATCAAGGGGGTCCTGTATCCTGTCCCCCACAGGTGGAGAACGGAAGCCTAAATGAAAGGAGTGAGTGGAGACAAGTTCGTGGCCGTGGCAAAAGGCAAGCACCCTCCTTTCCCACTTCGCCTCCCCAGGTGCCTCTGAGGAATAG
>VWZK01005189.1:11945-61983 GCA_013396935.1 Baryphthengus martii | reverse complement strand
ACATTTCTCTCTCATTAGTCACTAGTAGTGAACACTTTGTGAACAATTTCTTCTCCCGGTGTTTGCCTGCTCGTGGTACAAAGCCTCAGATGTACTTTCAACTGTCATTTGTCAACTAGGTTAGTCTCTTAATTACTGAATACTCATTATCTGAACCTGTTGTCTTTCATTTCCTGTTTAAAATAGAGCATCATTCAGGTGCAAAAGTGCTATCGGGTCAGCTGAAGGATCAGCTAAACGTCAGGAATGAATATTAACAGTGGGCATAACTGAACTGTGTTCAGTTTATTACTATTTATTTTTATTCCCAGAGACTGCTCAAGCAATGGGTCACAACATCACTGCTCACAGAAGCACAGCTCTTGTTAGAAAAGGGGACTACTCAGATGCTTAATAAATGACTAACAGGAGAAGGGGTGATAAATTCTGCTGCACGCTGGAGTGTCTTTCCTTTCAAACACTTGGCTTTATAACCTTAACATTGTTGTCTTAACATCGGGGTTTTTTCTTTTTTTTTTTTCCATAGAGTTTTATAATGAAGATACTTACTGAATATTTAGAGCTTGTCATATCCACTTAGAGTGTACTTAAGTATACTTCAGGCCACAGTGAAGCTACATTCATCAAACTCTGGAAGTGGAAGACAAGTACTAAAGATTCAATAAAGCAATATAAAATTGCGACTTTCATGAAGTCCACATGAAACAAAAAAAAGCCCTAATATAATTTATAACTTAATAAAACTGTTTTCATAAAATATATAGCTATACTTATGAGCTTCACATTAATACATAAAATAAACTTTATCATAAAATTAGTTAATACTGAAGAAGAAAAATAACCCTCAACTAAGAAGTCAAAAATACACAACTAGACCACCGGCATCAACTTTTTACTGTTGTAAAAACCATGGGTCTGATTTCCCACATAGCGAGGTTAATAAAAGCTAGATTTGTGTTCATACAGTGAAGTTCAACATTACTTTAGTTTCTCTGATGCATGCGGGTAATACTCAATGCCAAATTAAAAGCTTCAAACTTTTTTTTTTCCAACTAATTTCTGGAAGCCGAATCTCACTGTTTTCTTTTACTACTTTGCACTATTCACCATACTAGCATTTTTGCTGTTTGTATCTTTACAAAAGCCGCATCAGAAAAAAAAGATCATGGAAACTTTATATTTCTAAAATGAGACTCCAGTGTTCAAGTTCTTATTTGTTCTCTTCTCTCCTGCCATTCTCCTTTATGATCTTCCCTGTCACTGGAGACTTTGGCAACCTGGCCGGTGTGATCTCTCTCTGGTTTTCTGCCACAGCCCTGGCAAAAGCTTTTATCCTCCTGCCTCTAACTACAACAGACAGAGGAAACCAGCTCGTTCACACTGGATTTTGGGCAAGGAGAGTGCGACATCCAAGAAATGTAAGGCTGTGTATCAAAGAACTCGCAGAAGCAGCCCAGGAAACATGTATGTACACTGAGCGTGGCTGATGTGGGCTCATTCCTGCACTAGTGCTGGATGTTGGGCTTGAATCGGCCATTAAGCAACAGCAGAACGGGTGGAAAAAATGACAGATTCCACAAGTTAATGTACATTTGTGAGAGCTGAAGCCTTTTAAAGATAGTCGGATCACTTTCTTTACACCTCTGCTGTTGGATATGTTTTTCATTATTCGCTGCCGTTTGCAGTCCCCATGTCAATCCCATTGGGATTTTCTCCTTTTAGAGAAAAAAAAAAAAGTAATACGAGTTGTAAAAATCCTAGTCGTTCAGAAGTGCATGCAGAAGCTGATTTATTTTTAATAGAACTGCAGTACTTTAGCTTTAAATCATGTTAATGTAAAAGCATGTTTTGTAGCCCATTAAAGCTTAAATTGTCCAGATTAATATACTTGCTCTGCTACTGTTCTATTTTGGAAAGCAACCAAATTGAAAATTCATTTCGGTCTGAAACAAACATATTTTTATTATCTTTGACATAACTGGTCTTGTTACTAACAGTATATATTGTCAGTGTGATTTGAGGCAATTGAAACAAATGAGGATATAGTTATACCAGATAAAATATAAGACCATTTCATTTCCTCTATGAAATGTCAAAGTTTATGATTCTGGTGTCTAGAATAGAATTGAGTTGAGATAACCACAATCCACACACCATTTTCATTTGTGGATTGCAGACACCCCTTGATCTGTGCCAATAGATTAGAGTAGTATGTTTTTAAAGAACTCATCATTTATACAAGACAAGAGTTGAAATGAAAATGTGGAGGGGAAAACAGCCCTCATAAAGTGAAAGAAGTTCCAGATAGCTGTAAGATGACATAACATCTATCAGTGAAATGAAACAGCTGTCTCAGACAAGACAGATAAAAAGTAAATGACTTCGAAGCAGAGGAGGAAGGTCAGGACCAACCCTGGATTCCTCAATCTTAAGGATTGTCCATAATGAAGAGAAAGGCTTGAATACTAAGCATAGGATTTTAAAAACTTCTCTGTATCTGGCAGCTGTTGGACAATTATTGGAGTAGATGGTGCATTGCTGGGATTCAGTTGGGTAATTTTTGTCATTCTTTGTGTTCTTGCTAGGCCCATGACAAATCAAATTTTAGAGAGACAATTTAGAAAATTTTGAAAGAATCACTCAATGACATTTCAAAAATTTCCAAAAGTATATTTTTCCACAAAACCCCCTCTGTTAAAGACACAACAGCATGAAAAAAAATTCATTATCCATCTGAAACAAGAAAAAGTCATTACAAAAGTTCTAAATTGCTACTGAAAGCTGAAAGGTAGAAGTACTTCAGAGTTTGAAGTATTGGCATTCCAATTAAATGAGAATTAGTGCCTGTTTCCTTAAAGTTTCCCTTGAAATTAAGCAAGTGAACAAGAACTAATGTAGTCTAACCTGGAAGGAAATATAAGTTTTAATGCCCTGCAGCAAACCAAGCAAAATAATCCTATTTCAAACATTAAGTCATTAGAGTTGATCGGGATGATTACTTTTGATTGGGCAAAAAAATAGCTTAACACCAAAGTAAATTATCTGTTTGGATGGAATAACGGAGAGAGCTTAAAAATTGGTGTTGGGTGTTATTTTTATGCAAAGTGAAAAATTTGCGCTTATAACCATGTTTTATATTCCTCATTGTCTGACGTCTTGCTTCCCTACATTTGCACGCGAACTGAAATTTCTGGCATAGTTCTGAGCACCTGGTGGTGAACAGGTCCATCAAAGTGTATATAAATAAAAGTGAAGGTGCTTGAACTCTTCAAAAAGCAAAGAAAGATACGATTATAGCTGCTGATTAACACCCAGGAGGTGTCTGATTAGACTGTGAGGCATCAACACAAGTATTTTTCCTGTCATCAGCCTGTCTATAAGAGCCCGACTGCTGATGTCTCAATTTTTTTTGTGGTGATAAGAGCTGGACAGAGAATGAACAAGGCCTGTCTAGAGGGATTGATCCCATCAGAAGTTGCTGGATCCAAGGGTGGTGATACCTTTCTATCTTTCTCTCTCCTATTTTTTCCTCTCCTCCTCTTTCTACTCACTTATCCTTTCTTCTCCTGGGTACTTAGTTATGCCTTAAAGTTATTGATAAGAAAATAACCTTCTATTGCCAAATCCCCTTTATCGGCACTGTTTATTGGTTGTTCTCAATGGAGACCAATAAATTGGTTTGTATTGTTCCTCTGAGTCATTGGTGTGACTCTGCCGACTCTGTGGCCCTGCCGCCCAGGGAGAGCCTTTCAGAGGATCCTAAAGATTCCATTGAGTGGGACGAGACACCGTCAGCTCACTGGAAATGGTAGTTAAGGGTGAAAGGCTTTGTTTGTTCTATTATTTCCTTGTATTTGTGCTGGAGGTGGGTTTTGCCAGTTAAATTGCCCCACGAGCTATTCATAAATACAAATGTCATTTCCAATATTCAAGCCACGCGACCGATTCTTAGAAATGAAATGCACTACAGTAAAGCCAAAGTAATATTTCCGTTATAGAATAATGTAAAATAATTATTAGCTGCATTAGTAGCATAGCCCATTTTGCTAAATACTGGGGAAAAAAAAAAACAACCAACCAACAACAAAACAGTCTTACGTATGAAGAAATTATTATTTAAGACAACAGTAGAAAACTGAATGTACAAACCAAACAGGACCAGAGTTTATGGATTAGCACATGTTGGAGCTGTCATGTTGTCAGTGAGGTCAAAGGGGCAGCTTTGATTTAGCACCTTCCCAGGCGCTGTGCAGCCATGGTACTGGATTTAACTCAGGCCAAGGAACAGTCCCACAGCAGTGTACATGCACCCAGCCTGTTCTACAGTGTTAGTTTAGCTGTAAGGATGTGATCCATCACTTGACAGCTCGTGTGAAGTCAGAGAGGTGTTCATGGTCTCTGTCCTTTACAGGCACGTTTTGCTGTCTAACTTGAAGGTATTGCTGAAAAAGTCTATGCTTAGTTGTACAGTGGCCTCCAAAGCACATTCTTCCATAAGTGTCACTGTAAGAGAGCGGGGGTGTATGCTGTGTCTTCAGAAGCGTTTACCGCTAAGGCACATCAGGCTTGGAGGATGGAGAACAAGAGCATCAGGATTCTCAAATAGTGGAGATGCTGGCTTTTTTAGAGGCTGACTTTGAGATGTGGGTCACTGGTCTGAAAGATCTCTGCTGCTTCATCTGTGAGACAATTCTAGCTTTTTTCCAGCCTCTAGCCTTGACGGGCTTGATTGGGCCTTCACTCATCTGAGGAAGGTGGTGATGATGATGATTAAAATGCAGACAGGAAGAGAGCTGACTCTTAACAGGTTTATTTTGGGGAGTATGTTTCACAGAGCAAGTAGCTGCTCTTGCTCCACACACGGCCAGCTTCCAAAAATCCCGGTGACAGTCCTGCTAATGCTCCTTCAGCCTTTACCATCCTCTGTGAGGAGTACTGTCCCGATCAGATAAACCACTCTATATTTGCCATCGTGTTGCTTGCTAATGTCTTTGATATCCTGAAGGACAATACATTGGTTTAATGCATGATGTGGTGTCATTCATCAGGCAGCAAGAAGAGTAGTGATCACCTTCCAGTTTGCATCAGCCATCACTCTTCAGCCCCTGTTGTATCTGAATCAGTTTGAGCTCGTTTATATTAATAATGAGTTGTTTGTATAGAAGCAAAAGCCAGTTGCAAATTGTATGCATAGCTACCATGCTGCAGAGAAATGGAGAGTTGAGGATTAGGAAAGATAGAAAGAGGAAATGAGAAGGATGTTTTCTTTTCTTAGGTTTATAAGTGAAATAAATAGGTTAAACAAACAGCACAGAATCAAATATTACAGAGAAAAAAGTATTCAGGAAATTTAATGTGAAAATGCAGATAGGCTAATTTAAAAGAAATCGAAGAACTTTGAAACGATCAGATTTAAAAATTCCCTTCTGATTTGTGCTCTTGAAGAACTGCAATGTGAACACTATGGGATGTTGCATATACGTTTTCTCTGGCGAGGTCTCTAAGGTATAGCTCTGTACCAAGTTCAGTGGTACAGAACTTTGTGCTAGATTTATCAACCTCCTCTCCTAAGCATGCAAGCTGCACTTTTATTTATTTTCATTTCCATTATTAAGGGTTTCTTATGTTATACATCAGCTACTGGGAAGAATGTGGTATTCTGTTGCTTATAAAAAAAGATTAGCTTTGACATTTCAGTGTACAATTAAACTTAAATATAAATACTTCTTGCATTCACTGTGAAATGAATAGGCATAATTTTAAATTAAAAAATAATTATACATCCAAAATAGTAACATTGAAATTAAGTGTGCCATCAGAAGTTAAATATACCCTTAAATAATTCTCTGACTCATGGCTGTAGTTCTTCACGGACATAATATGTCATATACCAGTGTATTTTAAAGATGACAGTACAAAATAACCCTACATAATATTTCATGTGAATATTTCCCAAGGCACAGTGCATAACCAGGGCGTAAAAGGTACTATATCATTTAGAATTAACTGAGTGAAGAATTCTTCTTTCTCTAGCTTTTAATATTTATTAACCTGTCGACTTGGATGCAAGCCAAAGTTGATTTCCATATTTCTGCTAATGACTAAGGAATTTCCTTTTCTAATCATAAACCTGTTAGTGGAACAACTGATAGAAAGCAGTTTCAGACAGAAATAAGTGATCTAAGTTCCATGCCCTGGCATGCATGGTAAGTGTACTCCACACCCCAACAACACGCCAACAGCACACCAACAACGCACCACACGTCACCAACACCACCCACGACACCCACATGACACAGACACCACCCACACGCCACCCACACACCACCGATGCCA
This sequence comes from Baryphthengus martii, assembly GCA_013396935.1. Lineage (NCBI taxonomy): Eukaryota > Metazoa > Chordata > Aves > Coraciiformes > Momotidae > Baryphthengus > Baryphthengus martii. The sequence goes on along the minus strand of VWZK01005189.1, from coordinate 55,647 downwards.
CCCACACACCACCCACACACCACCCACATGCCACCACCACACACATGCCCCCCACATCACATCTGCCAAGAATATGCCACGCACATGCCAACAACACGCCACACACCCCAACAACACCCCAACAAAATGTCAACACACCATACACGCCAACAACACACCACAGACATCAACAAAATGCCAACAACACGCCACCCACACCAACAACATGCCAAGAACGCACCAACAACATGCCACACATGTCACCAACACCACCCACATGACACCAGCACCACCCACACGCCATCCACGTGTCACCGATGCCACCCACACGCCACCCACACACCACCTACATGCCGCTGCCACCCACACACCCACCATGCCCCATATGCCAAGAACATGCCACACACATGCCAACAACATGCCACACACCCCAACGACATGCCAACAACACGCCAACAACACACAGCTGCAAAGAAAAGAGTGGATGTTCTGTTTTTTCACTTGCTTTCTTGCTGTCGTTTGTTTTATCAGCAACGCACCAGGAGACCAAACCAATGACACCAAGAATAAACACGCTATCTCTCTGGGTTCTCCATTCTGTGACTGCTGCAGCTCCTTTTCCTCTGTTAAGAGCTTTTCAGCTGCAAACACCCTATGGCTTTGCCATAAAACAGGATTTTGGCAGCATTTTTGGAGCCATGGGATTCACTGGTGCAGAAGAAGTTCAATCTTAAGGTTAAAATGAAGTCCCTGGGTTTGTTTGTACCCACTCCAGGGTGAATGTCAGTCTGGCTGCCGCTTACACCACCTTTAAAAGAGTAACTGCAGTGCTGTCCTGTTTCAAACACTTTGCCAGAAAAAGAACACCTTGAGCCAGTGGTACCCTGTAGAGCTTTCAAGGGATGTACTCGACTTAAATAATAGCTGTGCCTATGTCATCAAATTTACAACCTCTGACAAAGGCAAGGCCAAGGCTTCCCTTTGTTGGCCTTTACGACTTACCTTGTATATCCTTATGGGTCACAGGATTTGCCCTACTAGAATAAACTTGGAGAAGAAGAAAAGCATCCACTAGAAATGGAAAAAATTGACTACGCTCCAGCTGTTTAGCATTAATTCACTGACATATTTAAGACTGTTGGTTCTTTTAATTCAGCATGGAGGATCTTTGTAGGTTTAAAAAAATAAAGAAGCAAAACGTAAAGCTGCTGCGCTCAACCTGCCAAAGAAACGAGTTTATAGTGGTTGGGCGTGAAAGTTTGGTGACCATAAAAGTGAATTGGAGATATTTGTTCCCTTGATACTCCATACACATACTGGATGCAACCTCAAGGTTTGCCCCTGACAGAGCTGGTTTTGATAGTTGTGGGTTCAGCCATAATTTTCAACAAAAGTCCAAAGATTTCATAACGTATGGTTGAGAACTCAGAACAAGGGAAACTTTTAATGCATCTTTTCACACTAATTAACACTTTGAAGATCTGCATCTTTGCATTCTTACTTTCCTCTTTGTTTTTGTGTTATCTGAAGTTTTCCTGCCTTTAATGTTTCTATGCTTCCCAAGTTAATTTGTCTCACAGCTGTCCTGGGTTTCTCTAAGTCTGTGAAATCCCTTCCTTGCCACCATATGTAGACTTATTTCTTTTTGAAGACCAAAAACCACCAGCCTACCTATCATCAGAGTATTAAAAAAAATAATGACAACTGTCATATTAACTATGAATAATTATGTGAGCAGTAGAATTAGTAACTGTCCTGGTTAAATGTCATTTCTTACCCCTCGTCTGTATTTTCTATAGAAAATTGTGTATGGAAAGATGGTAGCCTTGGGGTATTTCAGCACTTTTAGCTGCTCTTGAATAATTCTGTTTCAAATGATTGTTAATACAATTTTACTTCCCTAGAGAATGAAGTACAAAGTGTTCCAAGTTCAGAAAAAAATAAAAGGAAGAATTTCACCTGATGAATTTATCAGATCTATGATGATCAGGTGAGGTTCTGGATTACAGTCTTGGAGCGAAAGGTAAAAAATGCACCATTTGAATTTCAGTTAAGTCTATGAGTGTGCTTGAAAGTTAAAGACAAACTGATTGTGGTAACATGACACATGTTTGTGAAGCACTATCCTTCATGAGTGACAAAAACTAGAGGAGAGACATGAGCTTCTTATTGATGAGATCGATACTAATGTTTCTGCAGAAGATAAGCTGCCTGTCCCACAAGCAGAAATTTTTGCTAAATAATCTTCCTCAGATATTGACAGTATCCCCAGCTGTTATTTCTTCCTGAACTTGTCAGGATCATAGAAAGGCAGTCACGAGGAGGCTTCAGATATATTTTTATTACACACATTTGTGTTGTTTCTCTTCATCTAAGTTTGTAATTTCATAACAGACTCCAATATTTCAGATATTTATGACTAATAGTTTCTTATTAGTCATGAATATGAGATATCTATGAGAATCTATGCAACCTGTAGTGTTGACCACAATCAACAGTACAGCAAGACCTTATAGAGTTAAACAGAAGTCTCACTAATGAGTTCATTTATCACTCTCCACAAGGCCCTGAAATTAATATGGTGGAGCTGCTTTTCTTCCTCTGGGTCTGTGTATGTCTATATCCCATAGGAACCCATCTTCTCAACTTTCTCCTTCAGTACAAAGGCGAATCTGAGATAGAGCTCTTAGAAGTCTTTCCAAGTGCCTTACAGAGAGAAAAAGCTAGATTAAAATGGCAATAAGAATTTGAACAAAACACAGAAATGCAAGTTGATACAAAAGAGATATATACTATACACTGGATATAGATATATAGTATGCAAAACCTGAATTCACACCACCAATAGCTTGTCACAGAGAAGCTTCTCACAGGAATGAGCAGGGTATTTTTAAATTTGATTTGTAGGCCCATACCAAGCAGCGCTGATACAAACGTCACTTAAGTGATATAAATTTGCAATGCATCTACTCAGCAGGTGTCTCTTGGACTTCCTTGCTTTGACTGTGCTCTTTAAAGCCCTCAAGTTTCAGTGAAGAATGCTTTTTACACTTTTTACTGCTTTTCCAAAGAAGAGCAGAAAGCTTAACGTGGTATAGATGACACGTGGTGTTCTATTTTGCAGAGAAGAGAGTCAGTTGTTCTCAGGATATCATAGGATCATACAATGGTCTGGGTTGGAAGGGGCCTCCAAAGGAAATCTAGTCCAATCCCCCTGCAGTGAGCAGGGACATATTCAACTAAATCAGGTTGCTCAGAGCCTCATCCAGCCTGACCTTGAATGTCTGCAGGAATTGGGCCTCCATTACCTCCCTAGGCAACCTGTTCCAGTGTTTCACCACCCTTGTAGTAAAGAGGGTCGTGGAGGTCAAAGACAGCAAAGGCTGCAATGCACTGGTAAAAAAATAGCAAGAAAAAGATAACTATAAAGAACTAAAGACAGTGAATTCTAATAATTAATCTAGATTAATTAGTCTATTTAGGCCATAACCGTATCACGTTCTTTGACTTGATTTTGCCAAGCTCTCTGCATCTACATTATGGTCCTCTTTCTTTTCTATGTACTGAATTCCCAGTGTTCTATCTGTGAAACATTGAGTTATCCAGCACAGAGTCATCCTTCATTTATTTTATCCTCATCTAGTGGCTAGGAAGAAAGTTTCACATGATCCATCTAATTAATCTGAAATGCTACAGAATTAAATTATACTTTTCCCAAATATTTTCCAGTACTTCTTGATAGAAAGAGGAGGTTATAGGGGGATTAAAAGCTCTGTGCTGCCATGAGAATGAGATTTTGTACTTCTTCATCCTGCATGACTCCACAATAGGTATTTTTTACATTGCACTGGAGAGAAGAGCTTTATACAAAAAAAATAACAAAGAAATTCCCTGAACAACAACAAATCTCTATTTGTAGTTTGGGCACAGGCTAAACATTGATATTTTGGTAAAGGAATTAAAATAGTTAAAAGAACAATGATTTCATTACTACTTGGATGTAGAATAGAGCACTTGGTAACAATGAGCCATCAGAACCAATAAAGAGCATTTTGCTCATGTAAGAAATGGCTTTGTCTGACATAACTCTGCCAGCTTGATTTGTCTGATGCCACATGGCAGCAATTAGAATCAGAAGAAAATAGCTAATAGATTGTCAGCAATATAATGCTACACCTAATCCTGAAAGCTGAATGAATGACATCAGCTGTTGCAGGTAAATAAATGTTCATTGGGGTGGAGAACTCTGTGAAACATTGAGTTATCCTCCAGTAAAGCCAATTTCACACAGTGGTAGGCTCTTAATACAATTCCCAATTTATAATCCAAATCTATCTGGCTCTCCTCACCACTGAGAAACATTTTGATATGTTTACAACGCTTAAGAAATACTATCCTGACCGATTAAACCTAAACTGTGCCAAAATAAATAAAAATCTATCTGATGATTGATTGTGCTTTTTTATTCTAATCGGCTTTTGAAAGGAAATTAAGGTTTCTTATGCAAAAGAAATTAAGACTTTGTTTCTGTTGTGCCCCATCTCTTCTTCCCTACCAATGTATAAATCTGTCAATACACTTTTACAAGACTAAAGACAGTAGACAGTGTTTTATGATGCTACAACGATTAGAGTTACTACAGGCTTCATGAAAACTGGCAAGTGGGAGGAGGAGACACAAATACAAACCTCTGATGTGAAGGGAGCCAGAAATTCAGAAGTTATTGGCTGTGGTTGGAATCAGCCAAATGGCCACACGAGCCCTCATCTAGCACCCTGGGCTTGCCACAGCGCGTGCTTCTGGGGGATGTCATGAGATGATGGAAAACTTGGGCTTCCTTTTGTTGGAAGAGTTGGGGGACAACATGAAAATCTGTAGGCAATGAGGCATGAGTAATTCTACTGCTGACGAAGTAATTTGCTTTTATTGTGTTCATTCTTGTACTTCATAGTTCAAAAATGTTAGGGGGTTTTTTACTTAAACATGAGGATTTGTTGCTAACATATATCAAACAAAGAAATTGCTCAGGGAATAAATCAACTTTAATGGAGTACTCTCAGAACCACAGAAAAAAGGGTAATTTCTAACAGTGAGTAGAGAATTGTATTTGACAAAGGAAGATGTTGTTTTCCCAGAAACTAATTCTCCTTCTCCTTGTCTCACTGCAGAGCTTCTGACTGTAACCTTTCCCACAACTCTTTCTCCCTAGTTCCTTGCAACAATCTTAACAGAGAGAGAGTCTGGGTGATCACGTTGTTTGCCATGCAAATCTTTTGAGAGAAATACCACATTGGAGAGAAAAAAGGAAAGATCTTTTGTGTAGTAAGCTTGTTTGGTTACTATTATTATTATTACTCTTACAGCTACTTTATGCTATTTAAGGGCTACATAAATAGTAAAATAATTTCTAGGGGAATGGAGGAGCTGCACAAGGACCGAGAAAATATTCAGCATTGTATATTTTTTTTTCAAATGATTACACCATTCCTTATGTTCCTTTAATGTCAATACGTATGGAACGTCTATCCACTTACACAGAACCCTTGAATTCTTCTGCATGTTGCAATTCTGACTTAATTCCTTTCTTCCTTCCAAAATACTGAAATTTGCTATGAATGCTGATGTTGCTATGAAGCCACCACTGTCTCCCCAATGTGTTCCAGAACAATCATCCAAAATTGAGGATTTCTGACGTAACTGTTAAATTTCCAAGGAGTTATTTGGGATTTAGAAACACTGCTTTCATCGCCTTTAACAAGATTATTGAGCTTCTGCAGCATACAAAGCTTTGGAAATTTAGGTGGAACCGTTAAATGTTAGTGACTACAATGGTTAGACTCAAATAAATGAAAACAATTGAACTAATAATACCATAGTGCCTCACCAGAATTTTATGATTGTTTCTCATAAAATAGAGAATAATTCATCAGGGAATTTTATTTGTCCTTCCTTCAAATATTCCTTTTTGATGTCTCCTGTCAACCATGACAAATAATTCCCACAGTAGTACTATTTACTTTATTGGTGCTGTAGAACTGGGTAAGCTCTTTTTTGTTTTCTGTTTTTTTTTTTTATTAGATAATTACCAGTATTTTAGAGCTCTTCTAATCTATTGTTTAAGTATTTTCCATTGTCATATTACAGTCAGTTCCAGAACATATATACACACACAGACATATACACACACACACACTTCTTGAACTTCAAGAATATAGAAAAAATAACAAAGGAAAAATGAAAATTGGTGAACTAATTCTGAAAATACAGCATTTGTCTTAATGTTACAAAGCATTTTAGTGATGAGAATAGGAAAACTGGTGGAGAAAGTGTGTGGCTTGAGAAAAGGAAATAATAAGAAAAAGAACGAATCAGGGGTGAAAAGCCACAGTGTACAAAAATTACCAAATAAACGGCAACCTTTACTATGGTAACTGAAGGAAGAAAGGACCATAGCCAAAAGGATGTCTGAAATCAGAGCTTTTGTGTGCGGGGGAATGTGAATTCTGCAGTTAGAGTTGCACACATCCAGCTGCACCACAGAAGTCGGTAATGTGGACCACAACATACAGAGCTAGTGAGGGCAGTATAAAGACAGTGCAAGAGTTCATCTTTTCTGCTCATCTCTGCCTGCGCTTGTCCCTGCCACCTGTCTCTAATAGGCCATTTGAGATAATTTCCAAGAAACCTGTAGCTATCTGCTGGAAGCCTTCACACAAGTGGAGAAGAAGATATCATTGAGGAAACCCCAGCTGTGGAGGATCATAACTGTTGTGCTGGTGTTTGCTCAGGTCTCTGCTCTCTGCTGAAAGTATCATGAGCTCCTCCAGCAAGCTTTGCACAGAACAGGACTGACTTGTCTGGGACACCAGACAAATCCAAGCAAGCACAGCTTCTTGTGCCACTGAACAACAGGACTGTGAATTCCGTGTGTGAAGTAGCTGGGAGAGCAGTCAACATAATTTTTCTTGGACAATTGCCCAGACATCTAGAAGCAGAAAAAGAATGTACATTGTATTATTACCCAGATAAATCCTATATCCATTGTTTTCTCAGCTTTCCTAGGAAGACATTGTTTTAGCACCAGTTCTTAAATAGCCTTAGCATGTGACAGAAATAAAGTCCTTAAAGTCCGCATCTTCTGGAGGGTACAATGATAGGCAGCTAGAGAAGACGATTTTGAGTGATTAGCAAGAGTGAGTTTCACACCATGCCAATGTTTCCATACTCAATAATCATGCCTGTTAAGTCATGATTTACATATTAAATCATATTCATTATATATAATAATGTAACTAATGGCATTAGTTACATATTAAGTCATATTAAGACGGGTCACATTGTTATCTCCATTCATTTCCTTCTTCATGCAATATATTTCTTATTCTTAAGTCCTGGGTATACTACTGAAAAAAAAAAAAAAATTGCTTGGGACAATAAAGTTCTGACATAATTCACCTACTTTTAAAGTGGCTGACTTCCCTACTCCTCTTCTGTATTTGTCTTTTAAATAAGTAAACAAACTAACAAACAGAAAGTATTGCTTCTGGATTTAAGTTTTCTGTCATTTTTTCATCTCGAGGAAAATTTTTTACAAATTATTTAAAAGGTCTTCTAACAAAAGTGTTGATGTAGTTTGGTAAGAGCTGTGGTAGGAGGATGCTCTAATTGGTGTACATTAATAGCCACAAAATTCTCAGTTTAGCTCCACAGCAGTCATGGAGCAAAGGAGTTTTATGTAAAATCTACAGTGTTTCCTCCTGAATAGTTTCATTCTGACATTTCTTTCCATTTGAGCTCATTTTGCTCCCAACTGATTAAATTATTTCCCAAATCACCTTGTGTTTTTTTCCATCATTCCTTATAGTTAAGCACTACTACCAAATTGGTTTTGCTCAATTTACATGTTAAACACAGTATAATGTGTTACCACAGAAGTACATACCTCAGAATGTGACAGCCTGAAAACATATAATTTTCTATGTTAAAGTAGATTCAAAACCTGTGAAATGTTTCTCTTTTTTTCTGGCTAGGCAGCTAAATTTGTGCTATTTGTAATCTGCCCCGGTCAGTTCTAAAAGGAATTTCTGAGCATTTAGCTCACAGTAAGAGAAATATTTTATTTTATTAAAAAATCAATTCATGTCTTTAAATAAAAAAATCAATTTCTATTTTTAAGTTCAAAGTTGGCCATCTTGTCCTAATTAAGTCATTATTCAAAAATTTTAGAGGACAAGTTGACTTGACTACAGTAAAAGCACGGGTGAAATTGCACTGAGGGCAAAGCAACTATGCTTTAATTTGGTCAGAAACGTTAATCAGAAACAGTAGTTTCGCTAGAGATTTTAATGCAAGCTCTGATCTCAATTTCCCAGTGTTTTAGTGCAAGATAGCTAATTTGAGTTAATCAAATCCATTTAAAATGAAGAAAGATTGCAGTCTTTTTGATAGCCTAAGTGCACCTAAGTTGCTGGAGACCTTCTCCTTAGGGAAGAGAAATTCTACCAACACAGAACCAAGATGCAGAAGGATAGGCAGTTATATTAATCCAAGTACCTAAGTTAGAAAAGAAAAATAATGTTTAGTATTAAGTAAGTACCAGCTTGTTTAATTTAAGGACGTGCTCTCCCTTCAGACAATATGCTACCTGCTCTATCCAGTTCTTGAACAGAGGCTCATCTGAATCCCAGCTACCCGCACTTATCCAGGATCCCAAATGCTGTATACATACTATATTAACTAATAGCAATATCTCTATATGTATTTTCTATCCTGATAGGATTGTAAATTGAAAGTTAACAGAATACAGTTGCTATTTACATAAATATTATTCCCAATATCAGAACTGAAGTTAATAAAGAGAATTCCTTTCACTGATTCCACTGACCTTGGAGGTATTGAGTAGATCAGCAAGTTTTCCTAGCATACAGGGAATGGAATGGTGCTAGTTTATATACACAAAAAATGACCCAGGCAAATACTGATCGCAGTATACTCATATAGTCAAGTAATGAATAAAATAACAAGTAATTAATAGGATAATAAATTAAAAGGAACCAAAATTATTGAGTTCTTTAATCAATTGACTTATAATGATTGGTTACATTCTAGTGCAAGTACTATTTAAAAACAACAAACAAAAAGCAAACCACCACCACCACCAACAGAAAGAACCAACAAACCACAATTGTTTTTAGTATCTAACTATTTTGTGTTGAATCACATTTAAAACAGCACATTTCTGACACTTTTGTAAGCTTGTGTGCTAGGGTTTTTTATCTCAGTTCCTGTTTTGTCTTATGCAAAGTACAAAATGGAGTGTTTTCAATTACCAAATGAAATTCTCAAAAGTGTAAGTTTTATATTCCTTTAAACCAGTGTTATTAAGTTTATCAGGAAGAAGTATACCTAGAAAAGCTCCTTAATTAAAATACAGTATATGATTCCTTTGGGGTTGAACTTCAAGGAGTAAAAACTCACCAAGCAGCTTTCAATTTTTCATTTCTCTCATAAAGAGAAAGAGCCATTGGAAAAAAAAAATACTGCATTTTTTTCTTCCCCATCTTGGTAGCCACAGAAGATGGAAAGCAAGCCCTTGAGCCTGGCCAGGTGTCCAACAGCACTTTTTATCCTGCCGTTTTCTTCTTAGTTCCCCCCTTGTGGCAGTGGATAAGGGCAAAGACTATCTGCGTGCAATTAGCAAGTACTGGGATTTCTTACAGTGACTTTGGTTAAGGTGCAGAAGGCTAGTGGAAAAATCATCAACCTCCCTTGCCTGTTGGATCCTTGATAAATGACTCTCAGCTTTTCCCACAATTTATTAGCTGCTCCGGTTTATACTCATTAGATGGCACAGAAGATACAAGAAACGTTTCCAATCCTTTTCTTAGCCAGAAGACTTTTATACAACTTCCTATTCAAGGACCATGTTTTTTTAATTTTTCTGTGGTAGTAACTGCATTGCTCTGTAATGTAACACTGCTCAGAAGGAAAAGGAAGTTTTGGTCAGTGCCTGAACATTTGGTGCTGAACTACATCCAATAGTTTTCTTTTTCCTCATAGAAGGACTTGCTCAGGATAGGAAATAATATAACACGGGAGAAGTGAGTCTATAAGAAATCTGTGGGTAGATATTCATGTCGGCCTCGACATGAGATGATGGCTGTACAGTCAGATAATCTGCTGACAAAATGTTTGCTCTCATTTGACCTTCTGTTTTATTAGGTCAATTCTTTACATTTATTTTACAAAATATCCAGTTTCGGGTTCCCTCATTAATACCACCACCAGAAGTTAGTCCCACTTAATAAGACAGGGAGGCAAGAATACTAGCTACATGCAAACCTTTCTCTTGAATTACATGGTTAGGCTTCAGTTGGACAGATGGTGACATGATCACAGACGCGTCCATAGTTTCTTCCATTCTCTTCAGTATTTTCAGAGGAATGGACATTTTTCATGTTCATGGCTTCATAAAGAAATTAAATGAGCCATCCTTGCCTCAAACTTGATCATGCTTCATTGTATCAGAGAAGAAAACAGGAATAGAGGTCACACCTGGATGATTCTAATCACATCTGTACTTAACTTGTATCAGGACTAACCTATAGGGCACATGGGTCTTATGGAGCTAGATGTGTACAGGGTGTGGTGTACGTGGTGTGCACATCAGGCAGGATTTGGCACGGCATAGGGTTTATGGTGAGCCTTGCGTTCATGTGGAAGGGCTCTACGTGCTCCCAGTTTCTTAAATATCATCCTTCTTTTTTTTCCCTTTTTTTCCTCTGCTGGTCTAGAAACTTTGGTCATCTATGCTGTCTGTTAGATTTTGGTTGTCTGATAATTCGGAAACTGCTTAAAATCAAGTGCAAAACAATAAAATACTAATTTCTCCGGCCCCTTCCCCTTCTTTTTTCCCCTTTTCTTTTTATAGAGAGCTGCTCTCTATATAAATCGATTGAATGCATCTTTCCTACTCTTTTTATCCTCGGTGTGGCTGCATTGCTGAGTTTAGGGATGAGGTAATTTTACAAATGCTTATCAGTTCCAGTGTTAAAAATAAATTGGACCAACTTGGTGTCTTCAGCTCCCAGAAGTTCAAAAGTGAGAATTATAACCAGCCATGCTAGGAACCAGAGGTTCGGCGAACTCTAAGCTTTTCTTCAGGCAGAGGAAGCTGCATTCGTGCTTGTCAAGGAGATTAAGGAGAAATCTGATTGAGTCTGGAAGACTATTGCTGCAGTGGATTACAAGTTTGATCTTCCCCTTTTTTCAGGGATAAACAACCTCAAGGGCTAGGACACTAGCACAGGAAAGCAGATAATATCACTGGCTGTGAAGAAAAAGTGTGGCCATATGGCAGACTCAGTAAATGAAAGTAAATGAAAGTGAAGCAATCCATTCAATGGAAATATGTTACTGTTGCACAAAATCGTTACTTTTATTTTTGCATTTATCTGTTAACATGCACCCTTTCTCCAGCTCCTTTCTATCTTATTTATTCAGGCTGCATACTCTTTGGGAAATGCCAACCTAGCATTCAGAGGATACACTGGATCCATAGTGTAAATGTTTAAAACCGAGTCTTTGAATAATCAGATTAGAATATACAGAGGGATAAAGATTTATAGGTGCTGGTGGAGTGTGGAATTTCTAAAACTGTAGTACACTACATAAGAAAGAGGGAAATTCAGGAAAATTTAGCAGCTGACAAAGGAGTTGTATCCTCTAACTCTTTGGTCTCAAAGACCACAAAAGTACTCAGAGAATGTTTACCAAATAAAAAAAATAATATTAAAAAAATAAAGATTCTCACAACTGATTATTTCCCTCTAGACAGTAGATGTTACTATTTCTTAAACAAACAATATCTCTGAGTATAAAACCAAAACACCAACCAACCAACCAATGAAAAAAAAGCAGATAATGCTAAGCAATATTTTAAAAATCTCCCGTGGAATATTTTATTATGTTCAAAAGCTAACACAAGACAAATCATCATATATATATGTTCTATATATACTTGTTAGAAAAAAATAGAGCTACCTACCTATCCAAGAATAAGACAGGAAAAGTAAATAACAGCAAACCACCAAAACATTAATTTCAGAGATAGCACATCTGCACTAAACGCAGCTTTCTCACTTCTCAGTGAACGCTTTCCGAGTAAGATCAAGAAAAGGATTCGGATGGTTTTAACTCTATCCTAAAGCAAGATGATCACTGAATCAGATAAACTATTAATCTGTTTAAAGCTTGTTACTCCTATTTTGCCAAGGCTGAGAAGCTTTGCAGAAAAAGCAGCCAGGATGCTTCCTGCCAAGAACCAGACATCTCATGCATGTTTCATAAATATGTTTCTCCACTGAAAACACAAGGATTAAGCAAACACTAGTTCAGCTTGCAAAAGCTTCCACTAATGATTTTTAAATAACTCCAAAAGAAATCTTGGCTCTATTTAAATCAGCCACAAATTCTTTTTGCATTCATCATGTCCAAGATTTTGCCTCTAATTTTTAGCTGCGATATAAACACTGTCAATTTTAAGTGAGGGTAAAACCAGCTCTTCCACATGCATTGAATATGGTGATGATATCTGTTTTTATTACACATGTTAAATGTTTAAATACCCAAATAGATGCCATTTTACTGTTAAGTAAAATCTCCATAAAATTTGGATAAATAGATTAAACTAAACTCATGCCTAAGTGAAGTGTTCATAGAAAACATGAACCGAAAGAAGCCAAGATTTCATAATAAAGCTCTGCCATTTCTAACGTAACACCACCACACACCAAAATTTGATGTGAAATACATCAGTTCTCGAGGAAGCACCTTTCATAGCAAGATGAAAGACATTTCAACGAAATGACAATGCTGTATTTCAAAGATTGTTGATGCTCAGAAAGCCATAAACTCAAAGAAATAACTATAAACATCATCAAGGATTGCTTGGATATTAAAATGGAATATTAAAGTGGAATATTAAAACATGCTAAGAAATAGGCTTACTGCTTGGTATGGATTCTGAGCATAATCACTACCATAGCACCTCACACACCTGGGAACCCCGTGGAGAGGAGAGAAAGAGAACTTTTTCTTTCCAGTCAGTAAAATGGTAAGAGAGCTACTGGGTGACTCCGCTGTTCTAATGATGCACAGATGTAAGTACAGCTGGAAGGGCTTGGAGAGTTGGCGCAACGCACCGTTCGGTGGCCTGTTTCCAACTCTGGTGACACAGAACTCGGCCCTAGAAATCCTGCCTGCTGCTTGCCCAACGTGACTGCCTCTTTTTGTAAGAACTGACAACCCTGTACAGACTTAACTGCAAAAAGACACATCATGCTCGTGAAGGAGAGAAGAGCGTGTGCCGTTTAAATGCCATGGGAGGTGAGCTCTGTAGTGGCTGCATGTATGCAACCCTATTAATATGCACTATATCACCTGAAGCGAAAATATTGAAAAATATTTAATATGTGTACTTTGTCTACACATAAGGCATGTATTATGTGTGCGTTTATCTGCACACATTAGCAGAAAGTGTTTTAGACTCACAATTGTCCTAAAATCACTTCTTATTTATAACATACTTTCTTTGTCCAGTTTGTATTTTGCAGTGTGCAAACACAAACCCAAGAATTCCCATGGCTGTTTTTTCTTCCAGTCAAAAAAAACCCATCATAAAACCAGTCTAAATCCTATAAAAACCCATCATAAAACCAGTCTAAATCCTATAGTCTTGCCTTAGACTCTGTAAACTCACAAGGCAGAGGGCAGCAATACTTGAGAGAGCTCTTCACAAGCTGGCCTGGAGACCGGCAGCCATGGCCTTAGGTAGCTCTGCTAGTCTGAGCAGGTACCACGTTGTGGTGGTTTGACCTTGCCTGGGAGCCAAGTGCCCACCAAGCCACTCTATCACTCCCTCCCCCTCTTCGTCCTCTCAATTGGAGCAGGGAGAGAAAATAAGATGAAATTCGTAGATTAAGACAAAGGTAGTTTAATGAAAAGTGAAGCAAGGCTGTGTGCGGAAGCAAAAGAAAACAGGGAGTTATTCTCTACTTTCTCTCAGCAGGCATCATATAGTATGGAATATCCCTTTGGTCAGTGTGGGTCGGCTGTCCTGGTTGTCTCCCCTTCCAATATTTTGTCCACCCCATCCCACTGGTGAGGGAATATTGAAAAACCAGCCTTGGTTCTGTGTGAGCCCTGCTCAGCAGTAGTTCCACAACACGAGTGTGTTATCGACATCTTTCTAGCTGTCGGTACAAAGCCCAGCACTGTGAGGGCTGCTCTGGGGAAAATTAACTCCAGCTCAGTCTGCCTCAACACACATGTACTATGTCCATGTGGCTGGACTGCTACTAGTGTGAAAAAACAGTCATTTTACCAAAATTGCACCGCTGTGGAGTACGGCGTTTTGCTGACTAGGTCTCCTTAAGGCACAGGGCATTTTTGAAAGCAAACCATATGGTCCTTTAGCTGACGGTTTTAGCCAGAATATCCAAGCACTCTTCTCACCAGAAACTGGAAGCTAATTTTTCTTCTCTGAGGGAAGTTGCATGTGCTAATTAGACCTAAGAAAATTAATATGGTCAAGATTGCTTAGAAAAAGCATAGTTTATTTTGTTTAGGAAACAGAGATAAAGACCAAAATAGTATGCGCTCTACAGAATTAATGCTGTTGAGTCAAAACAATTACGCAAAAACAAACCTTACTAAGGTTAAGTGTATTTGTATGTGTATACAAAGTAGTAAATATACAAACTAGCTCCAAAAGTAATTTCTGACACCTTGGCACAGCAGATTTGTGAACCATCTCTCCCCAACTGAAAATCCAATCCTAAAAGGAAATGTTGGTCTCATTCAAAGCAATTACAAAATTCCATTCGACTATGGTGGCAGGAAAATATCACCTTGGATGCTCCTTCTCCCTCCCTGACCTTAGAATAGTCACAAGACTTTTAATACAAAGCCTGCAGGAGCTGATAGGGAGCTCTCTTTAATTTCAACGGGTTTTGTATCAGTCCTTGCACAATAGTACACAAAACTGGTTAGAAGCAAGTACTGTTGGACACCTCACCCTCACTTCTGAATCTACAAAGATCTCTACTTGGTATTACCTGTCTCAGTAGGAAACAAACCAATAAAAAGTATGCACAACTTTGTGCCCTTTACAAGCTGCGATTTTAAGTCATATACATTTTATTATATTTTCTGTGTATGTGGCACTAACATATTTTTTTGTTTGTTTTCAGGTATTAAATCACATACTCATACAATCTCCAAACAGCTAGTGATCTTCTAGCTATTTAATGTTCAGTGAATTCCCTTTTTCAGATACTGTTGTGTCTGGGACATGATAGCCCTTCTTTTTCAGAGAGATCAGGCTTCCACCAGTGATCCTCTGTTTGTTGGTAGATAGCTTTGTATCAAGGCAGTTTTTCTGTTCGAAATTCTACAAAGTTTTACTTGGATCACTTAACTTTCCTGCTTACTCTGAAAGCTGGTGTCACAGCTGTAATGGGGTGCTGATGGGAAAAGGTGCTCTTTCTTTTTAACACGGAAGTAGCCAGTGATTCAAGCATGTCAGGAAATAGCACAGCCTACCAGAAGGAAAGCTCCTGACACGCAGAAGATACAGGAGTGAAGAGGATTTCTCAGGCTAGTAAGCAGAAACTCTGACAATCTAGCTGAAGAAAGGATGAGAGAATAAAGAGTGAAGACAGGAAAAATGGAGACTTTAGGCAACATATCCATACACATTTATATACTGCTGTCACTGAGCCTTTCTCGTTTCCAATAAATGCAACGCACAAACAAAAAATCCATCCAATTTTCTATGTCAAAATTCATGTGCAAAAACATTTCCCTGTGACAGTAGTTTGTGATGGAGGAATTCATTACGCTTCCACTGCGCATTTTACATCCTCTGCTTTCCTATGCCTCAGTGAGTAGGCCACTTGTTTCTGTCTCTCTGTTCTCTTTGCTTTGGATATAACAAATCTCTCTTTCTGAGGTCTCAAAAAGTTCATTCTTCTTTCCCATAAAAGCTCTCTATAACGACTGAGAAACACAGCAAAATACATCCAAGTAGAACTTCAGATATGCTACCGGAGTGTTTATTTTGCATTTGGTGGGTACACAGGTAGATAATGGAATATCAAACTTCATCCAAAAGAGCTCCACTGTTTCTGAAGCAAGCTGTTTAAGCCTCATGAGCTACTGAATGCAGCTACAAGACTTATTTGACTGCTGGGGCCAGCAGCTTCAGGATTAGGAGGTCTGTTGCTCCGTACAATACAAATCATATCTCCCTGCCTGACCACTGCATGCTGTGCTCTGTGGTGGAATTATTTCTTCGGCAAAATAATCTAAATTTGAGGATCCCATTTTCATTTTGTCCATTGTCCTCTATTTGTTATCAGTTCAAGCTCAGGTTATTAAATTGTGGAATCTGTGAAAACTCGACTAATCTTTACTCTAGCTACCAGGCCAGCTGTGAGACATTTTACGTGAGAAACAGGCAAGGTTTGAGTTATCTTTTTTTTATTCTCACCATGTAAATATTGCACGGCAGCCTAGATCACCTTTAAACACATAGCTCTTGTAGCCTAGGCCATTAGTCAACTCCTGCCCTTATTCCCCTCTGCCAGGGACTGATAAAAGCAAACAACTGCCAGAGCCCTGGACAGAGAACAGGTCAGGAGGTGGATCTTCACTACCTGTCCATCCATCCACTCAAAAGAGTTCTTTCAGATTTAGGTGCTGTGCCACTAGCATAAAACAGCTCCTGGAAAATTTGTCTCTTTTGTTTTGGGGAGAGATATATTCAACTGCTTCCTTGGTTACACTGCACTACAGAAAAAGGGACAGAGTCCCTTCTCTGACGGTGAATAACTGTTTGCTGAACAACCCTTTCCAGTGATACAATTTTCATACATAAAAATAAAATTAGATTTAAGATGGAAGATCTTCTGAAACCCTTTTCCTGCTTGAAGGTGTAAGGCAAGTTTTGCTCAGAATAATAATAACGATGCAGAGTGAGATATAAAACACTATCATCTTAAACTAATATAAACAGATACTGACACTGAAATCATTCAGAGAAAGCAGATCAAATAAAAAATACATACAGTTCAGATGTGATTCATATGTACATTTTGCATTGTTTGAATTTTTGGAAAATAATCTTTACAGAATGCTATTAATGAGACTACGTCGAAACAAAGAACGCTATTTTCAAAATTAATCATGAGCCTGGTTTTACTTCTATTTCACACTACTGCACTAATACAAACTTGTCATTAGTAGTCTAAATTCAGAAGAGGGTGCACCATACCTTCTGCAGTTTTTCTGCTACCCCTTTTTTTTTTTCATTTTGAGCAATAATTTAAATCCCTTGGAATATCATGCTTTTGTTTTCACTCTCAGCCTAATTCTAACAGCATCCAAATAGGCCAGGCAGTCACGGTATGTGTAATGAACAACTTCTCCATTTGTCAAATACATGTAGAAATTGATGGACATAAACGAAGAAAGCTGCTTCATTAAAACCAAGAACTTGCTGTAATTGCTCTAAAAACTAATATCTGCCTGTTCCATCACATGTATATTACATCTGGGATTGGTTTGTTTGTTTGTTTTTTCCTGGAATAATTCCTGAACTTTCCCAGGTTTTCATAAAGGGGAGGGAGAGAAATGATCTGGTTGTGCAAAAATCCACTTCAGTGATCCGTGGTCGTTTTAAGCACCTTGTTGCTATTACACGGATGAAATTGCTTCCCCTAAGCTTCCCAGATTCTAGGGAGTTAAATCTGTTTGGCACATTGTGAAGATAAGAACAACATCTGAAACAAATTATCCCCTTAACACTCTATCAAAGTCCCATAGACTATCATGAGATGTAAGTGGTACTAGAGCAGGAAGTTTGGGATGAAATTCTGTTTTCTTCCTGTTGCTAATGAGTACTGCTATTTTGCTGTTTTCAGTCTAAAATTAAAAAAAAAATAATGTTATCAATACTGAGGAAATCTTATTAGATTCCACCCTATTTTTAAACAGCTAGGACCAAAATCTTCATTCAGACATGCTGGTGCCACTCCATTAAATTCCAGCAGTGGCACCACTGGTAGAGAAAGAATGGCACTCAGATTTTTCACCATTAAGTAATCTGTTTTCATTACCTTCTCAGCAGTTTGTTTCATTTGCCTGCAGTAGGGAAACTAAAATTAGGAAACATTTCATGTTCATCGTTAGTTTGCTTCCAATGTGAAAAAAACAAGTCTATAAATTTGTCTGTTGGGTTATGCCTTGTGCAGTTCTACTAAAAAAAGTCATCGTGACATTATAGTGATAAACTGCAAATGGTGCAGTCATTATTTTATCCAAAGTGATTCAAATTAATGGCCGTAGAAATATTATTTGAGGTGTCTGAGTTATAAAACATTGTCAATAGTCACGAATATTACCAGCAGAGTTTCTCTTCTCCTCTGTAATGTATGCATTGCTAGGTGTTAATAAATAAACTGTTTTCTAATCACCTTCAGAACTTGCTGTCTCTTGCAGGAGTTCCACACACCAGTCTTGTACCAGTTCTAGTAACAAATGAATGTCAGGAAAATGCAAACTATCAAAAGTTTGAATGCATTGCTCTTGCCTTGACTCATTTCTCCTTGCCTAAAGTAATACTGATTCTGACTGTGAAGAAAATAGAAAAAAAAAATGAGCAAGTCAAAGCTTGGGAATCTTATAGGCTCTTCTGCTAGTAACTGAGATTTAAATTAGCTTAGAAAGTCTCAAAATACTTCTTAGTTTCATTTACATGAAACTTTATAAAAAAGGAGAAAACAAAAAGTGTAGAATACTTTTCTGGTTTAGATAAATGCTAGTCTGGATGATAAAAACCAGATTTTCTTCTCGAGGATGGAAAGGGTGTGCATTTTCTGGCATTATACTGTTGTGTGTCACTCTTACTAAGAAAGTGTTAAGCCTCACCAATCATAATATTTTGCAACGATTAGAAAAACACCCCCAAAGTTCATCCAAGTTGGATGGCACCAGAATTACCACACATTTGGGAAACTTGCCATCATAGTGGTGTTCAGAGACACTCTTAAGAAGCTTAGAGATCAGAGGATGAGATGAAACAATTTGAGCTTCATAGGAACTTCTCATGACTAAATAATGATGCCAAGGCCACTTCTAAGGAAAAGTGCATGGATCATGAAATCATGAAAGTGTGAAATCAAACAGCTGGATTATTTATTGGAGTTCTCGTAGATCTGCTGGGCTTCATATTTTCCTGGAGAAAGGGTTTTCTAGCTCATACAGTTGCTTTCATAGTAAAGCTGGCCAACGAGCAGAAACAGTAACTTTGTGTGCACTCACACGTACCTTTTTTTTTTTTTTTTCTCCCAGTAACTCATTTTCTATTCTAGTTTTAAAATTCCTGTAATAACTTTTCAACCTTTCTTTTTGACAAAGTATTACAGTGCAATCAGCATTAAAGATACATTTGCTTAGTTTTAAAGGTCATTCAGTAGTCACACACCAAACTATCTTTACAGCAGAGCGGGGTAACAGATCTGAAATGTATTTCCTCAGATGACATTTGGGTAGAAATCCTATGCAAAATTGAAATTTTTCTTTTAATATCAGGCACAACTTTCTAATTTCTTGGAGGCAGATAGATATCTTATACTCATGAGGAATTTCCCTTACTGCAGGCAAGTAACATAAACCCTTCTTACTGGATATATTGTGAAAATGGTTCTCTTTCAGAAGCAAAAATGAAAAGGTGCTGGATACTGATAGACGACTATCAAGCAGTTATAAAGTAGGGCCAAGCAAGTGCTTTGGTTTTACATGGAATAAATGGTTCTTCATCCCTGAGGAAAACTCTGTGGGAAAACGTAAGCAGGAATTTAAGGTCTTAAAAGGACCGAAATTTTAAGAATAAAACCAGTATGTGAAATTAAAAAAGGAACCAAGGACTAAGAGTGCATTTGTAAAAAAACCACAACATTAGGAAAACACCAAACTACTAAGCAAATAGTAACAGATCACAGAACTGAATTACTAGAATATATCTATCAATCTGTAAGTTAATTATATAAAAAATTGTGGTACTTTTCTTTTAGAGATTTGAAGAACACTCATTGAGATACTACCGATAGGATCGGTGCATTTCAATCCTTCAGTCCCAAAGCTGAAGATTTAAGCAAATACTTAATTTCTGTCCCCACAATAATTTAAGACAGAGAGTAAGTCGCGTGGCCTAAGGTCTCTATAGCTGCGAGGGTTTGACAATAAGAAAAACATCCACAGTGAGAAATTAGTCCCCAAAAAATAGCATAATATGTTTGTATGAAAATGTTATTTGTTCGGCTGCTAAGTTGCAGAAAATAGGTAACATTCTTCATTTGACTCAGTTTCTTCTTGGAAATTGTGTAAAATTTTTCAATTACTGACTATTTCAAGTATTAAAGATTGAGAAAAAAATTACAGTTCTTACCAGTTCGTAAGTTTTAAGTTTGATAGGTAATGGTGACTTGCCTGTTACCATTAAAACAGGATGGAAGCATACCAAAAAAAAAAAAAAGCAAGTGTTGCCTCAGGGTAACAGCCTTTAGAATGAAATATGACTTCAAATTTTGTGTATTTTTAGCAGCAAGTATACTGCTATATGGGAAGAGGAAGGAGTATTGAATGAACTGCCTTTTTCTTTTGTAATCAATCCATATTTAAAGCTTTAAATAACTTAAGCTCTTGTTAAATATATTTTGAAATAGGACAAAGGCCAAGTACTTATTTTAAGTGCTTTTATTAAGAAAAACATGAGTTTACTCTCTTTGGCTGTGCCCAAAAGGAACAATCATGTCTCACCTTACAACAAATCAGGCTTAGTTCCTGGATATTGGTCTCTCAATGATCAGGGAAATGATCTGTGTTTGACCATGGTAAGATTAGTAAAACCTGTAAGGACTACCAACTAGCAAGTTAGAACGCTTGTCATTTTTATGTGACATCCTTTTAACCTGAAGAACAAAAAGTGTTGCAACAGAATGTTCTACTTGCTAAAAATATTTGGATTCAGACATCCCCACGGATGCTTACAGACTTTGCCCACTGCTGTAACCATCGTCTCTGTCCTAACACTCCTTTTCTTCTTCAGACTCCGTAAGAGCCTCTCAAAAAATAACCAAGTGAAAACTGCAAGTAAATCCACCATTGTGGTATATAATGAAACGGAAGAATGCTACCAAATAAATCATATTCAATTGACCTGCAAGACTTTTCCATATAAAATATGAAGTCTTTGCAAATACTTATTTTGCAGTCTGTTACCACAGCATAGTTTGTGTTTTTTTCCAGTAAAAGTTCTTTCTGCTCAGTTTCTTTGAATCTGTCCTCATTATTTATAATAGGAGCTCTGGTTTTCTACAGCATCCACTTTAAGTGGACTGAAACCAAGATAGGAAGAGCTGTACTCTGTCATACTCCAGAATTACATCCCTTATTCAAGGAAATACCGCATCTTCACAGAAAAGCACAAAGAAGAACCTACTGTAAATTACATACTTGCCATTTTCTTTTTGTCTCCCCCTAGCAAGCCTCAGCCAAGTACTCAAGTATGAAAATTTTCCCTTGCTAAAAGAAGTTTTTGTTCTTACACGAAAATCTAATTATTTCCTAAATCCTTTACCCTGTTCTGCCTACTCTTCCTTAAAAGTGGGATCCACAGGTAATCTTTAATACAGTCCTGATTTCTTTTTTAACATATTTAAAAATATTTTAAATTATCTTCTTTATTTACAAACTTATGACTTGAAAAAAAAAAAAAGGAAAGAAAAGAAAGCTTTTGCAGAGAGCTTGGCCGCCTTTTTTTTATTTTCTTCCAGCAACATATGGCAACATCTGCTGCCTCCCTGTTGGATGAAGACTTGTTAGCCTTGACTTATCTGCTACTAAAACTTCTTGAAAGGACAAATAGAAAAATTCAGGTGCAATTAAAAAAAATGGTATTTAAAAAAATATATAAACATATAAAAACATGCTTTCAAGTTCTTGTAGTTTGGTCTAGTGCATGAGCATGCAGGTGTTTCTCTGAAGTCAAAAGACTGAGCATAAAGCCCACCAAGGCAAGGGTGTTTGTGTTGAGGAAACACGAATCGGCTTTCGCTTACTACCCGACAGTCCAACAGACTGAACAGGAGGATGGTCTCTTTTGCAAAATGAGTAAAGAACAGACACTTGCAAGTTTCAAACATTTATTAAGCCTCATTAAAACACTCTCAAACACATGATCAAGTGCAGCGCGAGGCAAGTTTGATTATTTCCTGGATGATTAAGCATGACAATTGTGCGGACGGCTTCCGGAAGACCTTTCTGTGCACGTTATGGAGATGAATGTGTTGTTCAGAAGTCAGGACGGTCCTTCTTCAGTCTGCTGTAGTCTACATTAACTGAGTAGAACTAGGAAAATGAGGGGAAAAAAATATAGTAAGAATCTCATCTAGCCATATTCCATGGTATTTACTAAAAAACATGCATCACTCAAAGTGTGATTCCAGTTTCTTGAGTCTGTACACTGGACAATAATAAACAAAAAACTATGAAGAGCAGGAACTTTTTAATATCTTCATTCTGCACACAGAATTTGAAGCTCTGTATTTAAAATGAGGCAGTCCTCATGCTTACAATANAAATGAGGGGAAAAAAATATAGTAAGAATCTCATCTAGCCATATTCCATGGTATTTACTAAAAAACATGCATCACTCAAAGTGTGATTCCAGTTTCTTGAGTCTGTACACTGGACAATAATAAACAAAAAACTATGAAGAGCAGGAACTTTTTAATATCTTCATTCTGCACACAGAATTTGAAGCTCTGTATTTAAAATGAGGCAGTCCTCATGCTTACAATAAGAGAAAACCCACGGTATCTCTTCCTTAATCCACAGCATTAAAAGGCTGTTTGCAGGAAGTTCTTACAGTGCTGCCAAGTTTACCCTTTCTGCCCACAATCCGTGTGCTCCTGGTACACCAAAGGCAACTCCCCAGCTTGCCAAGTGGCACAGAGCCTGGCCTATGTGAGCAGACAGTGTCACAACGGGAACATTTTGAGTGGTGCTGCAAAAGCCAAGTTTGGTTTAAGCAGCTGCATCTAGAACTACAAGGTAGGACAAAGAGAAAGGAAAGTGAGAACAGATCCTTTCACACTCTCACTTTATACTAATTAAGTTATATCCTGTTGCAAGCACTTCAAAGTAGCTCAAATAGTCATTGAGGACAAGGAGTTTACAAGTAAAGCATACTTCGGCATCCTGGCCTAACCTGACATCAAGTGTGTAACGCTATAGTTTTTCTTTAAAAAAAGAAAAAGTAAGAAATATTTACCTATTAGCTTGATAATTTCTAGTTATGCTCAAATTTAATTACTGGTTTTTCACTTTGTCAGAGCAAACAGAAGAGTCTACAACACATTCAAATTACACCTTTCTGTGCAACTCCTACAGTAATGATCAGCTCTTCAACTCTTCTTTGGCAAGACTGAGGAAGGTGATATGACAAAGAAGTTTACAAAAGAAAAACTCTTGCCTCAAAAGCTAAAATTTGTTATATCAGAGCTTTTTTTCCTGAACAGTCATCCTCAGTTTAGAGTATCTGCCCTCCTATTTCCCACAGTGCAGATTTGGAAAAAGAATCCTCAATGACACACGCACCCAAATATGGTAAACCCTGAGGTTGTGTTTTCATGCAAAGACAGAGGGGAATGCTACGCAAGGCACACACTCTTTAAAGGAATTCGTGCTGCGCACGATGTCAAACCAGCTTCTTTCAGATGTTTAAAATCAAGCAGCATTCCAGAAGCGGCAATGAAAACAAAGTAATAAGTTCTTCCTGGATCTTTAAGGGAACCGCAACATATTTTATTTTGGAGTGTGGGTTGTTTTTTTGCTTATTTCAGTCACTTGAATAGTAAGAGATGGTACCGAACAGATGTTAGCTTTGTAGACATGGTAGGTTTGCTTTTTAGCAGTTTGAGGATAATCTTAAAACAGTAAAAAACTCCCCAACTGAAATCTAATAAAATACTTTAGTATGACATGGTAAAAACGTGATTTCTGTAACTACCAAATGCTTTACACACCTTTGTCTGCTTCCCCATTAAGTATTATTCAAGTTATTTCACTGAGCTAAAGAACACTTGTACTGCATCCACTTACCTATAGACAATTGTTTTGTTTCCAAACAACTGTAGAACTGAATTTGTGTTTATAGTAAACGTGGACATTTTTCTGCCTTGCTTCTCATGAATAAAGGCCCAACAGTTTAAGGCTTAGAAAGCTTTAGTTCAGAACTTACAAGGTTCTGTCCATCTCCCTGTAGATTATTTCTAAGTATTACGAGCCAGTACATTCTTCCTCTCATATATAATCCCTTTTTTTCTTACAGGGCAATATATAAGACTGTTTTTGTATAGACTCCCTTTACTCGCCTATCAACCAGTTCTAGGAAAGTTTTAAATCTCAAACTCATCTCTCTCTGCTCTGAGTTCTAGAGACAAACAAATGCTGCACAGCAGAGGAAATACAAAACTCATTCAGCTACCTTCTACTAGACTCACACAACTTGAAGCAGCAGGCTACATCTTTAATGTTTTATTTCCTAAAAACCTTCATCTTTCATTTTACCTTGTACTGGTCACTGGGAGACAGCTTGTTCCAAGGTTCTGGGTTATTCTTCTTGTCCCAGCTATTGAGAGAAAAGCAAGATATGAGAACATATTAAGAGAATCACACTACATTTAAAAGATAAAATTGAGTGTACTGTGATTATTAGGCCATGGAGAACCACCCATCCAAGTAAGTTTCCACAGAAAAGACACAGTCCTTTGTTAGCAGTCTGTAAATATCATATGGTAAACAAACAGATCTCTAAATCAAGGAAATCTCCAGACACTTAGTGCCAGTGATATTAAAGCAAGACTTAAAGGCCTCCAGAAATATAAAGACGAAGCCAGTGAGGTTTTCTTTCGTGTATGCAGCAAGAGGACTGGCACTGTGAATTAATCTTATACGTACCAGACATCAGGGTTGAACACTGCCAAACGCATGAGATACAGCCCTGCGCCGATACCTCCGGATCCAATGATCACAAACAAAGGGATCAACTTGAACAAAAAAAAATAAAATAATTAAATATCATAACACAATATAATAAAGTAGTATTACTACCCTGCATTTCTGACTATGGCAATGACAAACCAAAGAAGCAGCTCACACACTTTGAGCCATAACCCATGACTCTCAAACCCTGATATAAGCTCCCTGCGTGCAGAACATCCCTGGGGTCAAAGACGAACTAGAAGCTACACAGAGGCAAAAAAGAAAAAAAAAAAAAAAATACTGTTACATGCAGACAACCAAATATCCTGTAACAGCAAATTTCTGAGAATCAAACACCGGCCCCTCCACTACCCAAACCAGCACCTACCATCTGTACCCCAGATCATAAAGCAGTAAGATGTAAATACATGTTCGTGTAAGCAAAGAGATGAGCAAGAATGGAGAAGGCACCTTGAGCCTTGCTGCTGCGGCATGAAAAAGGCCCACCCATTCTATACGAACAAGGGAACCTGACCGTGCCTCGCCCACCAGCCCTGAGCTGCCCACAGGCTGCCAGCACNAAGCGCGGAGTTTGGCAGGGCGTGAGGGGCCTCCGATGGTGGGGGGTTCTCAAGGCTCCCTTCCCTGCTCGGCGCTTCCCTCTCATCGCTTTCCAGGCAGTGCCACGCAGACAGGGGTCAGAAGCCTCCCCGAGAGGCGGCTGCCCTCCCCGCCCTGGTACGGGGCTGCTCGGACGGGGGGCGGCGGTCTGTGGGGGCAAACGCTGGGCGAGGGGAACCCCTCTGTGGGGATGTGTCTTTGCTATCACTCGGCTTAAGAGTGGAGGGGGTGGTGTAAAGGTGAGATGAGAGTTAAGGTTTCGTTTTCTTGAAAAAAGATAAAAGAGGGAAATTCAGCATAAAGCGGCCAAGTTAATGATTCTGCTGCAGTCACGGTTTGTATATGCAGCATGGAGAGAGACCTTGGATTCTGAAATGTAACATATGTGAAATACCCCAAAATTCATCTTTGGCGCAAAATGCACAATGAAGAATTCATCTTTGACACAGAGGTTTATCGTGCAACATTACAGATTTTGGCCGTGGTTGGGTTGCATTTCATTATTGTGCTTGTTAGGTAATTCTGAATGAACATTACTACTTCTTGTATAAATACTATATGTGTCCAAAGTAAGCCCAAGTTTGGTCTCTGTTGCTGGCTATCTTCCATAAGATTGGGAACCTAATGCTTCTCTTTGGGTAGGATCACCAGCTGTTTTTGATATATGATCTCTTCCACAAAACGTAACCCAAACGACAAGGTGGCGAGGACAGTATTTTTGCATTATTTCCAAATGAAAGGAGCAATTTGCCCATGCAGATAGAAGTCGTGAAAATAATAGTATTGTTGCTCTTTATTTTATAGGACAGAAATACCTGAAAAATACCTGAAACCTCCAAGAGTAACTTGGAAGGTTACACTGCTTACCCTCTACCACAGTAGCTGGACTTTCCACCATAGATTTGGATCACAGGGAACAGCAGTTGCCAAAGCAGCTGCAGGATAACCAGGAAGACCAAAAGGTAAATGGGTAGCCAGTAACCATGCTCAGCAAAACCCAGATTTAACCATTCTGCTTACTTCTGCACAGCCAATGTAAGGCCGAGGGGCAGAAATTCAGACTTTGAATACCCTATTTCTGTGATCATAAGGGAAGACCATTGGGGCTACATTTTTTCCACTAGCCGTGTCTTGGGCATCTCTTTTTAGGAGATACATCATGGGTTTTATATGCTTCCCAGTATATATATATATATTTATTTTTTTTTCACCTTTAAACAGAGGTGTAAAAACTGATGAGTTTGGGAAATTTGTCATGTGTTTTCTGGGCTTTCAAAAATTTTAAATACTGTGTCCATCAGCTTTTATTGCCTGGGCCTGGTTCATTCTTCATATATATGTCTCACTTGGACTTTTGTGTATGTTAATGAATTGTACAGGTAAAAAAAAAGTGTGAAAAAAGCAGAGAACAGACTTTTTCATTATAATTTTAGATGTCATTAGTCAATGCTCTTCATGTACACCCAGTGCAAGCATTGCTAAAAATGCAATGTTTCGATTGCTTGGCTTGGTGAAATTCTGAGTAGAAACTCAAGCCACCTCATGGTACCTTGATGGTGGATCCATGGTTCCTAGAAATACGTACTTAGCTGCCATGTTTGTGTGCTTGAATTATACTATAGTGGCATAAATGGTATGAGTTAATTTATAGTAATGCTGTCAATATATTGGTCATACATGAAGACTAACAAATTTCTATTACTCAACAAGAATCCATCCGTTCCTTTAAAGAGGGTGAACACTAGGCAAAAGTAGAGAATTTTACCACTCTTTTGCCTGTTGCTTAGCTCCTCAAGCTGGAAGTAAACACATTTATGAGCTCTTACAGCTTGGGGTCTTTGTGTTCACACTTGACAATTAAATTTATGATGCTTTTGATAGACTAGTCACTTTTTTTTTATTCTGAGTAAAGTTCTTTTTGCTGAGATTTCTGCTTTTTAAATAAGTTAATCCATAAATCCTTCAGGTATTTTGGCAAGGTTTTGTGATGAACCAGTCCATTAAAAACTAAGGGGCTAGATTTGAAGTAGTGCTCAAAATCAAGTCCTAAGGTTGTTCTGTTGCTTTATAGTTCGGATTGTTTTTTTTTCTGGTTCTCCTGTATGGGCTCACCTTGTGCCTTCTGTCTCGTACTTGTCCTTTGATTGCTATCATATCTTTTTTCCTATCCTTAGGCTTTTAGTTTTGAGCTTTTGGGTTTGAACTTTTGAGTTCAGAAACTTTTCTTCTATTCCAGATGCTTTGTTTTTCTATCTGATGGCCTTCCTATTTCTAAAGCCTCTCTTCCCTAAACCTTACCTGTTGTTAATGAATCTTATCCACAGATTTCTGCTGTTTAACATCAGTTATGGCGTGCTTCATCTTTTATATTAAAGGCAATCAATTTTAGCCACAGGTATAATTGTGTCTCATTGTCTCAAGAACAGGAACATGAAGTCCTGATAAGATCAGAGGTTATTTGAAGAATTGCACTCTTAAGGTTTGACAGAATCAGTCAAAAAAAAAAAAAATCCTAGGAGAAACGTAATTGTAGTGACTTTGAAATTACATTTTTAATTGGAGTTGGAATATTGAGAGTGTATAGATCTGCCTTCAAGTCTGACTCAGACTGGGTTTGACCACTGTGAACTGGAGTGGCTGCCTATTCTGTCCTTGCATCCCTGGTCTAAGGGAAGTAAGGGAATTTAGGGGACTGAGGTGGATGCACAGGGGCAGCAACATTGCAATATAGCATCTTGTGATGAAATTTTCCATGAAGTGTAAACATTGTCAATATGATAACAGTTCTGGGAAAAAAAAAAAAAAGAGGTCTAAGACTTTCAGTATGTTTGTTGTTGAGTCCAGTGTTATGTTTTAAACTGCAACAGAAATATATGTAGCATTTCAGAGAACTATGGTGAAGGGAAAACAACTACTGTAAACCTCAAATACTAACAAAATAACACAAGGACTGCAAGAAAACAGAAATTAATAAGAAATGGTACTGAAGTATACAGTACAGAAATATTCTACCTCTTTGATTTCTGTCTGTCAGAAGTGTGAGTTGAATAGAGATTCTTGTCTTCATACATCCATTAAAAGTACAGAATAATCTCGGTATTATAAATAATTACTTTATTTTAAAATACCCAGTTTCAATTGGAATGAGTTTCTATAAAGATATGTTATGCAGCATAACCTGCTACCAACCATCTAAGCAAAATTTCTGTTAAATAGGGCAGATAGAGATCTGGAAAAGAAAAAAAACTTGGTGACAGTGGTTGTATGTTCTATTCCTAAGAGAAAAATAGTTCTCTAGAGTTTATAATCTGCTCAGCAAGTCAAAGAATGATGTGCCATTAATATTTTAAGACAGAAAAACTTTTTTTTAGTTCGCTTGTAGTTATGTATATAACTTATGATTATTCATTTATATTACAAATACAAATTGTGTGATTTTTTTTCCAGTGCTATTTGTAAACTTAAAGCTAATAGCCTTAATGTACAGAACTTCTGTAATATTACATTTTTATTAAGTTTACAGTTATATAGATTGCTCTAGCATTAAATTCATTATAATTACTTCAAAGTAAGTAATTCCTTACTTTAAAATAAAGACTTTAATTTTAAAATAAAAATAGAATCTTAGAATCGTTTAGGTTGGAAAAGACCTTTAAGATCATTGAGTCCAACCATAATAAATAAATAAACAACCAGACAAATAAATAAATACACTCTACACAAGCAGAATGAATGTGTGAATATGTGCTATTAAGCAAAAGTGAAATTACCAGTGATAAAATGAAGCAAGGATTTCCTTAATAAAGATTATTTCCTTAATAAAGATTAAATAAATCCTTTCCTGAATTTAAGCATCTTCTGGCAAAATGCGGCTGTATTTACAAGTATTTAAAATTTTGTCCTTGAACATAATTTTTTGAAAATCGCAGTTCTTCAGCTTTTTTTCCTTGCATAAAAAAACCTACTGAAGTGCGTATTTCACAGGGAACCAGGTGGTAATATGGGTCATTCATAGTGGAATATTGAGGGGTTTTGCCTCAATAATTTAACAGATTAACAATTTAACAGATTAAATCTGGCTCAGTTCAGTTTCTTTAGAGATTTTGGAGCAGCGTGAGCTGAGACAGCGGGAAGCACCTCAGGTAACAGATCCCACAGGAGTAAACAGGTTAAAACAGCTGTCACCAGCAAGAATTCTTACCCTACTGAAAAGAAAACATTTCAGTTGAAAGACTTCAGTAGTTATGGGAGAGAAACAGAAAGAGAGATGCATGAGAGTAATAAGACATTCCAAAATTGATGAAAATATTCAGGTTTTAAATACTGACATTTATAAAATGTATGTTTTTGGGTTTTTTTTTAAATGCAGTATCATTCCGTGACTATAGGGCACAGAAAGCAAGGATGAGAATGACATGGGAAAAACTGAATAACTGAGAATCAGATACCTAAAAGGAACTAAATTGCGGTCCCTGTTCACTCTGTAGGTTCAAGAGAGCAAGTAAAACAGCTGGTCTTTATATTTTGTTTGAAATTGTGTAATCTGCCAAAAGTTGGGATGCAGAACTACAACCCCACCCAGCCTGCACCTGACTGGAAGGCTTGAACCTGACCAGAAGACCACAAGAAGTTACTGGAATCGTCCCCCTAAACCCCATTCTGATTCAGTGCCCTTTACGGATAATCTCTTTCCTGCCATTGCATCCATAGATGGTATTTCCCTATAAGCTGCTCTTGTGTTTGATTTGAAAACCCACTTGAACTCTATAAATAAAAGATAAGTTTCCTGGCTCAATAGAAAGTCAAAATCTTTACTGAAAAAAATGTAGCCAGGACTGGTACCTGGAGCTGTTTGTAAGTAGGTGCCGCTTCAACTATTTAACAACTTACTAGAGACAAATTACAACCGCTTCTGTTTTTAATGCTTATAATTGTTTTTGTTTTGTTTTAAATTACACTTTTTGATCTTTCATCTTAAAGGATGAAAGTTAAAGGATGCTTTTTAGTTTCTGCTGTGGAGTAAGGAGAAGCACACTTGAATAATCCTTCCAGGACCATTCTGTGCCATATGCTGGGGACGAAATAGATAGTCCTTACAAGTTCTCTGCTCTGAAGCTCAAAATTTAAGTTAGCCTTTGATTAATCTTTTGTTTGCTTATAGGTTTAGCAAAGTTCATTCAAATCTCAGCTGATTTTTTTTTTTTTTTTATTCTGGGAATCTACACTGACTGAGACAGGTCATGGGTTTACAAGGCTGGCATGACAGTCAAGTTCCCACAACCAAAACCTTATATTTCATCACATATTGGCTAATTTTTTATAAAAATCTGGTCAGAATTTACTCTCTGAATAAAGTTTTACGTGAAAAGAGTAATTTGGTATTAACAGTCCTTTCCAGGACATATTGCTACCTAGGAGAAGCTGAGTGACTCAGTCTGGAAACAGAGCAGGCTGCTTATAAACAGCTTCTGAAATGTGAAAATATCAAAAAAAAAAAAAGTAAAATTGACTGTGCAACAGCTGTAAGGAATGATATATGAGACCTCATGTTCATCATGTGTTCCAAACACTAAAGAGAACAATATAATGTTAACAAAGAAATATGGAAAAGTAGAGTCTTACTGCTGTGGCATTATCAGCACAAGCTGTGCCAGCAAAGGATGGCACAGTTAGAAAAGTATAAATAGATTTTGTATTTTTTCATAATGAAGAATGTCAGTATTTTCATGGAAACACAGTTTATAGAAAGAATAAGGCTCCCCAGTCTAAGCATTTCAATAAGCCAAAGCTTGTTCTCATTTAAGACAGTGATAGAGCCTTTAGAGGACAGGATGAGACATAATTCTGATCAAGCTATTTTCCACAGACCTAAGCTGGAGAAAATCTCATTTGTCTTCCACTAACATGAGTCATATGCTCTTGTTTTCTTTATGGAAAGGGTAAAGAGAGATTCTTGCGATTTATGAACAGGACAGATACTGCTGTTTTGGAAGTAAGAATGTTATTCACATACTTTCCTGAAAAAATACTATTTGCCTCTCTTTTGTGCTTTAGAGGAAGGTCAATGTTTGCAAAATAGGAAGGTTTACTGAATAGAAATTGCAAAAGGATGTTTTGCGGGTGGTTTAGAAATCCATTCTGTCTCCTGCATTGTAGCAAGAAGAGACACATCAATCCAGCTGCTAATACCAGAAGACACGACAATTATTGAATACTTTAGGAGTCTTTGAATGATGCTGCAGATCCTGACGCTGTTGTGTAACACAATACAGAGCCACCCAGAAAGCATGAAAGTGGAATTTGTTTTGCTTGTGTTTCAGTGAATGACGGTGCTGTGGGGGCGAGGCATTTCACAAAACTCTAGAAATGCAAAGTCAGGGGGGTAGTTTAAGGAAGTCTCCATTCCTCAATGAGAAGGCTACAGGCAGCTCCCAGAGGCAATAGAAGAAGAGCTAGAATAAATCATTCTTCCGGGATGTCATCCTTGGCTCTTGCTGAAACCTCTGGAGGTACAACCTGATGCACAGGGGTAGACTTGAGTTCCATTTCAGAAGATGTTACTGGGTAAACCTCATACTTTCATTACTCTTCAGAGCAAAACCAAGATACCTGCAATATCCCAGTATGAGCCTTTTAAGACCTGGTCAGCTTGTGCAGAACATCTAATAAATCCTGTTTCTTGGTATTCTCACCTGGTTCACACTGTGCAAAAAACAGTCTTGGGCTTCCTTCTGCAAGGGCTATGATGTCAGATAGTATCTCCAGTTATCACGTTCACTTGAATCATTAGCGCTTTATGCAGATAATTTTTAGCGAGGCAGAAAGTGAAATCCAGTCCCAGCTCGCCTCCTTTCTGGGTATTGGCTACAAAATAAATCTACAGTACTCTTGCTTGGGAGAAAGGATATAGAGCAGGTTTCAGCCTGGATGCAGATTGAAGTGCTGTGTTGTACTCAATTCATCTGCCACAAATTCTGAGAAATGACGTTTTTTGTCTAGCAGTATATTTATCTAGATAAGTACAAAACTCAGTGTTCTGTTCCTAAGAATACAAAGTACCTAATGATCTTTCTTTAATAAATCACAAAAGCTTTATCAAAAAGTGCATGACAGTAATTGGTTTGGTTACTCTTGAGTTTCACTTGCTTTTTTATTTTTTCAAACTTTAGTCTGTTAAAAATTGTGTGGTGTGCCACTTGTCAAGAAATTACCAAGAAATTCCCATATTTTCCTTTCTTTAAATACATTTTCATTTCAATGTAGGAAACTATTGTTATATTTATGGAGGAAGGATAATCTTGTGATGTTTCCTGAGCCCATCCTCCTCCTCTGAAGGACATGCAGAGCATATCTGTAAGATTCATATTGTGCAATTGCATAAAATAAATACCTGGAATATGACTTCTGAGCAGGAATTTCTTACTTTACTTGAACAGCAGAGTCTAGACTGAAGCGAAAGGGAAAAACTACAGTATATCTTGATATTTTTTGTTCTATGTACCAAGACATCAAAAAAACCATCTTTGAGAATAGGCAGAACACAAGAGTTGGCGAATTTAATTACAAAGGAGTTTCATAAAGTACTGTTTTTGTGGTTGGGTTTTTTTTTGTGAAATGCTCTTTTCCTCTTGCACCGTGCAAGAAATCAGATTAAAAGCAACAGAATGTGCTTGTTTCAGAACAAAAAGTTGACTCCTGTCTTTCACTAACCTGTTTGTCTGACTAACTTACAAGCTTGTGTATACTTGGAGATGTTACTCCATTGATGCTGTTCCTGCCCATCTGTTTTTCCTCTTTGGGACTTGCCCTTAAGAACCACCTCCTTCAGGCTGCCATCCCGACTGACGGAGACATCAGCAGAACACTAACACTGTTGTGTGAAAGAGCTGTCTTAACAACCACAGGTAGTATTTTAAAGTGTTGAGGCACCCAGTACTATTGTCTTTTCTCCATGGAATGCAGAACAGATGTGGGTGAAATGAATACGTTTAAAAATGGATGTCATCTGCAGGCAATGTTTAAAATGCTGGAGCTCTCAACAGCAATACCCACTGAAAAAAATTCGTCTCATAGGAGATACATTTTACACAACCTCTTCACAGCAGAATCAATATTTAAAAAAAAAAACCAAAAAGTCATGTAAGGAAACCAGTCTGTAGATGAACTGTTTCTTTTTATTTTTTTTTTTAAAGTAAAATAAATGTTTAAAAGAACAATCTGTCTTATCAAACATGGATTCAGCGTATTTGTAGGGTAAAATGAGCTTTGATTAAAACTTCACCAAACTGAAATGACTCATGTGATTTAAAACCAGAAAATTCTAGTGCAATGAGCTTTAAAACAAGTAGTCCACACTGCGTCTTCTAAAGAAACAGAACAGTGGGAATTTTTGCTCCCTCTCTCTCCTCTGTTCCCCATTTGAGGGAAGCATGATTTTCAAGGTCATGGTTCTTTTAAATCAACTTGCTGCTAATACTGTTTCAGGGCCATGGAATCTGGAAGAGAGAAGAGTTATTTGAGGGGTAACAGGAAAGACTCTGTGCTGTGGATTCCCTGAATCTTTTTTCTTTAGAGCCACTCTGAGTCACAGAATACAAATGAACAATAGTGAGAACACAGACAGGTATGGCTTTATCACATGGAACAGTAAAGGATGCAGTGAACCAGAACGGCCAAGGTTACAGTCATTTTAATTCACAGGAGGTGAAAAATGTTACTCAGAGAGACAGTTTTATCCATCCTATGCCTTTGCTACTCCTGTGCCATCACCAGTTCCCACAGGGCTTCTTGGTAGGGTAGATTTCTATCAGGTTAGCATCTGGCAAAATTTGATACAGGTACTGAGAATGGAAGGTGGCAGATTCCATGAGAAACTTCACCGTACCATCACTGTCACTAGGGAGACAGCATAGGGTTGTGCATTCTCATTAAATAAGTAAATAAAAGTACTTATAATCATGCTAGCGTAATTGAACATTTCTGTTTTCATTTTTATAGCATTTCTTGAGTTTGACAAATATTTCAAGCCATCTGGAAACTGATTCCATTCTATATTTGATGAAAAAAATCCCAGTATTTCCTTTTATTCTTTGTTAGTGTTTTCTTTCTCTTTCCAGTAGAAGTATTGAAGGGAGAGCATTTAATCCAGGCTCTCTTATTTGTCATCTTCTCCTCATCTGGGAATGGGAAAAGGAAGGGAATGAGGAAAGGGATAGCAATACTATTAAAATTCATTTAAAAAAAATAATATATATATATGAAGCTTTTGAAACATTTCAGAGTACAAAGAAAGATACATCTTCAACATCTGAGTGTTGTTCCTGCTACTGTATCATGAGCTTCTCAAAGTTCCTCTATTATTTTCTAAAATTAGCCTATTTTCTGTTAAATAATTTAAATATGGGGTTTCTGCTGTTTCTCCCTATAACTGTCACAGTGTAATACACATGCTTCATCTGCATAAGCATAAAACCGATCGCTATAGGATGCTATTTAACATACAAATATCTTCATGGAAGATGGAGTAGATTCTTCCAGCTAGAAGGTGGGACTGGAGATGTTCAAGACTCTCGAGGATCTCTGGTTTATGAACCATCACAGTTAGAGCAGGTTCCCTCTCCACTCACTAGCATTAAACCCTCAAAAACTGAGTACTGTCAAGCTAGGTTTCGAATAATGTAGAAATAATAATAATTGAAAAAAAAATGTTTGTGCTTCTCTTTTTCACATAGAACAGGTCATCACGCTGAAGGTCTGGCTCAGCACTATGACAGTATGGAAGAAAATCTGCTGCTTTTTCACAGGTCCTGCAGTTTCAGGGTTTCATCCTAGTTCTCAAGAAATACTGGAAATTGAGACTGACCTGTAAAATAGGAAATTAGCACTTAGAAATTATACAAAATTATTTCTTAGACATTTATACCTTGAAATATTTCTGTCACAATAGCCTATGAAACACAAATACACGGAGACTTTGAAGGTCCAGCTCTACCAGGGAGTGTTCTGATGGTTCTGCCATCACTTAGGAAGGTAGAAGCTCCTTCCCTGACTTGCAGAATCAGTTCACTCCCCCACATCTGTTTTCAGGAACTGGTGCCTCTTGCCAAGCAGTTGATGGTTGCAGGTCATAAGCTTGGCCTTCACTACAGTCTCTTTTCTCCCCAGCCACAGAGTGAGACCAGCTCTTATCAGTTCTTGCTCAACTTTCCAGGCAAGACGCCAGAATTATTGCAAAATAGTTGTTTTTTTTCCAAGAAAAACCTGCATAATTTGGCACCACCAGATTAGTTTCTCTAAAATTCGTGATGATAAAAGACATCTTCTATGTCTTTGCTACACATTGTGCTAATCGGTAAAATAATGAATATTAGAAAAAGAATAAATTGATTCCTAAGTGCCACAATTACATTTAACAGAGAACATTAAAAGCAGTTATTTCCTTTCTTTATTGCTTACTGTTTTCATTATTTCATTAGAATTTTTCATACAAATCCAATCCAGGCCAGCTCAGCTTCTTTTGTTTACAGATAATAGCTAACTAGAATTTAAAAGGAAGCTATATAAACACCTTCAGTATAATTGATTGAACAGCAGTTCACAAAGATTTTGTCAGTATAGCTGAAGCATCTTTTATCCTCAGTGAGACCAAAATAAGATCGTATTGGAAAAGCTTTCTGTGAGAAGGGTCATTGGCACTCATGTTCAAAGTAATTATTCTTGTAAAATTAATTAACTTTTTTTTTTTTTTTTTTTTTTTTTGTAAATCAAAGCCCTTAGAATACTTCCCATTGGTAACAGCAGGTCTGTGCTTTTTATGTTCGTTCTGGCAGATGTTCTTTACATCCCAGATTTTTTCCGAACACCAGAATGGTTAGATGGATGAAAGGCTGTGTCTGGAAAAAGTGTATCAGTCGGTGTCATTAAAAACCTGAGGCAGAGCCCACTGAAATCAGTGGGAATCACTGGCTCATGTTCACATTTTTCATATCTTGTTAAGAGGGAGTAAGTCCTGATTATTAAAAAAGAATGGAATGACATTCTTTACTTGTATTACACATAATTTCTTTCTCCAACGGTGAGGAAGAAAAAGGTTGTATTGCTGGAAGAATCTGTCATGGCATTTATAGATGGCTGGGTTTGATCCCATGAGGATTGCAGAGCAACTAGCAGGTGGCAAACCCCCATGGGGAGTCTGGATGGGCTCCTCAGAAGTGCTGGGAAGGAGTAAACTGATTGTAGTGCCCTGGTACTATTGATAAAGGGCAAATATTTAAGCAAACGGGGAAGCTAAAGACTAAGGTTTCTATAATAGTGTTTTGTAAAATGCTCTAGTTCTTCCCTGGGACCATGGGAAAAGGTGGAAAGGCAGATTTTTTACTTCCTCAGTTGGATAACAGAAGTAGGAAGAATGCACATTCATTATGATTCAAGAACAGTTTGAGAATAAAGGGAGCACTTTATCTGAAATTTATCTGTATGAGGTGTCAGGGAGCTGCTCTGCAAGGGAAGGTGAATGGGGAGCTGGTGCTGACAGAAGGCAGAGAGCCAAGGCCAAAAGAAAAAGTGCAGAGAAGGTCTGGTGACAGTTACTAGGGTCAGCTGGCAGTTTGATGACTGCCAGACAGGTACATAGTGAGGAAGCAAGTCCCTGGTCAAGCCAGCGTCAGGGAAGGTCCTGGCAAGATGAGGAAAGGCAATACACTTGTTCAGGCAAGCACCACGGGTAAAACCTGAGCTTAAGTGCAGCTCCAGAGCTGCAGAGCCTTCCCCAGCTCTTTCTCCAGAGCGTGATCCAAGGTCGCAGGGCTGCCTCACATCACTGCTGGGTTTGAGCATTGGCAGCCAAACTGCCGTAACAGGGTGAAGAGCTTGTTGGTGCAGGTCCCTAACAAAGAGTGACACTGATTTTGGCACTTAAAATCTAGATAGTCATAACTGAGTCTGATTTTAAACTGGAGACTGTGAAAGAGCTGAAGAACACATGGCTCTGAAATGGTGATGCTGATGAAAAGAAAAAGTTGAAAGTTCTATATCCTTCAGGAAAGGGTTGGCCAAAGGACCTAAATTCTCTGGTAGGAAATGGGAGACTGACTGTTATTTAAACGAGTTTCCAAGATGGGAACAAAACAGAGGTGGAAATACTAAGTGTCCCAAATGGATTGGAAATACAAGTATAGGACAAGAAGCAGCTATAGCAGAGAAGCAGAAGTAAACTGCAAGACACCATGAGAGACAGCATCCACTGCACCTTAGAACAGTTCTTGGGAGCATGGGGGCAGAAGGGTATCTTGAGAGGAAAAAATGAATTGAATATCCACATATTTACACAGAACACATTTTAAGTATGAGAGATGTCTGGAAAAAAAACCAACACAAACTTGCCTGAAAATTTAGACGAGAACAGGGGGGCAATTCATTATGTTAAACAAATTGGAATGGCAGATGTCATCTGCTGTAACGAAACGGCAGGAGTCATTGGTGATGTGTACTGAAATCAAACCCAAGAAATTTATGACTGATGCAGCAGAGGCAAAAATCACTGGAGGGAACTTGATAGAAGCTGGGAAGAATCATAACAACAGATATGGTGACATCAAAACTGCGGTTTTGAAAACCAGAGAGGAATATTGCTGCAAATGAGAAAGGAGATGACCCCAGACAAGAACTTGAGCTGAATGGGCAGATTGGAAAGCTGCACTTCAGGTGTGTTTTCCATCAAATCTTTCAGACATAACTTCAGAGGTAGGACCTGCAGTGAGGTCTGTGTTGAGGATGATGTCCTGTGTGTGGGTACAAGTGACAGGGAGTGGTCTCATAGTGGCTGAAAACGAGATAAGCATATAGAGCCAGGGTGAAGGTGGGAAGGTCTCTCTTTTAGCCCTATCAAACTTGAGCTGAGAAAAATGTGCAAACCAACATCTTTTTTCCTAAGTTAAAAGAGCTGTTTGATTAAGGGGTTGCAGGACTAGACCTTAACACAGAGTGGGGAAGAGAGGCTCTGGAAGGCAGGAGTTGGCCTGGGAGTATCTGTATGAGCACAGACATGTCCCATGGGACCTGACTGCAGCAGAAATAGATTGATCCGTCTTTCCTCGTCCTTGGCTTTAACACCTGCATCCTGGGTCAGGAGTAAAAGGGGGAGTAAGGCTCATCTCTGCCTAATCCTAAAAAAAGACACACATTAGTTAGCATGACAGTTCACACAGAACTAAAGATATAGATAACCCTAATTCAAATAAATTCTTAACCTTTGCAATCTTAATTATATATATTTTTAAATTCAGAAAGCTCTTCTATCAAAGATTACTGTTGCTTTTTACTTTTCCTGGATTCTTTTACAACATTTGTACTGTGAAAAAACCCCAAACAAACCCATAATAAATGGATTGAGGCAGAGTGTGGCCAAAGGAGTGCAAGAAATATCTTAATATCTGATGGGAACATTCCCTGGCAGCATTTGACTGCATTACACCTTGTAGCAGTCTGCAGTTTATTATTTCAAAGTCTTCTTGTTCAGAGGCTATTGATACTGAATTTCCTCCCTTCGTAATTTGGAACAGCAAGAACATCTGATTCGGTCTTTTTCTCTTTATATTTTACCATTTTTCTCTTAACAAAAGAGCAGGGATCACCGAGAGAGGTGCTTCCTGTAATGGCACAGTTAAAGAGCGGAAGCTGGAACACTTCTCTTTGGAAAGATATTTGAAGAGGTCAGTCTCCCTACTACAGATAGTGATGTTTTGATGGACCAAAAAAAGAGTTTGCTGTTTGGATTCAGACAGGTAGGTCATGGCTTTAACTGTCTGCTCACTGACAGAAAAAAAAAAAAAAAAAAAGGAAAGGAAGATTTCATGCTATTATTTCTCCAGTCACAGTTGATAGATGAGTGAAAAACACACCTGAGTTTATTCCCCAGGTGAGGAAATGCTGTATTATTGTATTTCTTTCTTTGAAAACACACTTTCTTTAAACTAAGAATGGTATTTTTAAGGTAATTTATGTGAGAGTGACTATCCTCTGCTGACTTGCTATTGTGTAACCCTGTAACAAAGATCCTTTTTTTTTTTTTTTTTTTTCTTCCCCTTAAGGCAAAAATACAGTCAGGATATATTATTTTCTCTCTTTCTCCAGCAGTTGAAGAGCAGCACTGAAATGGAGATTCAGACACCTACTCTTGCAACAGCCTGTGCACTGAAGGCTCGACCTGAAGAAAACCACTGGAATGCTGAGATAATTGAAAGACCTGACATGCTTGACAGGACCTGATACACTGAAAGATTTCTAGGCCATTTTTTAGGCATTGTGTTAGTGATGGAGCTGCCATGACATTTTCATACGAGATGCACTATTTCATCTCTTCATAATTTTGCTCTAAAAATGACCTTTTAAGATAATTTTTGGTGTGTGGATGAGGGTAGTACTTAGAGGTGCTAAATAGAAAACACTTACAATCTATTTAATGGCTATAGCAATGTCAGTGCAGCGCCCAGCTCCCAGCAGTGTGCCAGTAACTCCTCATTTCTTTAACCAAAAAGGCAACTGAATGTTTCAACATCCTCAATTATGTGCTGAGATTGGCAAAGGCCTTGCAGAAATAAGGGGATCAGACATTGTCTCTGAAGGCTTTTTTCATTTGGAGCATGAACTCTCCTTTCTTTTCCCCTTATTTGAAATAGTCTGACTCTAATAAAGGAGGTCACCGTCTACTAAGGGGGACTTATCTTTTAACAGAGATTTTAATAGCCAGAAATTTCCAAAGAATGATATTCAAAAGATAAACTGGCAATTTTACTTCCTTTCTGTGCTGTATAGTCTACTTACTTCTAATTTCTAAACTTGGAAGATTTGTTGGTGAGCCTCATGTTTGTAGAAACAGTGAGTAAATTTTAAGTACTTCATAGTTCTTTTCATTTTATTGATTTTGTTTTTCTCTGTTGAGGAATGAGGGCCAAGCATGCAAGCTGACTACAGAAGATAACAAAGAACATGTGTATACTATTTCCAGAAATAAAGTATTTCTTTGGAGAGGGGGAAAAAAAGGAGAGGAAGAATAAAAGGAAAGATTTAAGACAAGTAAGACAGAAGGGATGAGGGTGCTTGAGTCCTGGGACAGAGCACAAAGGGGGAAGGAGGAAGGAGAGGTTGGGCAATGTGAGGTGTTGATGAGGAGCACCCATTAATTAATTTGCTTGATCACCCATTCTTGCCAGAACTGTATAGGCAGAAAGTGGAATAATCCTAGCGTTGCAGGTTGCCCCACAGGGCTGAACTGGAAGCCAGACATTCCATGTATCTGCTTTGACTTTCCTATTTAAAAGAACCCTACGTTCCTCCAGTGCTCTACAGGGTGTTGCTCTCCCCTTGTCTGTGTTAGGTGCCCTCATTCTTTGAAGCTGTGTCCCTCAGACTGCTTTTCTACATCGAGCCAAATCTGGGGACAGTTCTATTTACTTTTCCTTCCCTTTACATGTGATTTGAGTTGTCCTGCACATGACCATGTATGGACAATATCAGAGGCTTGTTCATTGGCAGGCAAGTGGGTTCTGAAGGACTTAGTGCTGCACATGTCAGCATGGATCTGCAGATCAAAGAAATCTGAGCCCTGCTACTTGTCCTATTAAGACTGAAATTGTGTATGAAGATGAAGTGGGATGGGGATGCCAGATAAAGGGAAAAACTACCCAACCAAACCTTGAGGAGTGAAAAGCTGACATACGCAGCTCCTGCTGGAACAGGGAAGCTGATGAATTTTAAAGGAGGGAGTAGACCGCGCAGGCCAGTAGCTTATTTGCATAATGCTGGCAAAACCCGGTTCAGAAAAGGAAAAGGTTGTGCAGTCAGGCTACCTATGGAGCCAAAGAACTGGTGAAGGAAACATGAAGTGCTAGTGTGAACACATCAACTATGGATGTGGGAATGTGCTACTGAAAAAACCTCTAGGAAATGCAAGCACAGAACAAACATAGAATTCACATATTGCTTTGGAATTTTCTCGCCCTTACAAAATTTTCAAAATTCCGAATGCAGAAAACTCTTATCGAAAGTATTTCAGATGCATAATTACATCATACACCAACCAGCCATCTCTATGCTGTATTTAAAAAAAGAAGACTAATACACCCATCACCCACAACCTGTCTTTGTGATACCAGGAGGAGTTTTGGCGCTGGGAAGGTGCGTGTGGGTGATGCACACAGAGCTGTGCTAAATGTAGCCCAGGCTCTTGTCATGGACGGTACCCTTGCCAAGCTCTACTTTCCCTCCACGCTTCATCGTAGAACTAGCTTAACTCTACTTGAATTTATCCATCATGAAACACACCTCTTCGAAGAACGCTCTTACCATTCTGTTGCAGGTTTTCCTGTTTAGCACTATTGTTGTTCCTCAAGCTCTTGGAGTCATACTGATGCCTGCAATAGCACACTAGTTAGTTAATAGCTAAATTCTTGAAATGTACTATTGTGAGGCATGTCAAGAAGGAACTAAGATTATTGAGGAGTGTGAGCTAGAGCCAGCATTTACTCAAGCAGAGCCTTGAAAGGAAGGAAGCAGCAAAAGCACAGGCTGACTTGTACAGCATCCCTGTAAAGACAGGAGCTGATGCTCAAGGCCAGTGACAACAATTGATAAGAAAATCATCCCATTGTGCCTTATCAGGCCATTTTTAATAAGCTAAGTTCCTACTTGTTACCTTTTAGCAGGAAGATCCCAGAGCCACTAGGCCTTGAAGACATTAATCAGGTGTACACTGCCAACTTGGCCGGAGAACTGAAGGCGTGTGTAAACTTTAGCTGAACTACCTTCATTATAATACTAAAAACCACACCCAGGGGTCAGAAAGATCCTTGCCGAGGCGAGGACCCTTCCTCTGAGTAGTAGTGGAAGTGTATAGTCAGCATTATTATAATTGTATGTAAATTACTAACCAATCACTGTAAGGAGGTGGGTTCAATAAATTACTAGTTCTGTGAATTTTCTGTATAAATGTGGCATGGAGAGTGCCGTACGGTATGGATAAGTGGAGCTATCCCCTGTGCATCCGGTGCCACAATAAAGAACGCCTGCTTTCTAAAACTCCAAAATGGGTCTTAGAGAGTTGGTTTTTTTATTGGTACAGTATCAATACGAGTATGTCAGGGCATCAATTCCCTCAGTCTTTTTAAACAGCT
Organism: Baryphthengus martii; assembly: GCA_013396935.1. Classification (NCBI taxonomy): domain Eukaryota; kingdom Metazoa; phylum Chordata; class Aves; order Coraciiformes; family Momotidae; genus Baryphthengus; species Baryphthengus martii. The sequence continues at coordinate 12,772 of VWZK01005189.1, read as the reverse complement.
CATAACAGCTTATTTTACAGGGAGGACTGGCGCTACTGGGTGTGCAGAGGGGTGAGAGTGCCTCTCACCCACTGAGAAAGCGTTGGGACTTTTTTGCAAAAGGCAATGGCCCTGCATTGCTGTCCTTCACCGTCCATCTCTCACTGTTACATTTGGTGCTTAGCTCCCAGATTTGTGATGTGCTCAGACAAAAATCCTCGAGTTTGTGTTTTGTTTTGGTTTTTTTCCTTTTTTATTACTTTTTTTTTCCCCAAATGCAAGGCCTTGAAATTTTTCAAGCATATGAGAACCAGCTTGACAACGCAACCGAAGTCCACAAGGAATTCTGCTCTTCAAATAGCGTTTAAATAAAGCAGTCGCTTCAACACGGGGGAACAGAGGAAGGTGCCAGGCTGGGTTTTGGAGCTGTTTTTCCTAATACACGAGATCCGGAACAACCACCCCTGTGACAATAAATGGCTCAGCACTGACATTGTGTTAAATGCTCCTGCATCGCCCGCCCCCCGCCCCACGGGAGCCTCCAGCGCCGGGCGCAGCTCGGGCACTGCCCCACTCCGCGCTTTCCCCTGGCGGGGCGCAGGCGCGCTTTTACCGCGTTCCTACCGCGTTTCTACCGCGCCTGCGCAGCGAGGCCGGATGCGCAGGCGCAGCAACGNGCGCATCGCCGACGCTGGCTGCCTTTTCCCCGTGCCTCTCGGCGCTGGCGGATCGTGCCCAATCGCTACATCTGGCGGTGCTCGGGGCTCTGGGAGCCTCAGGCGACCCCGCTGTGTGCCCAGCACGCTCCCTCCCCCCCCCCCCCCCCCGGGGTCCGCCGCGGGCCCCCG
>VWZK01005189.1:0-11936 GCA_013396935.1 Baryphthengus martii | reverse complement strand
CCTGCCGGTGCCCGCGATCCGCAGCCGGTGCGGTGCCGTGTTGGTTCCCGGCACCTGAAGGGAGCACCGGTGCTGTAGGTAAAACCTGACCGGGGTGCCAGCCGCCTCCCCCTCCCTCTCTCTATTTCCTTCACCCCCTCCCTTCCTCCATCCCTCCCCTGTGGGAACGGATGTCTCCGGGACCCCGGTGCCGTGTGGGCTGCTCTTCGGGCGGTGCGGCAGAGACTGCCCCTGCCTGTCCCGGGCCATCCTGCTTCTCCTTTGAATTTGAACTTTAGCGATGCTGAATTCTCATTGCCATCTAGTTACAATACTGCGTGTTTGTTTGTTTGTTTGTTTGTTTTTTCTGCAGTGGACCGCAGTTCGAAGAGGAGACAAGTGAAGCCTTTGGCAGCTTCGCTGCTGGAAGCTTTAGATTATGATAGCTCTGATGACAGTGATTTTAAAGTTGGAGATGCTTCAGGTAAATATGCTTCCTCATCTCCTCCGTTCAGAATGATTTCATTTTTGGTTTATGGTTGCTCATGTCATATGGGAGACAGGATGCTATTAATGAACTGTAGGGGCTTGGAGCCACTTGAAGTTCAGTGACTCGATTGGATAACTGGAAGTTCTTGTGTTGCGTATAAGAAATAACTGATTAAACAGAACATCCATCCAGTGCTACAATTGCAATTATTTTTTTTTCTCAGCAGCAGAGAATCAAGCCGGTTTTTGCAGAAGAACTAGAGTAGCTTCTGTTGCTTTTTATTTCTTCAGTGTACAGATAATTTTTGAAATATTCACTGCATATAGTGTTGAAAAAAGTATGTTCTAAACCCACTTTGTTTGTAATCGGTCTGGATCCTAACCTTAAGCAGAAAGATAACCTGTTTGGATTTTTGTTGTTTTTTACAGTAGACCAAGTGTCCATTCAGATAGCTATGTGGAAAGGTGTAGGCATTTCCTACGAGAAGGAAATCTTTGCTTCAGAGTGTTTTTGTTTTGCAGTCTTTTCATTTCTGCACTGGGGAGCTTGTTTTATGTCTTCATGTCAGTGTGTTGTGCAAAAATATTCCCCATTTCCTTTAAAAAGCTTATGTTTTAACATCTGGCAAGCTCCTCCTTATTAATGAACTTTAAAAATGCAACAATAATTTTTTCAGCACGAGGTTTAAGATATGCCTTAATGCCTCTTCCCCCCCCCCAAGCTTAAACATATTTCTCTTGATTGATTTTAAGACTTAATGACTTGAGAGAGTAAAACTGATGTTGTCTTAAATATTTCATGCTAAGCTTTTGAGGAGCTTGTTTCATTTACTTTTTTCCAATCTTGTTTGGGGATTTTGGATCCATTCTTTTGAGTATGGGTACTGCCTTTTCTAAAGATAATTTGCTGTTTCTTATGTGTTACACAAGTTAAATGAATAGTTGCAGGATATTTGAAACAGGACGTCTGTGCTGATTTAAAATGAAACTGGTGTAACATAACCTTACATTTGGTTGCAACTGATCTATTTAGATTTGGGTGGAAATGCTGAAATAAAGGAAGTTTTTTACACACACATATATAAAAAAGAAATGGATAATTTCAAAGTTATATAAAGAATATGTGTGTACACACACAAGCAACCCTACTAGACAAATTCTGAGTTGTTGCTAATAAAACCCAGATTTTCCTGTTTTTCAGTGTGGATCCAGCCTTTGAAGCATAGTGTGTATTTTTCTAGTACAGTCATGGATGTTGCTCTGTGTTTTTTTTTTTTGAATGGCCATAGAGGTCTCTCCGTGTTCAGCCTGTTGCAGATCAGTATTTAGCATTTATTTGAGCTCAGAATTTCATTGCATAGTTTGCTGACAAAGGAAAAGGAAGACTCAAATCTTTCTACATTGAAAATGACCATAAACTCATGCTCTCAGAAAAATCCTGTAAGTATGGTAATTCTATAGCTCTGCAATGTATGTTTCTTTGGCTGACAAGCGCACATACAGGTGTTTTTTTTTAAAAAAAATAAACCAATTTGAAAGTTAAAAGTTATTTGACTATTTAAGTATGGAATTAAAAGAATTCTGCAGTTGTTTACTCCCTGTTGATTATGTTGCATCCCTATATGTGAGCTCTAGGGTGTTAAGTGACGTGTAGTAGTAGACAATATTGTACAAGTCTAGGAGGGCTGAGCCCCAAGCAGTTAAGCTTTTACAGATGTTCAGTGTTCTATCAGATTTTTGGGAGTATGAGCTGCAGTAAGGATTGGAGAAGTTGGCATGAAGTACTTCCAGGAAGGAATCAGCATTTCTGGATTTTTGTATTCAGAGTCCTGATGCCTTGTTAAGTTTGCTGTTTGTTTTGTTTTTTTTCCACTACAGAAAATATTTCTAACCACCTAACGTCCATGTCCACCAAAAAAAAAAAAAAAAAATCAATAGGAGATATGGCCTTTTGGCTTTATTTCTTCCATATTTTTCTTCTTTTGGGTTTAGGTCACACCAACTGGCTATTATAGCCTTTTCCACTTTAAAAATCTCATTGCTCTGACATATCTTTGGGGGAACTGATTTTGGAAGTGTTACATTCTTGTAAATTTACTAAATGTAAATATCTTTCAGCCCCTTGGGCTTTTCATTATGTTAATATTGAAGGAAGTACATTTTTAAAGGCTTTTCTGTGTCTACCTAATAGAAAGCAGTAATGCCAAATTTAAAACTATTGTATTTTTCTGGGTTGTTTTTTTTTAAACATCTTGAAAAATTTGTTCCTTAAGTAAGAACGTCATACGTAATCTTAATGTGGGATCAAGCCAAAAAAACCTGGCCCTTTGGAGTTAGAGGGTACAAATATATGACTTGAAATGGTGGTACTGTGATATACTGAACTGATGCTTTTTAATAGTATATTTCACAATACAAATAAGTTATTTGAAGTTTTACTTTTAAGTTAACTAGAGCATACATTGATTTTATTTTTTTTATTTTGTTTTATTTTTATATATGTTGGAGTGGTGTGGTTTGGTTTTTTTTGCCTTTAATGAGAGCAGCTGGAGATACACGAATGTCAGAAATCAGCATCTAGTTGTATAGTAGTTCCCAGCAGGATTCCAAAGCAAGAATTTACCACTTCTCTCTCATTGGGGAGGTCGGTCAGTTTTGGTAGCTTATATACTGCTATTTGAAACGATGCAGAGAAATGTAGTGTGATCCCTGAACACGAATGACATGTGAATTTAAGGAGTGGTTTTCTGTCTCAGTGTAGCAAAGAAGAGCGTAGCTGAATGCTGCATTGAAGAAATGGATTCTGTCACCACTTCTGCCACAAGTCTCATAGACTCCAATTTTTAGAGACCCTTGTAAATGTTTGTTTTCTTGGTGTTGAGTGTGGAGCCTGACTTGCATAAATATTCTGTACTATGCTTACAACTGAGGTCAGTAGGAGCTCCGTTTCAAACCTGTAATGATCTATATACGTGCAAATATTAGGTATTCTGAAAAAAAATTGTGGCTTGATCTTGAAATGTATATCTTTCTGTAATTTGTTTCCTTTTAGCACAATGGAGATTCTGCTTTTGCTTTTCTGTACAGGATATTGTAAGAAGTGGTTGTGAAGCACCAAAATAATGTAGTGACAAACACTATGGAAATATTGATGAAGAAACAAATGTGTTTGTTTTTGAGAATAAACTTGGTATGAAACAGAAAAGCTGTAGGGTATTTCTGTAGACAGTGAAGGTAGGAGAAAATGTTGAATGGTAAATTATTAATTAACGTAATTGCACAATCTTAATTGTTAACAATCATTTCAAGGCTTGACTTGGCAACTGTCATATGTAGTCAGAACAGAGTTTTCATGGTCTCTTACTTCACTGCTCTATTTTCTCTTGCATCTCCTGATTTTTTTTGTGTATGTATGTCCTTCTCTCGTGTATTTTCTGCCACATGGAGAAGGTTCTTCTGTGCTTTATGAACTCCACCTTGAGGGGATGGTCTATTTGCTGCTTTGCCACTTTCGAGAATCTGGATGTGCTCAGTGAAGCTGGGACAGTTCAAGAGTTTCTTGAGCACACACTTGTAACAGTGCTTGAGAGACTTCGTAGACTTAGCGTGTCCCAAACACGTTCAACTGTCTCTCAGGTGTCCCTTCCCTTTTATGAGATGTGAAGCTCTTGGATATTTCTTGGAAAAAAATATATATTTTAGTTCACCGTCGAATAATTTATATTGGAATCAAATCCTGTGAATTATTTGGGACTGTGAAGGGAAGTCACGGAGTAGGCAATACTTCATCCGAAACAAGTAAAGTTTGGTAACGTTGAAACCAGGGAAGCTGGGAAATACCAAGGGAATTCAGGAGGTAGGGTAACCAATTCCATCTGGGTTACAGCTTTGTAAATAAGGCAGTTCCAATGACTTAAGTGAGAGTTGGCAATGTTTCGTTTTGAGTGCTTTTGTTTCTTGGATAGCTACTGAAATGCTCTGTGGTAGAACTGCTACTAGTGTAGAAGTGAGGAAACTGCTTTCTAAACAACTTTTATTTATATTCCTCTTCCATCCTTTTTATTCTGTAAACTAAATGCTTGTCTTCTGAACGGAGGGTAATCACAGCTCAGTGATCATTTCCTGCAATTAATACACATTAGATTCTTTTCTCAAAATGGAATTTGAGAGGTGAGTTTCTCATCTTAGAGTAACAGACTCTTAATCCAGGTTGGTTTTGGTTTTTATGTTCATACTTTGGACAGTTCTTTTGGTTGTTAGGGGTTTTTTTAATTATTTTTTTTTAACTGCCAGCATTCCCAGTAGTCTACCAATGTTCAGTCATCATCCTCAGCAAAATAGTACAGAAAGCCAGTGGCAAGTATCTAACTGATGTTAGATTGTCTTTTTTAAAGTTATGTGGGAAGTGAAGTAATAAGCCTTTTCAGTTCTAGTTTTCAGTGTAGTTGTGCTGCTCTTAGCATAATGGACCTTGTTGCTTTTGTCTGAGATGAATGCGATCAGGATTTGACCAGTTATACCACTCTGCTTTTGGCAAATTATAAGTTCATGTTTTCCATATGTGGTCTAGATTTTTCATGCTTATTTTTACATCCAGTTATTACTATCAGAACTTCCTAGCCAGTTTGGAGTCTTTAAACTTACTTACAATTTCTAGATTGGAAGTATTGGAAAACCAGCCATTTTTACACATTTGGTATATCGTGTGCAAAGGAATTTTTGTGACTCTGGAGCTTTTCTTGTAAGGGAGTTTATGGGCAGAGACTGTTGTCAACAAACACTTTTTGCAGTGCTTTCCACTTTTTCCTTCTGTCAGGATGCAGGAACTGTACACGGTTTATAACAAGGTGTTTTAGCAGAGACAGGCAATTTCACGTCATCGTGTCAAAGATTTGTTATCTGTCTTGTGATTGGGAGAAAGAGGAGAGTGATGGTGATCAAGTGGCTTTAACCTCAAAGTATTAACCTCACCTGTAGCCTGGTTGGTTGGTTGGTTGGGTTTTTTTAATTGCCCTCGAAAAGCTGATATTGTGAAGCGCACTGTGGGTTGGATGACTTTTCATATGATGCCTGTAGATTATTACTGAACGATATTATTTAGTAGGTATAACTTCAAACAGGATAGTTGTTTTCTGTAATGCATGCTCAGTTTTTTGAATTTTTTTTTTCACTCCTTTTCAGCATTCCAGGATTCTGAATTGTATTCTTTCTATGTAGCTTTGAGCACCTGGCTAAGACTGAACCAGACAGGACTCGGTGCAAAGAAAACAACTTTCCAAAATGATTCCAGGTGCTTCTCTTTTGCTATCTGGTGTTGGTTAGGCTTTGTTAGTGGAAGGGGCAAGCCCAAAATTGAGTCTGTCATTTCCTCTAACTAGCTTAAGCTTCAGATTTCACTCAAACACCTTTATTACTTGTTTTTAGAGCTGCTTGTTAAGCTAAATACTGCATTGAAGAGTTGACCTGTCTTCTGTGACTGGGTGGCCCCATAGTTCCATAGTGTAACACTTGCTCTCTGTATATGTGGATTTTCTTAGAATGTAGAAATAATGAGAATAATAAAAATTAATCACAGAGTACTGTGTTTAAAGTTACTTGTAAAATAGTCCTCCAAATCCTGGGAGATTTCTTTTTTTGAACTGCTGTAGCGATTTCAGTAGCTTTCTCCTGAAGTCTTGTTCGTAGTACGTATTACGCAAGACTCCACACAATCCTGGAGAATTCCTCTCGGCCACATCCTCTTTGGATTTGACTGCCGCCTACTGTTGTGCTCCGGAGAGCTAAAGATACAAGGTGTACGGCAATAGATGATGCCTTTCTCACAACTGTTATCTCTGATATTTGTTCTCAATGCAACTCCATATTCTTCTCTATTTGACAGTCTATCTGGCCCCATCTTTCACTGAGAGTAGCTTGACTTCTCTCCCAGAGGGAATGACATGATACAGTTGCCAATTTGAAAGAACCATTCTCTGAGAATTTCTTTCAAGGAGAAAATTGTATACCACTGCCTCTTCTGAACTGAAAGTGCATCTGGCAGAAGAACATCTGCAAAAATCACTGTTATCACAGAATAGCTCTTTCTAGGAAAGCACCTATCACAGGGGATGGATTCAGAAAGAAGGGGGTTATCCCTTACTATAGGTATCTCTGGTATGCATGGGTATAGAAAGGAGAGTACAAGACATAATGTAGGCAGAAGGCAGAGGGAATTTGAGGGAGAGAAGTGAATGAAATGAACATTTATTTCTTCCTTCTATCCTTGATACTGTTTGCAAGGCATAAAGCAACTAGACATTATTCTCAGTGCTGTGGTATTGAGGTACAGAAATCACTGTTGGTAATTTAGAGTGCTGTTATAAAGTCAAACGATACCCAGATGAAGATTCCCACTGCAAATGAAGTAGAAGCTTAAATTCATGAGAAGTCTTAAGTATATTTGGAAATGGAACAGCACAATTAAAGCATCCAAAAAATTACTGTCATGGAGTCATGGTGGGAAAGTGAAACAGAAGAAAAGAATACAAGGTAACTTAAAAGTCCAGTTAATTTTAATGTGGCAAACTGCTATGCTGCCTTATTTACAGTCAGACGAGTAGCACACTTTGGCACTCAGAACCTGCAAAATGAGATATAAAAATACATTTTGCTTTTAAAAATAGCTATGGCATTTAATCTGTAATGTCTAACGTGAGAGTCTACTTTTAAGAGATAATTGTAAAGTGTGAGAGCCAGCAAATGAGGATCACCTGGGCCAAACCCCTGCCGTGGGCAGGAACATCTTTAACTAGATAAGGTTGTTCTGATCCCCATCCAGCCTGACTTTGAACACGTCCAGTGCTGGGACCTCCGCAACTTCTCTGGGCAACCTGTTCCAGAGTCTCACCACCCTCATCAGAAAATGGTTTTGTTTGTTTTTTTTCCTTATATCCAGTCTAAACCCTACTCTTTTTCAGTATTAAACTGGTCCCCCTTTTCCTGTCACTACAGGCCTTGCTAAAAAGTCTCTCTTTTATATAAGACCCCTTCATGTATTGAAAGGCCACAATGAAGTCTCCCTGACCCTTCTCTTCTCCAGGCTGAGCAACCTCAGCCTTTCTTCATAGAAATATTTCAGGCCTGTGGCCGTTATCTTGACCCCTTCTTTGAACGCACCCTAGCAGGTTCATGAATATGTATTCAAACAAAGCTATTGTAATTTAAAAATACTTTTTTTTAGATTGCTTATTAATTAATACTGGTTTTTATTTCATACTCATGTCTACAGAGTGTTGTACTATTTCAAAATGTCAGTTAATTATTTTCTATTTCTGTTACTATCACTCAGGCTGGTAGACCTAGGGAAATGACTGAATTTACTTTTTTTCTGCATTTATTGCATTTTCATTTTTTTTTTCTGGCTCTCTAAAGGTTAGAAAGTTGGCAGGAAACTTTTACTTTCTATTGCCTTGTAAGGGAACTGATAACATTCTTGATCAGTAGTAGTAGCATTGATGGATTATTTTGTTGTTGATAATAACTTAAATTGCCTCATAAAATGCTTCTACATTATATCAAAAGAGCAACTGAGATACTGTCCGATCTTAGCCAGTATTCTGTGGGGTGGAAACAAATGCCACATGAAGTGTGTAGTGTACAGGCCCCACTGTTTTTTTTTAATCTGGCTTTATACAGAGGTGGATGTGCATAGAAATTCTCTGTGTAAGATAATAGTGAATGGTGGGTGTGGTTTTATTTTTTATTTTTATTTTTTTTAACTAAAGTAGTTAAGGATTATTTTAATTTGCAAGCATCAGCGTGTTTCTTTACATCTATGTGACAGTGCATCAAGAGCTTGGTGATAGCTCTGAACAACCTGAAAGCTGTAGGCATTGCCTGACTAACCGCTGTGTTGAATAAAGCAACTTTATTTTTTTTCTTATTAATTAAAAAAAATATATTTTCTGAGATTTTTTCTTCATGCAAACTAATAATGTAAATGAAAAGCAGTAGATGAGTATAAGATGGTAGTCAAGGTGGATGATTTTTATAAAATTTAACAAGTTCACTTTTTCAATATTTTTTACTTGTACTTTATAGTACAAATGCCTTATTTTTGTGACTTCTTTTTTTTCATACAAATCCATACTTTTTTATTGTACAGTTTGGCTAGTGTTAATTGATGGAATTACTGAGTACACACAGAACACTATCATTCAGTGGTATAAAGTTAGAATTTATGCATTCTTGTGCAGCTACAACGATGAATGAGGCATAATTTGTCTGGGATTAATAAGTAAGTGAAATAACATACGAAAGTAAGAGCCCCCAAACCCAAAAAAACAAACGTATTAAAAATGAAGGTGGGGGATTATCAATACCATTGTTAGTATTTGTTACATAGAAGCTGTTCAATTTGTAATTTTAAAACAAATCTATTGGATAGCCATTTTATTTTGAAGATTTAGAAAACACCTCCAGAAGTTAAAAACTGGAATGCTCTTTAAGATGTGACTTCACGTGGAAATTATTCTGTGCTGCTGCTTACTGTTAATGTGAGCTGCAGTTCAAAGGAACATTTAACGCTCATTTAATAAATCTTACCATCTTTTTTTTTTTTTTTTTTGCCATCTTAAAATGCACTGATGTTTAACAGATTGTCAACATACCACTCGAAATAGCAGTATTTGGACACCAACTGAAAAAATAGGTGGAATACCTTTTGAGGGAGGAACATGCATCATTCTTTTGTTTTAACAACTTGCTTCAAGAGATTTTATTTTTTGGGGGTACATTTGTGTCGGATTTTTTTTTAAAATTTCATATGCTCAACAGATTCTGAAGGAAGTGGTCATGGGAGTGAAGATGCATCAAAGGACAGTGGTGAAGGTTCCTGTACTGAATCAGAAGAAAATATCTTGGAGGAGGAACCAGCAGAAGTGAAAGTAGAAGAGCAGCAGCCAAAAAACTCCACTGAAGAAGAGGTGCCAACAGCAGACAAAGAGGTAATTAAAACTGAAAAGAAAGAGCAAGAAGATGAAGAAAAGCCAAAAAAGAAGAAGGAGAAGGAGAAAGCAGCTGAACCTGATGCTGTGGCTGATGAACAAACAAACGAACCAAAAAAATGGAATTTGCGAAGGAACCGACCTTTGCTGGATTTTGTATCGATGGAAGAGCTAAATGACATGGATGACTATGACAGTGAAGATGACAATGACTGGCGGCCTACTGCTGGGAAAAAAAAAGGAAAAAATGCCTTGCGCAAAGAGGGGAGCGATGGAGATAACGAGGACGATGAAGATGATGGGAGCGGAAGCGACGAGGATGACAATGATGAGGAAGGTAATGAAGAAGATAATAGCAGCACAGCTAGTGATGGAGGATCCAAGAAGAAGAGGAATAAAGTTCTTAACAGGAATAATGCAGATGATGAGGAATTGACAAATGATAGCCTGGCTCTTTCACAAAGCAAGAGTAATGAGGTAGTGCAACCAACTTTCTATAATAATTCTATCTGTTGACAAGTGGAAACTACTCCCCAGTATCTATTCTGTTCAAATTAACAAACTGAAAATTAACAAATTGAAAAGTTAAGCTGCTTGGCTGGAATTGTGTTTACAGGAATAAGCACAATTAGCAAAATTATGCTAAATAGGCATTGCATATTAAATAAGCTTACTGGACCGTTTGGCCAAACTAATGCCACTAGAGTCAATAGAGAGACTTCTCTTGGCTTTTTTTTGGGAGGGAGGGTGTGAATTAGTTCTAAAGCAAAGAGGAGGTCCAGTATGCAAATCAACATGTTTTACCATAAATGTATCATACCTGTCATGTTTTTAAAGTCAAAAGCATCTCTGACATATACATAAAATAGCTAAACACGAGGTTATTCTTAATGCCAACCCTTCTTTGTGACAAACATCGAAGTCTGAACACTGATAAATAATAAGTTCACTGATAAAAGAATTCTAAGGAAAGATAAGCACACTGGGTTTAATGTCAGATAGGATAATCGTGATAATTTGTGTTGGGTTTGCTTATAAGGCTCACAAATGAACTAATTTCTGACAGTACTTGAAAAACATTTGGGAACTATTATTATTCTATATATTAAATTATATAAATATTAATCAGAATGTAAAAATTACGCAAGTGTTTAGTAATGCAGCTTTTGTTTCCTGTTGAATTACACTGTTGTGGAAGATTGTGCTTGTGGAAGAATTCAGCTATTAGGTTGTCAGGACGGTTGACTTTATATCCCACAGTAGCAAAATTTTGAACGAAGTAAAAAGAGTTGTTGTAAAGTCTACATGCAGTTTTCAGGAAATAATTGGAATGCCAGCATAACAATTGATAAATGATAGTGGTATGACATTATTTAAAGCTCTACTGTTCCATTTAATCTTTATTTTAATTTGTAAAACAAGAAAGAATTAAACAGTGTATGGAAGAATCAGTTGTCTCCAGTTCAGATACTTTGTTCTGTATTTTATATCTATGATTGTGAATGAGCTGTGGTGTTTTAATTACTAGTAGTAATTGTGATCAGAAAAAAAATTAGCATAATTCTGTTTGGGTATTTTTTATTTTTTTTTCTTGTTGTATAGGCAGCTCCTTTCATTGCCCAGCTCTGTAATTCTGGTGTTGTTACCCATATTCTCTTGGCTCAGGAGCCTAAAGTGCTTGGTACCAATGATCAGAACTTCCAATAGACACAGACAATTTTCTTTCAGAGTTTCTTTCCCATATCAGAATGGAGATGTGAGTCTTCATTCTTAAGGATATATCCTTCATTATGTCCATAATTTCCATAGATTTGAAAAATCAGGCCTGTTTCAGAAACTCAGAGCTGTCTCTGATGAACATCTTCTATGAAGCTTCTTAATGTGCATGGATCTCAGATTCTGTTCTTAACTTTGGATTTAGGACATTGATCAAAAGATAAGATAAAAATTTGAAGTTGAAATGGTAACTTTGCAACTGATAATTTCTCTTTACTATATGTAAAGCAAAGTACTGTTTATGAAGAAGTCTGGCAATGTGCGTGTCCATAGACTGGATTATAGACTGTAATTTTTAGATTGGTAGTCAACTGCACTATAACAGTAGACTCTCCACTACTACAATAGTTTAAAATAGTAAAAAAAAAACAAAAAAAAAAAACTAGCAGAATCTCATTACATTGCAGATGTCTAAATGCATGATTAATTTATGAAAGAATGTGCAGGTAATTAACTCTGAACATATTTTAGTGTTCTTAATATTCATTTTAGTATTCTTAATATTCATCCTTTCTTTTCCTTACTTTTTAGGGATGGATGTTGGGGGAGGTGTTGGGGGTGAGTTGTTAGGGTTTGTTTGTTTCTGCGTGATTTTTAATTTATATTTTTATATTTTGCAAAAAATATCCAGTGTCTTAACCTGTGCTGTAATGAAATACTATGTGCTTTTTTTTACTATTTTAGGCACAGAATACAAGCTTAGCTTTC
>VWZK01005188.1:0-13055 GCA_013396935.1 Baryphthengus martii | reverse complement strand
AGGCTTCGCCCCCTCGGAGGCGGTGTCTGAGCGGGACGGGTGGGGCCGTGCGCTCATCTCCCCCGGCCCTCAGGCCGTTGTTGGGGGGTGCTCCCGTGGCCTGCAGCTAGGGAGGGTAGCCGGCGTTCTTGCTCTCGGCAGAGCCCGCGGCGGTATCGCCGTGCCCCGGGCAGCGCTTCCCGCGGGCGGCTGGAGTCGGGGGGCCGTCTGACAGCGCTCCCCGCCAGCCCTGGCGCCGGGGCGGTGGTTTCTGTATTTCAGAATTACCGGAAAAAGCGTCGCTTGCGCTGGGGCTGGTAACTTCCTATTTCGTTACACCTCCTGGCAGTCGCGTGGAGGCGAGGGTCCCTCTGAAGCGAAACGCGCGTTCCCCAGCTGCGGTAAGTGAAAAGTTTTTCTTAGCAGAGGTCCCTCTGCTCGTTTCTGTTAATGTGGAGCGTGGGAAAATCTGAAATTCTTCCCCAGCGTGTTTCTCTAGTGGATCTTTACCAGCGGTGATGCGTGTTTGCATTAACGTATCTCCAGATGTTCAGCCTGGACTTGGCGCAGCGCACGTGGCCAAGCGACGAATTTCAGTCTGTGAGACAGTAAGGGTTGAAATTTCCCGTTTAGCTGATTGCGTTTGTCTCTTTTGGGTAAGAATATGATACAGATGCTTGGCAGTGGTTTTCTTCGTGTGTGCAATGTTGGGAGTCGGTTCTCAAAATGTTTGCGATATATGCCGTCATCAAAAGCAGTACAAAGCTGCTTCTTAATTGCTGTCTGCTTAAATTGTATTCACTCAAATTTTCTCGAAGTGGCTCATCAAATTTAAATACACCGGCCCCACGCTTCTTCTATACTTGCACAGTTTCAGCTTCCCGGGAAAAAATAATTTTGTGTTGCATTTATTTGTATTATGTTATGTTCTATCTGTGAATTGAGACATCGAGCAAGGGAATGTTTTCATGCTTGAAGAAAGCTTCACGTATTGGGGGAAAGAATGGAGTGAGCAGATCACATTTGTCAGTCAGATAGAGGCAAATCAGTAACAAAATGGGTCTCGAAAGGTGTAAAAACAGAGGGAAGAAAGGCTTTAGGTTTATGGAGGTTGCAATATTGCACATTAGAAGAACTTGTTTCTTCTATAATAATCATGTAAGTCTGGTAACTTTTTTCATTATTTATAGGGAACATTTTCAGTTAAAAAATGTTATACTGGGAAAATCTCAAAATGTAGCTGTTTATAGTAGGTCCCATGGAGTCTGGTTTCATACTATTGTGCCATGTTTCAGCTAACAGTTCTAACTAAGATATGAAAATCTGTTAACTGTAAGTTTACATTATGGGTAATAAAATAAACCCAGGTTATGTAACCTTTTGAGATGATCTGAATTAGCAGGGTCATATGGCAGTTGTCTCATGCAGGTCAACACCGAGATAAATGTATTTGAGGTCAAAGAACACAGAGGTTGCTCAGGAGGGAAAAACCTTCTGGAAGGTACTAATATAAAGACCATTTTAGATGACTGTGCTCCACTGGGGAAAAATGGGCTAACATTCTGATCAGATGTACAGGTAAGTGTCTGGTAGTGATCTTACCTTCCTATTACAAGGTACATGACTTGTTTAGCACCCAGCAGGTAAGGAATAGATGGTTAGCTGTGCAGAGGCTTTCCTGTCATGTTACACATTCACTGTAGGAGATGGAAAACAAACCTTTTAAAGAGGACCTAATGTATGTACGTTCTTTACATTTATATAAGGTGTAGATTAATATGGAGAAGGATATTTGATAATTGGCACGTGGGCAAGCTTGTTTATCACTGTGAAAACAACATGAGATGAACTGGTTTGTAGTTATTGTCTGTATTCCAAATTAAATCTTAAAAACAAGAATAAATGCAGTAGTAGTGTAAGTGCAAAACTCATTATCAGCTGAGTCTATAATGGTTCTGAGTTTGTAACGTTTTCTAGAATATTTAATTAAGTCTCTTACTCAGAATGGTGTACTATGCGTATAGGTAGGCTGCAGGGTCACAGTTGTCTTTTCTGAGTGATAAGATAGTATGAAAGTGAGGATTTGTGCTCCTTTTGTTCTCTTCCTGTGCTCCCAGGCATACAAGAAGGAATTACCTGTGTTGTTCTTTGTGTTCTTGAAACACTTTCAGGGCTGCAGGTAGGGGAGGGTTGGGCCTGTAGCTGATGCCCTGAACAGTCCAGGGAAGTTTTTATTACACTGTTTGGTAACATTATTTAAGTGTATATGTGTCTTACTGGGGAACGTCTGGAATTGGTCATAGTTTAAGAGGCAAGGCTGGACAAGATGAACTACTACTCTGAAGTACAGAATATAGAAAATCTTCCTTCTGATTTTCTGACAGGTGTGTGTTCTGTACAAACTTCAGTTACAACCACTCAAACCTTGCAACTCTTAAGAGATTTGGATCTGGCCACCCTCTCTCAACGAGAGTTCTAAGTTCCTTTAAAGCTCAGTGCATGGGTCCTCCTGCCCTGCCCATCCGTTTTTGTCACCTAGTTTGTTACCATGGCAGAGGTGTCTTGTTCTCCAGCTTCCTTTGAGTGATCTTGCTTGCAGAAGGTGCACAAAGGCAACCATCCTATCTAAGAACGTCTTGCTAACTGAAAATGTCTGACACAAAATCGTCTCTCAAAGCAGATGCTTGTGCCCAAAAAAGGCTCAAACACTGAGCCTAACAAAAAAGCTCCAAGACTAGGCATGTTTAAGCCTCAACTTGACTGTTGTTTTTCTTTCTCTGTGGAAAAAAAAAAAAAGAGAAGGAATGACAGTGCCCCTCTGAGAGCTTGCACTTCTCTCCGGTGGTATCACTGACATTCATTGCAGTGATATTGGTAGTCTGGCCTTTCTTTTAGCGAGCATAACAAATTTGATATAATCATGTACTTAAAATGAAAAAAGTGGCCATTATGTAAAAATAAAGATAGTAAATCTTGTTTTGTGTTTGCAGCTTTCTTTTTTTTCCCCTAGAAATTTTTTTTATTATAAGACATAATATGTTAATTAGAAAACAAATATTTGTTTTGCAGCTCTTTCATCTAGCTAAGCATTTTGTACCTTAAGATATAATTAGAGGCTTGTTACGCTTGTTTAGAGAATAATGACATGTTCTATTTACTAGATATGGATTAATTATTTTTTCTGTATTAGTAGCAAGCTGCATTTAGCTAAAAAAATGTATTTAAATTCAAACATACAGCATTTTATATTAAAATGTATTAATATTCAGTATGTGGTTAAATACTGACATAAAATAAAAGAAAGGGTTTATCAAAATACATTTTTCATCTGTAAGTTTGACAGTTATGTTGTTTACTGTATCCTGTCGACCGTTATTAACTGAACTGACCTTTCCTGGTCAGTGTGTCCTTCAGGATTTTAGAACAAAAGTATCTTATCCTTTTGTGCCCCGGTGTTTTTGTTTATTTTTTTTTAATTTAGAGACTAAAAGAGGAAAACAGCTTTCCTGCTTTTACAGTTCCCAGTTTATTAGCAGCTTTTAAATTAACAAGTCATTGAACTTGATGAATACAGCCTTTGTGTTTCTTTTTTTTTTTTTTTTTCCTCTCATGGCATTTTTAGAATGAGTTTCTGTGGTCAAAGGTTGGCACTGCATTTCAAAGGGATCCACTTTACGCTGCTTTTTCAGATGTGTCCGTAAGCTTAGGGGGTTCCGTTTTATTTGAATTTATTTAATTTAAATGATTTTAGTAGATTTAGTAGATATCATTATGCATTTAGTAGATTATATCATTATGTTTTAAGATAGGCTATCATAATTTCAAATTTAGATAGGTTTATTTTTTGAAAGAAAATATGTCTAATTGCTATTTAAATCAAGTTCTGTTTAAATGTTAAAATTTTAAATCATATTTAGCTCAGTTAAGGACTGTGGGTTATGAAGCCATTATGCTCAGAATCTTTCCCTGCAGTATCTGCCATTTTTTCCCATGGCCAAGCTTGTTAGTACATGAGTTATAGGGATTAGAGAGCTGGGAAAAACCATTACCTGTCACTCATATATGTTTACATGTTATTCTCATGTTCTCATGTCATGTGTAGAGAAACCTTCATTTTCCTCTTCTGATGCTCACTGGTAATCACCTTTGATGGAATCCTGACCAGTCTTGGGAGCTGATGCTTCTACACCCTGTTAATCTGGGAAGGAGACTGAAGTTCATATTTGGATCGTTTCCCTGAAATGTCCTCTTTCCCTCTAGGGTTTGTGTAAATGCTGATGGATTTGAGTCTTGGAGCTCTGAAAACTAATGGCTTTTCCAATTGCATCTGTGCATTAGCATAGCAGTCAGGTGCCCAGTGGGCCAAGGGCAGGTCCAGCTGCTGGCATTCAGCATTGGCTTGTCTCACAGAGAGCAAGATCTGTCTCTCCTTATGGGAGCTGTCATGGCAGAGCTGTAGCCATTGCTACTAAAAACTAAATAAAAGCAATAGCTGTTCAGCTTCTTTCATCCTTCATAGTTGTTAGATGAGTATCAGATTTAGTAGGAAAGGATATCCTGTCAGGTTCCATCAAAGATGTTAGAAATTCTTGAAGATGGCTGGGCTTATGCTTTAAAGGCTAAAGGCGTACTGCCATGCCCTTTATCCATGGTGCAATGGTGTCATTTTAAGGATGGGAGTGAAATTTTTGTTTGCCGGAGCCCAACGGCTTCTCTGAGCAGTTCTGCAAAGCCTAAGGTATGTCTGAGGGTCCTGCCTCACAGCCCCGGCTGAGAGGCTTGTAAACAGCACCCTTGTGTTTGTCTCAGAGCCTGGCTCTGGGGCTCCCTCTGAAATAGTAGTTACCTGTTTTAGAGTCCGGTTAAGGACTTGCACTGAGACAGTTTAAAAGTTAAACAGATAGGTTTGGTTTATTAAAGCAACAAAGAGGTTCGGAATTGCCGTTGGTAAATGCACTAACTGCAAAAGAAGAGTCGAGCTCAAGTTTAAGAATTCCGAGGTAATGTCTGACGCAGTCAGAAGTGCAGGGCTGAGTTACAGCGCTAACAGATAATAGAAATAAAAGCTGTACCAGACAGTGAAGGTGCAGCTCTTGCCAAGAAGGTGTCCCTGTCTTGAGTGGAGGAGAAGCATAGCCTGTCAACCATCTCTGCTAGACTTTTCAGTCTTCTCTCCACCGCCACTCCTTTTTTGAGAGGTGTATTCCCTTTGTGATTTTTATATCCTAATTCTACCTGTCCCTTCCTTCAAAGCGACGTTTAGCATGGAGAGCTGAGTAAGTAACATAGTCATGTATGTTTAGCATGTACACCTTTAGGCTCATTATCATACTCAGGGGCATAAACTTTAATATTAATTTTGTCATTAATTGGATAAAGGTCTCCATTCAGACACTCTGGCCTTCAGGATTTGTTTACACCTGCTAGTTTCACTGAAACAGCCCACCTTATCTTCAGAAGACTCTCCGTGCTAGCTTAGGGGATCTCCAACCCCAGAGATAGCGCAAGTATCTCATGATCGTAAACACTCAACCTTTCTCCCGAAGCACACTAAATTAGCTGTATTTCTGTTTCAGGGCAAGCTAGGCCGTTATGCCACAAACAGCTACGCTGCATGCAGAACTATGTGTTTGTATAGATAGCCATCTTAGAATTGGATCTTAATCGAAAAAGATGTTCCTATCCCAAAATGGGGGGAGAAGAGTGACTAAGAAATATTTCTAAGCAGAGTATGGTTAAAAGTTGCTTTGGATAATTTTTTCCCCTGAGTTGTTTAAATTTTTAAGCCATAGCTCTTCCAAACAATGTAAATTTCAAAATGAATATGGCAAACTAGTGGTTTTGGTATTGAGAAAGACTTGTTTCATCAACTATGTTACACAATGTTTTTATTAATTTAATGAGACTTACATTGAGATTTCCCCTTCCTGCAAGAAATCTGGCTGTGATGAATCAGTTTTTTAAATAGTCGAAAAAGTCTCTGTGCATGAAGACTGTGCATGCTATTTGTTTAGTCATCAGAATTTAGCTTTTAAGTAAAGCACTTCTGAATTTACGATGTGACTTTCACTCAGGCACGTTTTTTCCTCACTTTACACGCAATTTCAAGTAAACAGCCAAAGATCCATTTAGTCACGTGTCAGTATAGTGACAACCAGGTGCGACTTGAGCCAGAGTTGTAACCTGCTGAGTCACTACCATGGTCTCTGACATGTAGTGACAAGCAGCTGGCAGGTCAAATAACTGGCAGCTAATTGGTATTGGAGAAAGTAGAAGGAGGTGCAACATAGCATCCGGACTGAACCAAAGTAGCAGGTCACAGCTGGGAAGAAATGCCATGGAGACCTTCCCAGTACTCTCCTCTGTTTCACAAACCTAGATGCCTGTCAAATCATGTAGCAAGTTGCTTACGTATGCTAATGTAACATATATATACATTCTTTGCTTTGTTTTCTGCTAGTTTTGAAGTGGAAATGACTTTCTGTGTGATGAGCACTAGAAAAGAGGGGGAAAGGTAGATATGGGTACAGGATGAGAAGTATTCACTGAGCGTGGATGGCATCTTTGGCTGTTTAAGCTTTCTGGTGTGTATGTGGAACCAGAAGTTTTCAAAAGCCTTGTGACTTGGCACCATAGCCAGATTTGCCATTGCCTTCTCTTTTAGACCTGAGCTATGGAATATGCAGTGGCATGTGGTCTTTTTGGCACAACCACAATTAAAAAATGTTTTCATAATTTTCCAATGTTTTTGAGTTCAAATTACTGATAAAAAAAGTATGAGATTACTGGAGCTAGTCAAAAGACTGTTCTTGGAAATAGCTGAACTGTTTTGGCTGAGATGCAGCCTCATCTGTGTTGTGTGCTGTCAGAAATATTGAACCGGCATATATAAAATGTCAGCAGAAACTATTACAGCTTTGCCAAGCAAAGGAAGGCGGTGAGAAGTGTTTGATTAAACTTAACAAGCTTTTTCCTTTTTTCCTTCCTTTCTAATTTAGCAGATTGTTCTTCCTCTCCCTTATACTTTTTGCACCTTTTGAAGTGTGTTGTGCTTTGTTTGTTTTTTTTTTTGGTGGTTTTTTTTTTTTTTTGCTTTAACCAAGGCCATGGTTCTACTCACACTATCTTTTCATTTCTCTCACAAACTCTCAGCAAAGATCAATAAAATAATTTCCAGAAGGTAGCTGCTCCCAGATAAAGTCAGTGTCTATGTCAACTCAGGATTGTTTTTTTTTGTGTTTGTTTTGTTGTGATTTTTTTTTTTGCACAGGATCTTCTATTAAAACGGACTGCTAATTGTATTAGAAGCATTTTGTAAATTGATCCTTTCCTAGTCTGGAAGGGACTAGGGGACTTTCTCCCCTAGTCTGGGGAGAACCACAATCTTTGTTTTGGTTTTGGCATTAGAAGACTTTTTGTGTGTGTGTGAATAGTCCAAAGAGTAGGAAAATCTATTAACACTTTTTATTAAGACTAGTGCATTTAGTCTTGACAGTTGCTCTGTGGTGCCGTTGCTTTTCTCTATTTTCGCTTTATTCATTATCGTTGCATGTATTTGAAATGATCTTGCTGTCTTTGTGGTGTGGAAGCAGTTGTTTCTTGGCATAGTTATCTAATCTTACGGCGATCTAATCATTTGTTACCGTGTAGTTATGTGCAGTGAATCTAAGGAAGAAGTCAATCACTAGGGGAAATTCTTAAATTAGTCATGACCATAATATATTCTATGATTTATACAGACAAGTGGGAGGCTTGTGTTTTGAACTATTGGTTTCACTTCATGTCGTCTTTACACTATGGTATACACCCTGGGCTTTTATCACATGTTGCTAGCAATTAAGTCTACAGAAAAGGAAGAACAGAGCTTTATTACTTAAGTTTCTTCAGTTGTTTTTATAAGCAATTGTATGTCTGCCTATCTTCACATGCCACACAGAAGTTTTGGTACCTCCAAAATTAAAGTCAGGGCTGTTGCAAAACCAGTTTTTGACTAATAAAATTATTTACTTTTGCTATAAACTATAAGAATTCTAAAATTGTAAAATAATTATATGGTTTTAAATCGACATCTGTTTTTAATTCGGCACCTACTGGTGCAGAATACTTGGAGTAGTTTTTTAAGGTTCTTGATTTTTATTGTCATCAATAACATAATTAGTCTTACTTCTTTGAGAAGAACTCATGTCATTGAAGTGGTAATAGATTCTCTTTCTGTTATTGCTTTATTTCTTCTTGGTACACATCTTGCTACAGCTGCCTTTTAGGAGTGTGTCATTGGGAGAACTCCCTCACTTATCTTTTTATCACGTCTCCTTTTATTTTTTTCCGCCTCTTTTGCAGTGTCATAGGCTGAAAGTTTATAAAATGCTTCCTGAGGCAAACTGAAAATAATGTTTGAGTTCTGGGAAATACTTGGCACCCAGCGGTTTTTTGTTACTATGTTTTTATCTTTTATATTACTGTAAAACTTAGCAAAACCAAATTTTTGTGAAAGTAACATAACAAAGGGCAGAAACCCTTCTACCGATACGTCACCTATAGATCTCTGATCCAAACAGTGGCCTGGTGCACACCTGCTTCCTACCATTGTCTGAACCTGTGGGAGGAGGTCTGAAAGCTGCTGATGTACCTGTTCTAGGGAGCTGCCACTTGCCACCCACCTGGAACCCTCCTGAGAACAGTTTTGCATGGAGAGCTGAAATTCCATCAGCTCCTCAGATAACTCTGAAAACCTAATGTGAAACACGGACCCTAACTACCTGCAGCAATAATAATATTTACCTTTTCCTTATGAACATAGTAGGTAGAGCTACTGCTGAAGGGGATCTGAAACCTCTGGTTTCTACAGGTGGATACCAACTTACTAGCCAGAGGAGTAGTCCGGCTTGCAATATATTCTGCCATTCTTGTTGGAGTTGGACTGCTATCCAGATGGGGAGGCTGACCAGCTGGAAGGCAGCTTTGCAGAAAAGGCCCTAGGGCTCCTGGTAGAACAGGTAGAATGTGAGCCAGCAGTGTGTCCTTGCAACAAAGAAAGCTTTTGGTATCCTGGGCTGTGTTAGGAGGAGTGTAACCAGTAAGTCAAGGGAGGTGATCCTTCCCCCCTCTTGGGCACTGATGAGGCCATACTTGCAGTACTGTGTCAAGTTCTGGACTCCCAAATACAAGAGACATGGGCATACTGGAGAGAGTCCAAAGAATGGCCACAACAATGATTAATGGACTGAAACATCTGTCATATGGGAGAAGGCGAGAGAGCTGGGACTACTCAGCCTGGAAAAAGACAATTCAGGGGGGTCTTATCAATGCCTGAAGGGAGGGTGCAAAGAGAATGGAGCCACGCTCTTTCCAGTGATGCCCAGTGACAGAACAAGAGGCAGTGGGCACAAACTGAAACACAGGAGGTTCCCTCTGAACATCAGGAGACACTTTTTCACTGGGAACGCGATTGAGCACTGGAGCAGGTTGACCAGAGGAGTTGTGGACTTTTTATCCTCGGAGATCTTCAAAAGCTGTATGGACATGGTCTGAGTGGCTGTGTTTAGGCAGAGTGGTTGTACCGGATGACTTCCAGAGATCTGTTCCGATCTCAGCCCTTCTGTGATTCTGTGAGTGGTAACAACAGTGCTTGAGGCAAGGGAAGTGTTTGATTTCTGTAATGTTCCCCCTGGAACCCTAGGTTCAGCGGTATCTTTGTAAGAAATCATTCTGCTTCTTTGCTTTCCTACTCCTTACCTCAGAATTTTGGGCTTTTTTGGCTGCACGGCATTTCAGCTTCAAAGAGCAAGCCAGAGAGGTGCCTTGCCTTGCCTTTACAGAGTGTCCTCAAGTCTGGTGCCTGGGACATTTAGCTGCGATAAAACTGATGTGAATTCACCCTCTTTTAGATTAATAATTACCTGGGACTGTTGCCCACTTCCTGAACGATAGTTTTACTGGTTGGTGATGCACAAAAAATGTGCATCATCCCTTTTGCAACAGCCTTTGTTTTCAAAAGAATTCACTCTCGGAACTGAACCTGGGGAGGCTGGGTTTCTTATCAATTCTTTACATGGACCTGGGAAGCTAAATTCCTTATGTGGATGGGATTGCCCTCGGAAGGATTTCAGATGCACTTACCCTTCTCTTTTTTGCAGGAAACGTACACACTTATCTTAGGAAAACTGTGTCAAATTTCTCCCATCGTACAGGAAGGTAACACTTGGACAAAGCAATACTTGAGAAATGCAAAATAACTTTATTAGTACATTGCTTATGTGCATTGTACAAATGCTTAAAAAATATCACGGGACATTTTTACTTGAACTATGTTATTTTTGTTTTTATTTTTATTTTATGACAGCATTTCCTGCCCATAGTTAATGAAAAGGAAATGTTCAGCTATTTGATTTGGATGTTCGTCCTGCTCTGCAACTCTGTAGCAGGTATGTTTCTTGATTGTTAGCACTTGTCTTGCCATAAGAAAGGTTTCCAAAAGATGACCTTCTCCAAATGAAGTTTCAAAGATTTCTGGAAATGAAAAAGATGTATTTTAAAAATAGAAGTTAGTAGGTGATGGACGAAGTGGTGTACAGTATTTATATATATAAAGTAATTTATGATGCTCTTGATATCCATTTGTGGAATGTTAATTGTGATCATGATAGCCTGGATTTATTTTGTTTTGTATTTAAAGTATTAAAAAAAACCCCAACAAAACCAACAAAAAGCTCCTTGCTTTGTTAACTGTTTCCCTGTTGCACAGAATACGGAGGGGGAATCTGCTTGTGGAAGTCATAGTTCAATTATCCTTGGGTTGTTAAGGCTGGTAACTTTGGAGATACTCTGATGGAAGTAATTAATGTTTATGAAGTACATGAATACTTAAAATGCAGTTTGTTGGTTTTGGACTGTTTTCAGTCGAATCTTACTTATTCAGAGGTTCGTAAAGTGGCTACTAATGTTCTCATTCCTAATTTTAAGTGACCTAACAATGTGTGACCATTGTTTTGTTTGTTTGTTTGTTTTTTATTTTTTTTTGTGATGTGGTAGTTCCACAGGCAGTTTAAGCCAGCACAGTATTTTCTGGTGTAATAATAAGGATAAGATTTAAATGGTATGCATACTTTACATATAGAAATGTGTTTTTAAAACTGATTTAAAAGGTAAGAGGCTCTCTGCTTCCTTTTTGGCTATTAACACACATTTGAGTTGAGATTTCTCTGTTGTTTCAGGGAAAGTATAGAAGCATTATTCCTATATAATACCTACTGTAATACAGTATTCAATGTGAATAGAGTTTCCAAACACAATATCTGATTTAAATGACTAAAGGGCGTTTTATTTGAACTCTGTATGAAAAAAATCTAATTAAATGTTCTGTAGACAACAAAATAAGTTATCATTTTCCACTGGTATTTTAAAAGGAAGTATTTTAACACACATTTGAGTTGAGATTTCTCTGTTGTTTCAGGGAAAGTATAGAAGCATTATTCCTATATAATACCTACTGTAATACAGTATTCAATGTGAATAGAGTTTCCAAACACAATATCTGATTTAAATGACTAAAGGGCGTTTTATTTGAACTCTGTATGAAAAAAATCTAATTAAATGTTCTGTAGACAACAAAATAAGTTATCATTTTCCACTGGTATTTTAAAAGGAAGTAGGCTATGTGATATCTTTGATTTTTGTTTTTTTAGATCAAAACGCTGTTGGAGATGCTGACATTTTTCCTTCATCTCCTGAAATTGAAAGAGGATCCACCCTGAAACTATTTTGTTTTCTTGGAAAACGCTACACACCTTACAGAAATGCAAGCCACATCATCTGGAAATTGAACCATGAATTGATTGCTCAGGAAAACTATAACATTGTGAATGAGACTGTATCTAGTTTAACTATCCATAATTTCACTTACAGCAAAGCTCATGTGAAATGTTTCATTAAGTACCTGGGCAAGGAACAACTTCTGGTTCACACTGAAGTTAAATCGGGCTGTAAGTAGAAATCCGTAAAAATGAACTTCAACAATTTTTAACCACTTACTGTAAAAATTTTACTTTTAAAACAACTATTTATATTTTTTTTTTCAGTTTGTGGCATTGTAAGACACCTGTATTGAAGTATCCCTGTTTTTGGTTTGTTTTTTTTTCCCCCTGAAATAAAGCATGAAATTTCAGGCATTCCTTATTGACACTGGTCCGTAATATCTCTGACCCTGGCTTTTGACTGCTGAAGTGAGTGGAGGTTTTCTGTTGAGTTCAGAGCGTACTGGATCTGTCCCTTTGGGTACGCCTTTTATCTAGCTTAGCCAGTTTTGGCTTTTTCCGGGAAGTGCTTCCTTTCTAACCCTCTCTTTCAAAGAAATTATAATTACAGTCTCTTATGGAGAAGGTGACAGAATAAATAAGTATACCTATTCTCAAGTTCACTGAATAGATTATACAAATTTATGCCTGGTGGTCCCATTCCAGTAAAGAAGCAGTAAATGCAGGAAAAGTATGTCCATGGAATCCAAAGCAGCAGAAGGCCTGCAAAATTTTGTGTGCGAGAAGCTTGGCAATAAAAGATCTTTTGAGTGTTATATTAGGTGGGAAATAGAAGTGCTGTTTTGGAGAGAGGACGTTTTCAACCGGTGAATTTCACTGGGCGTCATTCACTTCCTTTAACCTCTCATTTCTTCTATCAAATGAAGTAATCTGGCTTTAGCCAAGAAGACTTGAAGGTGTTACATTTTCATGGATGTCCTCAGACTATAGAGATTGCAGAGGGTTCTTTCTGTTGTGCTTTTCTTGCTTATAAAGTAAGCAGAATCGAGAATTAGTGATCTCTTTGAGGTCGTATAGGTAAGCTTCCTAGGAAGTTGTCTTCTGTCATGCAGGCTCCTCAGATTAAGGGTTTTCTTAGGGTATATATGGTGAGTCATTCTGGAAGGGAACCAAGAGGATTTTTATCTTTTAGAGAATGCTTTTTCTTGAACTTTTGTGCTGTTTCTTTGTCATCTTCTTACTCTCTGGACTGGCCTTGAGTGGTGAGCTTGTTGTGGCTGGTATACTTTGAGGTACTGGGCAATGTATGTAGGGGTTTGATAT
>VWZK01005187.1:0-12758 GCA_013396935.1 Baryphthengus martii | reverse complement strand
CCCCGGCCGGCCGGGTGCTGGGGTACCGGGGCGGCTGTGGGCTCCGGCCTCTTTCCTGCCGGTGGTGGTTGTGCTCCGCCCTCCTCAAGATGGCAGCTTTAGGTGTAAACAAGGCTGGTGCTGGTACTGGTGCTGGGCTGGATGGCGGTCGAGGGGCTGGCGGCCGCGGCCCGGCTGGCGCCGCAGTGAAGGTGAGATGGGCTGCTCGGCCCTTCGCGCCGTCCCTCTCGGCCGGCCCCTGTGGCGGGCAGGATTGCACCGTCCCTGCTGCGGCTGGGGGGAGGGGGCATCTTCCCCTGAAGTCTCTCGGGCTAGGCCTGGCCCGGGGAGGCCGCTTCGGAGGCCCGTTCCTCGCCTCGTCCGGCCGGAGCCGCGCTACCGTGGGGTTCCTGGGAGCAGGCTGCGAGGGGAAGGGTGGCAGCCTCAAAGCGGAGAGCCGTCTCGGAGAAAACGTAACGCCTGGGCTGTGTAAAGTGGTTAGCTGACGCTGTCGTCTCACGGGTTGATGGGTGTTGTGTTTTGCTTTGCTTCTAAATTACGATCAATTTTGCTTTTTATTGGCGGTGTAAGATGGTCCGATTTGCTGCAATTAGATCCGCTGCCTCGATGCTGCATTTGTAGCTTTGTAAATGGCTAACTTGGTGTGACTGATCTTTTTGTGTGCATCAGCTATGAATGGAAACTTTCTCCACCAGCTGATAGTCTGGTTTGGTAGGGTCTGCCATCCATTTCCTTTGCCTGAAAGGACGTTTCTGCTTACTCTGCTGTTTGACCAGTGAGCTTTTCTTGTGGTAGTGCCTTAAATGAAGTGGGCAAGAACTAGTGTTACACCAAAGAGTTTAAATTTCATATTTATTTATTTTTAAAATATCATCCGTATGATTGTGTACAAAGCAAAATTAATGACTCAACCTATCTGCTGTGATTGAAGGAACTTCTCTAAAATAAACCGTGTCATATGGCTTACTGTGTGAAGTTTCGCCTTTTTATCAACTCAAAACCAAATATGATTTCTCTTTAAATTATAGGTTCTTGAATGTGGAGTCTGTGAAGATGTATTTTCTTTGCAAGGTGACAAAGTTCCCCGACTGCTCTTGTGTGGCCATACTGTCTGCCATGACTGTCTTACCCGGCTTCCCCTTCATGGCAGAGCAGTTCGTTGTCCTTTTGATCGACAAGTTACTGAACTAGGTAAGAAAATGTAAGTCAAAAGTTCTTAAAACCTGTCAGGCAACAATGTCTAGAATGTATTGCAGAACAGAGATTCTTAACGCTCCACTTAATGATAATATTTACAAGTAATGAATATGCAGTGTTCCTTTTCACCCTGAGAAGCTCATAGCACTGTTAAACACTAGTAAAATAGGTATCTTAGAAAAAGAAAGTCAAAGTTTTATCTTCTTGAACCCGAGCCTGCAAGCTTGATACCTTAAAGTCTTTTTGTCCGCTGACGTTTGCGAAAGGATTACTCCATTTTAAATTGGTGTCTATGGGTTCCTGAATGGGTGTTAATTCCCTGTTGTCCTAAACACTGAATAAACCATGCCATTAGATAGGTAGTCTCTTTGACAAACAGTGTTGTCCAGATTCATGATGAAGTGATACAGAGGGAAGAACTGGTCATAACAAACCTGTTCTTTAAAATGTAGAGCAGTTCTGTGTGTGCAATAACCGATAGTGGCAGATACCAACAGGAATTCCTTCACTATAGGACTGTCTGCAGACAGTATTTGGAAGGATGAGATACAGCTTTTATCCAACAGCAGAAGTTTGTTTTATACAAAAGATGACGTGCTTGTCATTCCTTCAGAATAGAAATTGCCTGTTTGACATAGGGTTATGGAGAAGGAGGGTTATGAGAGGAATTTGTACCGAGAACTTGTTAATAGAACTGACTCTGACAGTTTAGAATATCACAGGGGAAAAAAGCTGTTGGAAGGGGGAGACTCCTCAGAGATGTCCAATCTAGTAATCCGTGCAAGAAATGTTTAAATATCGAATTGGCTCAAGTGAGAATTTACTTTGCAGTAAGAGAATCTGCTAGTGTGTAGACCAAACTGAGAGGGTGGGATATTAAGGCACTCTGTGGGATGCTTTCAGAGAAACCAGGGTGAGGAAAAGAAACAGCCATCTCACGAAAGAGGGATTTGTTTTCTGGGGGGAGGAAGGTGATAAGCATGAGCATCAAGAATGGTTGCCAATCTAGAAGATGTGGTTAAATGAGTCATGATTTGGTTTACTTCTTATCTATGACTGTTACTGCTGCATGAGGCTTCTTAAAATACACTTTTAAGGGGGAGAATGTTAAAGCACAAGACTCAGTCCTCCTCTTGCGAAACGTTTCTGTCCAAGACCATCGCTTGTATCTTGTGAAGTAAAAACAGCATGTTTATTGTGACAGGGAACTTGTCATTTCTTAGTTTTTATTGTGCATTTTTCCTCAGGCTTCTGAAAGTATCTTATCATAACATTTTGCAGATTTTGGGTTTAACAAAAAAGAAATTTTAAAAAGCGTTCGCATTTTTTTCATGTTACATAGTACTGAGGAGCTTCTGATGAATCACGGTAAAATGTTATTAAACTTGTAAGGCTCCTACAGAAAGGAAGAGGGAAGAAAAGCTTCAGCTTTTGTGTGTAGGATGGTAGACTTGCATCCTGCTGTCTCGTACTAGAAAGAAGAAAAATATGCTGTGACCAGCAATTACTTAAACTGATAGGTAGAAAATTTTAGAAAAACAGCTTTCAAATGAAAATACTTCCGTGAATAAAAACATTCTGCCTGATGACTTGCGACAGAAGAGAGTCATAGCCACTTTTCTTCTTATGGACTTTGTAAGACTAAATATTACTGCTTCCAGCATGTGAAAGTGGGGTGTTTTGTGGAGGGGCTCATCATGACCCCTGTTTGAGGTATCTGTGCATTTGTTGTCTTGGTCTAATCACCTTGTAGTTGCTGCTATTGGTTAAATCTGCTGCACTTGCAGTTCTCTTTCCTTCTGGAGGGAGGCAAGGAAACTCAGGCCTAGGGAACTTCTCATCCTTCCTTCCCTCCATTTGAGGGCATGTGAGGAAGCAAGCTCCATTTTTCACAATTTTCACATTTTTCACAGTTTTCTGCAATGGCCGTTTTGCCATTTAATTAAGTAGTTTCAGGAAGCTGTTTAGTATCTCAATCTAGATTATAGGATTGCTGCCAGGAGAAAGTTCTGTTGAAAGCAAAGCTGTGTAATCAGGGCGTAAAGCTACCAGTGTTGAGCAAAGTTCCTAATTGGTAACTGTGGATTTTACAGATGCTTTTAGTTGGTCATTTAACCTACACGGTTTAGCAGATAGATTTGTTTGCTTTTGCTCTTATTACTAAATCGGTTAATTCTATATTTCTCCAAGTTTTCCCAAGACTCCTTGGGAACAGAAAGACGGACTCAGGGAAATACATTTGTGTAGAGATAGCTGTATTTTCTCCTGTGTTTTGTTTGGCCAGTTTTTCCATCACCCAGTGACTCCTCACCCCACATCCTAGGAAGGGGAATTGGGAAAAAGAAAGGGAACCTGTGATTTGCAATGGGAACAGTTTTACTAAAATAATAATAAAAAGGCCCTATTACTAATACTAGTATAAAATACACAAAGTTAAACTCAACCTATGTGGTAGTCAGAAGCTGCACGCTCCCAGCAGTGAATGTTAGATGTCCAGCACAGCAAGCACTTCCAGCAAAGGCGTGACGGTCACAGCAAACAGGAAAGAGTCAGCCTTGGGAGCAGAATGGCAAGTGAGACCCTCCAGGGCTGGTGGCCATCAGGGAATGGGAACCATCCCCAGTAAACTTTCTGATTTGTAGTGAGCATGACGTTTATGGTGTGGAATACTTCTGTTGGCGAGCTTGGGCCATCTGCGCTGGCTTTAGCACTTCCTAGCTTTAGCACCTCAGTAAGTTAAAACTGCTCAGTACCTTAATCACTGTGGAGACCTGCATACCAAGTGGCTGGCCACAAATGAAAATAAGTGCAGTTTTCTCAAAAATACATCTTTTCCTGAAAAGAAAACTGATTCTGTAATTCTATCCCAGTGAAACCAAACACGTCTCGTCTGAAGTGGACACTTGGTTTGCATTTGCTGGCTTGCCTCTTGTGTAAAAAACTGTATGGGAAGGCACATTTAGAAGTACTTTGTCAATCAGGATTTCTGGAAACATGGAGTCTGCAAGTGAAAATTGACAAGTACATCGTTTACATCTTTAGCAAAATAGTCTTCATAAAATCTTACACTTCATAAAAATCTTACTATGAGAGAAAATATTTAGTAATGAGCTGGTAGGACTAAAGCCTGCCCAAACCGTGTTTGCAGAGTAGACTAAACATAGATTTTGGCGTTTTTTTTGAGATTTCCTTCATGAAGTTCCCTGTGATTAATCTTCCTGTGAATAATTTTAGATTAGCCTGTACGTGTCAAACGTATATGAACTGTCTTGTAGTTATCTTCAACTGGATTAATATTCTTTAACCAAGAAGATGTAATGGAAAAGCTTTTTTAATTTTCAGTGTGCTATTATCTTTGTAGAAGAGACTCTTCTTGGAGGTTTTTCCATAAAGTATCTTGATTTGGGAGAAGAGGTGAATAATTTCTTGCAAACTACTTTCTCTCTCCTTGCTGCATTGGATTAGTGGGTTGGTTGGTTGAAACGTGTGTACCAGGGAACCCTTGAGAAGGCTGTGCTTATGTTACGGCTTTGGAGTCTCTGGCATTTTACTTTAACTGAGCAGCTCTATTAATGAAGCCTTTAAAAGTTTGTGGTTCAGGTGAACTCTCCTTACCATCGTTACATTACAGGGCCGAAACCATTTTCTGTCGTTAGAGCTTATTGAACTGTTTTATGCGTCCTTTGCGGAATCCGTCCCATTGGTATTATTTACACTTACATATTCTTTTGCCAGTGTTGGAGTGCTAAGGTGAAACTTCAGAATATTGTGCAGGCAAGTGTGGCTATAACGTAGCATTCTCTTGGCTTTGTTCAGACAGTTAGACAAAAGGGGCTCCTTTTTATTCGTTGCATTATTTATACGCCTTTTGCAGATGAGCTTCATGGTTTTGAAAGTGACAGTGGTGGTTTTGGCTGGAGTCAGTCTTAATAGCTTCGCTCTGTCGCTGCCTCGTTCCTGGCTGACACACTTCCTGCTGTTCATGTCTTACTCTTCTTTTGAGAAGAGACAGATTGTGTAGTGGTTTTGTAATGGGCACAAACATCCTTTGTAGGCACAAGGATGAGATCATGAGACTCTTCTTACATTTATGACCAATGCAGAATTTGAGCTATAATCTAAGAGATTAAATAGATGTATTTATGCCACTCATCTTTTAGTGTTTTTAAATATAAACGCTTGATCGAATGTGTTGAAAATATGTTTGTTGAATATGTAAATTTTATCGTAGGTTTAGTGCAAAGGCAAAGTGGGTTTTTCTCAAATACGTGAACTTTATGGAAGGTACCAGTGAAATGAGACATGACTTTCTGCATGATAATGCATGTTTTATAGGGTGCTTACTGCCTATGAATTCTGTTCTAGTAAATTAGTGGTTGATATTTAAGCTTTGCCTGATTTTTCGACTGTGTCCAAGATCGACAGTGCACTGACGATGTATAACGTATGTTAGCAAATCTTGGAATATATCATAAAAAGTTAAACAAAGAATGTAAAAGCAGTGTAACTTTGTTTCTCCTGAGAGCTTTAAGTTATGAACTAGAAAATAATCACAGGTTAGCTGCAGAGTTGTCTTTTGTGTTTGTCACCTCTTAGTAATTTAGTTCTGCTTTCACTTTTTTGGATTGGCTTTTTGTCATGCTGGACGTGGAACAGAATTAACATGATTAAAATCAAATACAAGAATGTAGACTGAGGAAAGTGCTTCTTTGTTTCTCTTTTTTTAATAAAAATACTAAAGCCTGTGAAAGAAAATACTTTTGTAAGAAGCTCTATAATGATTGAAAAACTTCTTCCTCTCTTGGCCTTATCCAGTGTTTGCTTAAAGGCTAATTTGCTGTAATTTATTTCATAAGTAAGTTTATCCTTTTGCTGTGTATACATCCATATATACTGTTAATGACTGGCTGGATTAGTGGCTAATCTGGAGATACAACATCCACATTAGGATCAGTGGTAGTATTGATGTATTATTAATGTGAGTATTTTATATACTGTAGTAACTGAAGGTTGTATCCAGCAAGTTTGCTGTGGGACAGTGCCGTTCTGAACCTTCAGAAGAGAACCATCTAGCCACTTTTCTGTGCTTTGCTTTCTGCAAGTTAGTGTCTAGGTAACATCAGCAAATCCAGACTCCTGTTTACAAACTGGTTTGACATAATTTAGATTCTAAAAGTGAATATTGTGTTCTGTATTTCTTCAGCTTGTAACAAGAGATGACTCTTCTTTGTTCTCTCCTGCTGGGAGTGTTAAGATCTAAAAATTAACCAAGCTCTGAAGTCAGACTATGTCGAAGCAGGTGACTGTACAGCTGCCAATTGTAATTGTGGAAGACAGGAACTAACTTCTGCAAGCTACTTCAAGATCTCTGGCAACAAGAGTTAAAATACATTTTTTGTTTGCAATTTATTTTGTGGAGTGCGCTGAGCTTATGTTGGGTGTTGGTGATGCTATCCATACTGGAGAAGGCTTCCGCTGTGCAACTGATAACTGCAGAGAGCACTGACAGGCCCTTCCTTAACACCTGACTTCAGAGTTGGTAACCAATACCTTGATAGACCTGTTTGCAAACCCAGCAGATTTGCCGAAGTGAATGATCTTTTACTGGTAACCATTTTTTAAAAAGTCAAATGTGGGTTTTCTACCAGCAAAGGGTATTGGAGGGGATAATAGCTTATATATACTCTGATTTATAGTTATAGAAAAACAGTATTCATCCATTTATCTGTTCTTTGAACTCTGTCTTTTATCTCTGAGGCACACAACTTCTATTTTGAGTGTGACCATGAGCATATTATGATCGATGTTTTAAACGGGGGTGAGGGGGAATGCCTAGGGAAGAAAGTTTCGTGTAGTGGAACTGGAAGCTACACAAAACAGTAAGATGTACAGTGTGGATATGTTGGTTCCTGTTCACATTCCTCTTCAGAGGTACCTTGGCACTGTTGCCATTAGTTTGGCCAGATGTTGCAGGCACCACATGAAACTACTTGTTCTGCTCCCCTTGATGGAAAAAGAGTTGGCGTGTGAGCGTTCCAGTCTTCCACGTAATTGTGCCTAGCAGTGCAATGCAGCTCTGTTCTTTGAAATAGTACTGCTGGGAAAATGTTGTCAGGTAGTAAAAGCACTTGCATGTATTACCAACAAGTTTTGAAGTCCTAAGATTGAACCTGAGTCTTTTTTTTTTGTTATTGTTGTTTCATAGCTGTTGAAATAAAAGAGAATGTTATGGTTTAACCCTCGTGGGCATCTCAGCTCCACACACCTACTCCTTCAATTTCCCACAGTTCAACAGGGAAGAGAATTGAAAAGGCAAAACTGGGTTGAGATAAAGACAGTTTAACAGGTAAAGCAAAAGCTGTGCAAACAATCAAAGCAAAACAAGGAGTTGTTTCACTGTGTCCCATGGACCAGCGGGTGCTCAGCCATCTCCAGGAGAGCAGGGCTACATCACACACTAACAGTTACTTAGGAAGACATGCACCATCGCTCTGAATGTCCACCCTTCCTTCTTCCCCCCAGCTTTGTGCTGAGCATGATGTCGTATGGTATGGGATATTCCTCTGGTCAGTTGGGGTTGGCTGTCCTGGCTCTGTCCACTCCCAGCTTCTCATGCACCCTCAGCCTACTCGCTGGTGAGATGGTGTGAGCAGCAGAAAAAGCCTTGAGACTATGTAAGCCCTGCTCATCCATAGCTAAAATTCAGATATACTGTCATTACTGTTTGTTTTGGTCATGCGTCCAAAACGCATCCCTGTGGAATCATAGAATTGTTTTGATTGGAAGAGACCTTTAAGATCATCAAGTCCAACTATTAATCTAATTCTGCTGGGTCACCGCTAAACCATGTCACTAAGCACCACATCTGCATGTCCCTTGATGCCTCCAGGGATGATGACTCCACCACTTCCCTGGACAGCCTCTTCCAGGGCTTTACTACCTTTTCAGTGAAGAAATTTTTCCAAATGCCCAAATTAAACCTGTCCACGTGCAATTTGAGGCCGTTTCTTGTCCTATTGCTTGTTACATGAGAGAAGAGACCGACCCCTGCCTGACTACTGACTCCTTTCAGGAAGCCTTTTTTCCAGGATAAGCAACGGCAATTCTCTCAGCCTCTCCATGTAAGACTTGTTTTTTGGACCCTTTACCCGCTGTGTTGCTCTTCTTTGGACCCACTCCAGCACCTTGATATCTTATACTGTGGTGCCCAAAACTAAGCGCAGTACTCAGGGTGCAGCCTCATCAGTATTGAGTACAGGAGGACAATCACTTCCCTACTCCTGCTGGCCACACTGTGCCTGATGCAGGCCAGGATGCCATTGGCCTTCTTGGCCACCTGGGCGCACTGCTGGCTCATGTTCAACTGGCTGTCAGAACAACCACCCTGGGTCATTTTCTGCCAGGCAGCTTTTCAGCCACTTCTCCCCAGGCCTGTAGCATTGCGTGGGGTTGTTGTGACCAAAGTGCAGGACTTGACACTTGACCTTCTTGAACCTCATCCCATTGGTCTCGGTCCATCAATCCAGCCTGTCCAGATCCCTCTGTGGAGATCTCCCTACCCTCAAGCAGATCAACACTCCCACCTAATTGGTGTCATCTGCATACTTACTGAGGATGCCTTGATCCCCTCATCCAGATCCTTGATAAAGATCTTAAAGAGAATGGGCCCCAATATAGAGCCCTGGGGAACACCACTTGTGACTGAGTCCCAGTTGGATTTAATTCCATTCACCACCATTCTCTGGGCCCAGCCATCCAGCCAGTTTTTATCCAGCAAAGTGTAAGTTTATCCAAGCCATGAACAGGTAGGTTCTCCAGGAGGATGCTGTGGGAAACTTTGCCAGAGGCTTTACTAAAATCCAGATAGGCAACATCCACAACCTCTCCCTCACCCAGTGAGTGGTTCACCTTGTCATAGAATAAGATCAGGTTAGTCAAGCAGGACCTGCCTGTCATAAACTCATGCTGACTGGGCCTGATCACTGGGTTGACCGGTATGTACTGTGTGATGGCACTCGAGATGATCTGCTCCATAAACTTTCCTGGCACTGAGGTCAGACTGACAGGTCTCTATTTCCCCAGATCCTCCTTCTGGCCCTTCGTGTAGGTGGATGTCCTATTTGGTAACCTCCATCCGACTGGAACCTCCCCAGTTAGTCAGGACTGCTGATAAATGGTGGATAGTGGCTTGTGAGCATCACATCGTGCCAGCTACCATGAAGAAAATTAAGTCATTCCCAGTGAAAACCAGTACAAACAATTAACAAGCTGAAGCTGAAGAGAGGACAACTTGCAGATCTGTTTGGGTTGGGGTTTTGGTTTGTTTTTTTCCTTTTGGGTATACTTGCTTAGAAACAATATTATAACATATTTAGCTCTTAAGAGCATTGCCTTTTATGCAGTGACTGTATTTGATCGGTGTTTGTGTAATTCTAGAAAGAACCGTTATAGCAGCTGTCCTGGTTTGAGCTAGAAAAAAAACTAGTTCAGTGATTTTACTTTTCGGCTCAGTCTCTTCTAACTAACTGCACTTTCTGAAGTTAACGGCAGATTTCTGCAGACAGTGGCTGCTTCTAACAGTGATAATGCTCTGTGTTTACAGTTACTACCAAGGACTGGTGTGCAGAAAGGCTCTTGCCTGTACTTGCTCCTATGTTCATCCTGGTTGACGAAAAGCTCAACATGTGCCAGCAATATACTCTCACAGCCCAGAAAGCCAACTGTGTCTTGGGCTGCATCTAAAAAAGTGTGGCCAGCAGGTTGAAGGAAGTGATTCTCCCCTTGTCCTCTGCTCTCCTAAGACTCCATGTGGAGTACTGTGTCCAGCTTTGGAGCCTCCAACAAAAGAAAGACATGGACCTGACGGAGTGGGTTCAGAGGAGGTCCACAAAGATGATGAAAGGGCTGGAACACATTTCCTATGAGGACAAGAGGAGAGAGCTGGGGTTGTTTAGCCTAGAGAAGAGAAGGCTCTGAAGAGACCTTATAGAGGCCTTCCGATATGTGAAGGGGGCCTACAAGAAAGCTAGGGAGGGACGTTTTATGAGGGTTTGTAGTGATAGGATGAGAGGTAATAGTTCTAAACTGAAGGAGACTAGATTTAGGTTGGTTATAAGGAATAAATTCTTTACTATGAGGGTGGTGAGTCTCTCAAACGGGTTGCCCAGAGAAGTTGTAGATGCCCCTTCCCTGGACTGTTCAAAACCAGGTTGGATGGGGCTTTGAGCAATCTGTTCTAGTGGGAGGCGTCCCTGCCCATGTCAGGGGGATTGTTACTATGTGATCTTTAAGGTCCCTTCCAACTAACCATTCTATGACTTTATAAAGACCAAGGTCCCTGCTAGATCTTGTGCATCCTGTTAAGGGTACAGGAAGTAAAAGGTTGCACCTGTGGGGATGATTGGACAGGACAGGTGACCCTAAACTAACCAATGAGGGATTCCATCCCATATACATCATCTTCCTTATAAAGCTGAGGGATCATGTGAGTCAAGCTGCTTCATCGATGGCTAGTGTCGGAGGAGGACTCTCTGTTCTGCCTTCAATCCCAATCTGTGTATTCCTGAATCCAGCTCCTGAATCTGGTTCTTGCCTACCACTGAGTCCAGTCTGGAACTTCCCCAGTGCCTGCTCCACAGCATCAATGGTCCACAGCATTAGTGGTGATGGTAGTTGATGTACTTGCCATCAGGGGTTTGGGTTTGATACTGGTTTTCACAGAGTTGCTATGGTTGGAAAAGATCTTCAGGATCATCAAGTCCAACTATTATCTAATTCTACCAGGGCCACTACTACACCATATCCTTGAGCACCATGTCTAGATGGCTTTTAAATACATCCAGGGATGGTGATTCAACCACTTCCCTGGGCAGCCTGTTTCAGATTTTGATAGCCCTTTTGGAATAGACATTTTCCCTGATGTCACATAACTTGATGCCATTTTCTCTTGTCCTATCAGTTGTGACTTCTGAGAAGAGACCAAGTCCCGCCTCTCTACAACCTTCTTTCTGGTAGTTGTAGAGATTGATAAGGTCTCCCCTCAGCCTCCTTTTCTTCAGACTAAATAAACCCAGCTTCCTCAGCAGGTCCTTATAGAACTTATTCTTTAGATGCTTCACCAGCTTTGTTGCCCTTCTCTGGACACACTCCAGCATCTCAATATCTTTCACATACTGTGGCACCCAAAACTGAGCACATAATTCAAGGTGTGGCCTCAGCAGTGCCAAATACAGGGGGACAATCACTTCTCTAGTCCTGCTGGCCACACTAGTGCTGATGCAGGCCAGGATGCCATTGGTCTTCTATATATTTGTATATATTTCATTTTTATTATTATTATTTTCGTTCTCATTAAAGCTGTTTTAGTTTCCTTTTCTAATTGGTAAATCTCCCTTATTCCCTTTCTCTTTCCCTTTGGAGAGGGAGAGGGGCTAACAGATAGCATCTGTTACAGGCCTAGTGGGCTGCCCTGACCCTAAACCGTGACAAGGAGCTGTCTGCCCAGCAAACAACTAGTCCTGTTGTTAGAGACTGAGACAAAGAAGGCATTAAGTACCTCTGCCTTTTCCTTGTCCCTCAGCACTGTGTTTCCCTCTGTGTCCAATAAAGGATGAAGATTCTCCCTGGTCCTCCTTTTTTTTTTGTGTATTTATAGGAGCATTTTTAGTTGACTTTTACAGCCATAGCTAGATTGAGTTCTAGTTGGGCTTTTGCGCTTCTGATTTCCTCCCTGCACAGCTTCACTGCATCTTTCTAAGTCCTCCTAAGTGGCTACCCCCTTTTCTGCAGGCCATAAACTCTGCTTTTGTTCCTAGGTTCCATCCAAAGTTCTCCATTCAGTCAGCCTGGTCTTCTTCCCCACCGGACAGTCATTTGGGTCACGGAAATGGCCTGTTTTTAAGATTTCTTGAAGTGTGTCCAGCCTTCCTGGACTCCTTTGTCCTTCAGGACGGCCTCCCAAGGGACATTGCCAATCAGTCTTCTGAACATGCCAGAGTCTGCCTTGCAGAAGTCTAAGTCTGTTGACACCCCTCCATACTTCCTGAAGAATTAAAAACTCTATTATTTCATCATCACTAAGCTGAAGACAGCCTCTGGCTATTACATCTCCTACAAGTCCTTCTCAAGCAGCAGGTCCAGGTGGGCACCTTCCCTAGTTGGCTTCGTCACCAGCTGCATCAGGAAGTTATCTTCCACACACTCCAGGAACCTCTAGGACTGCTCCCTCTCTGCTGTATTACATTCCCAGCACAGAGCTGGGAGGTTGAAGTTCCCCAGGAGAACAAGAGGCAGGGATTGCAAAACCTCTCCCAGCTGCTTATAGAGTATTTCATCAGTCTCATCGTCCTGGTTAGGTGCTCTGTAACAAACTCCCACCATGGTATATGCCTTGTTGGCCTTCCCCTTGGCTCTTACCCATAAACACTCAACCCTGTCATCTCCATCATTCAGTTACAGACATTCATATCCCTCCCTGACATAGAGGGCCATCCCACCGCCTCACCTTCCTTTCCTGTCCCTTTGGAAGAGCTGGTAGCCATGACTTGCAGCACTCCAGTCAT
>VWZK01005184.1:398447-412618 GCA_013396935.1 Baryphthengus martii | reverse complement strand
GCCGTGCAGCTCCGTGCGTGTCGGCTCCTGCCCGAAGGGTGCAAATGCCCAGCCCTGCCTCCTCCCACGACTCCGCTCTGAGCCTCACTTTAATTGAACTAAAGCTGTTCACCTTGATAACGCAGCACGGCGGCAAGTTTCCGAGCCGTACGCAGAGGGCTGGAGAGCTATTTGATCCACTTCCAAGGTGCTGCCTTTCAATTCAACCCCTTGCTCTT
This sequence comes from Baryphthengus martii, assembly GCA_013396935.1. Taxonomy (NCBI): domain Eukaryota; kingdom Metazoa; phylum Chordata; class Aves; order Coraciiformes; family Momotidae; genus Baryphthengus; species Baryphthengus martii. The sequence goes on along the minus strand of VWZK01005184.1, from coordinate 412,400 downwards.
GAAGGATGGATAACCAGGCCCTCTCTTTTCCCTGTTAATTACTTGAGATAGCAGGCACCAAGCTGCATAACAGACCAAACCTCATAGGGACCCAGCAGCTGCCAAAGCAGACTGCTTGCTCTCAGCTCCCCCATCCTCTTTCTCCCCATCCCCATCCCCATCCCCATCCTCATCCCCATCCTCATCCTCATCCACAGCCCAGCCCCAGCCTGGCTGTTTGTAACCAATACACCACAGCACACTCCTGGCCACCTCCAACTCCACATGTGCCTCTCTTCAGGATGGTCAACCAAGCTGGGATGTCACAGCTCTCCCAGGACTCGGTGTTTATCCCCCATAACCACCCACCCCACTATGTTTTCCACGGGAAAGCGTTCCTCCACTGTTTCGCACCACGGGCCGTGACTGCTGCCCGAGTAAAGCCAAGGTGGGATGTACCCAATGGACATCACCCCCAACTTCTCCTCTGGGACTGAGAGAAGACCAAAGGATTTGGTTTTCGTACACTACAATCCCATAAATTCAGCAATATGGTCCATCCGGGTCATTTCCCACCTTTGATATGCTTGAAATCCCCACCTCCAGGAGTCCTGTGACTTCAGGAGAACCTCAACCCTGTTCCCCTTAAACCCGGACCTCACCGTGATGAGGCAAAAGGTTTGAAACCACAAGCCCCCGAGAGCCCCATATGCAAATTAAATCACCACCAAACGCCTTGGTTTTTCAACGTTGTGATTTTTCCGGCAGCTTCATAGCTCTGTGGCTCTAATTGACGTGTTCACAAAGGCTGATTTCATGACTTCTCAGCACTTCTGAGGTGCTGGCACCCACGTCACCTCCATTCGCGTGACACAACCACGGCTCTGTCTCAGCCCAACTGCCGACCGGGTGGGAGACCAGCGCCTATCGCAGTAATTAACTTTACTCGTTAAATCCTCCCGGCTCACGCTGCAGTTGTCTGGATGGGAAAGTTTCCATCCTCTCAACGAAATCTGGCTCCAGAGCACCCTCGTGCGTGGCACAGCCTCCCACCACGGGTACGGATACGGCCTTGTGCCCTCTGCGTTCACCGGCCGCCTCTGCGGAGCAGATGCCGCCCCGAGAGACCACAGACCCAGCGCTATCAGCATCAAAAAGCCTCTTCCCACCTTCTCCCCAAGAGCAGGGCTCACCTTCCTGATTAAAATCAGAGGCTTCCCTGGAAGTTACCCCCCAATATCTTACCCTTGGGGGGCTACAAAGTAATGACTCATTGCAATGTCATTTCTGGAGCTGCTAAAACTAAGGCGCTCCGGCTCCCTCGGTGTCTCGCCACTGTGACCTACAAAGATAAGGCTTCCTCCTCCGTGCTGAGAAAAAAGAGCTTTTCCCCACCAGCCTCCCCTTCCTCACAGCCCTGCTGTGCTCCACTGGCCTGGGGTCTCCAGGACGTCCCCGGCACCTACATGGGATGTGCTGTGCTGGTTCTTCCTCATTCCTCTTCCTCTCACCCCTCTTCCTGGCTAATTGTTCCCCAGCCCTGGTCCCAACAGTCCCAATGGATTGTTCTCATCCCCTAGCCCGGGTGACACCTCGCACCCGGTGCCGCACACCCGGCCCCAACAACTCCTCTCATCAAAGCTCCCTGCACCGGCTCCGCGCGGATCCGATGGATCATTTCCTAACTTTGCCCTCCGGGCCATCTCTAACGAGCTTCCTCACGCTTTAAAACAATAAAAAACCAAAACACAAACCAAAATCCTTCACCTTGCAGCGCGGTGTTGGAGCGGCAACACTCGGGACGACTGTGCCTGCGAGGAGGCTCGACGTTAATTCCATCGCAATCACTTGAGGTAGGGGGACACCACGCTGACCTCCTCGGACCAGGGAACCCCCTCCCAGAGCAAACAGGCCTTTTTTGGCCATCAAAAATATATCTGCCTGGTGTGACGCTCGGGCAGCACGAGCCACCGATGTCCTTCCGCGACCCCGTCCCCTCAACACACCCCACGTCCCCAGCTCCAAGCTCCCCGTGTAGCCTTTCCCACAGCTCCCGGTCCGTCCATTCTCCCAGCCTCATCTCTCCCATCGAGACAGAGGAATCGGTCCCGGGCGCCTTCGTTTCCACTAATCAGCTGTTTTAATGAGTTTCTCGGCGCTCGGCGCATCCCCACTTCACGCCACCTCCCCCTCCGAGGCCGGCCCCGCTCCCGCGGCGCGTCGAGGCCCCCGTCATCTCGCAGGCTTTTCCTTGGTGGGAGAGCAGCGATTATTTCTCTCAAAAGGTCTCTTATAATGGAAACCATCTCTCCATCCCTCCTTGGTCTCCTCCTGCCGTGACCCAGGCTCCGCCGAGAGGAGCTCTGCTCCGAGGCAGCGCCGTGTTTCCATGGAAAGAGTGAATAGCAGAGTCTTCCCAGCGGTTTATTAGAATTCCTTTTACTTCGATGGAGAGTTTTAGAGCAAAGTAAAAAGGCTTTAATGTGGGGCTAATGGAGCCCCTGGGAAGTCCAGGAAGGAAATCTCCCCTGGAGAAGAGGAGGCGTGAGGAGAGGGAGGGCAAGTTTCAAGACAAATTCCTGGACAGGTTGAAATTTTTTTTTTTTTTTTTCTTTTTTTGCAGGAGCCATCTCAGGCAGCGAGAAATGGAAATGAATGTTTGTTTTATTTTTAACAGATGTTACAAAAGACCTGCCAGTAATTCAGCGAACGATGCAAAACCTAGATCCCACTCACTTTTCCCGGCATGTCTTCCATCCCCTCCCTCTCCTGCTCGGTAAGAATGCTTATTTGCATTTAGCACATCATATTTAACAGAAAAAAAAAAAAATTTAAAAAAAAAAAAAGCAGCAATAAAATAACAATCGTAAGCCACTTCATTTCCTCCCTTCCCTTAGGCTTTGCTTTCAGTTTAAATCCTTGGTTGTAGCAGCTATTAATTGTTTTTAATAAATTTTTCTGTCTCTGTTTCCCAGGCCCATCTACTCTCCTGCTTTGGAGGTTCCCGTTTTTCCCGGTTCCCCCTCCTGCTCTCTCCTGGTCGTTCCCCCAAGAGACACAACAGCTCTTGACTCTGCAAAGTGTTCGGAGCACAATGACCATCGCTCCCTGCCCGGGGACACCTCGGAGTGACATCCAGCCCACAGCCTCCTCTTTGGGGGGAAAACACGGGGATTCGGCTGCGGTGAAGAGATGAGGAGGTGGAGAGGGGAGGAGATATGATGGAGGACTCCTAAAACAGGAGTAAGAGTCCAACTCTCTAAAACACACGGTGCAGGGAGCCCACACGTGCACTCCCACCACAGCACTTGGTTGGCTGGTGGACAACTTTGAAGGTTATCTAGAACCCACCACAATGGCCGAGTGATATTTGGGGTGAACTTAAGCACTTGTGAGTGTCACACACCAAAACCAGAGGTGAAGGCCGCTGATGGACCTGGGCAGAGGAGTCCTGTGTCACACAGATGCCGGATCTCCTGAAAACGAGCAAATTTGGCAGCTCCTGGTTTAAACCCTGACTGCAAAACACAAGTCGCAATGGCTCCTTCTTTTCCTAACCACAACAAACCAGGACTTCAAGGGGCCTGTCAGAAAGATGGGGACAGATATTTTAGCAGGGCCTGTTGGGACAGGACAAGGGGGGATGGTTTGAAACTAAAAGAGGGAGATTTAGACTGCAGAGAAGGAAGAATTTTTACACTGAGGGTGGTGAGAGCCTGGCCCAGGTTGCCCAGAGAGGTGGTGGCTGCCCCATCCCTGGAACCATTCCAGGGGAGGTTGGATGGGGCTCTGAGCAACCTGCTCGAGTTGCAGATGTCCCTGCTCCCTGCAGAGAGGTTGGACTAGATGACCTTTAAAGTTCCCTTCAACCCAAACCAGCCTATAGTTCTATGGAAACCACTTTTCTCCTTCTGATACTCAACTTTCCAAAGAGCAAGGTCCGATGGCAACCTGGGCCAGGCAAATCCACGCGCACAGCCACGTGTCCAGGTCACGGCTCCCACGCAGGAACACCCAGGAGAGACGACGGCTTATTTTTTCGCGCAAGGGACGGTGCTCTTCCACCTCAGACTCATGAGAGGAAGGGCAGGAAATCCAGAGTGATTTTCTGCCTCATTTCTCCTTAGCGCTCCTGCATGCACAGCCCCGAGCGGGGCACGCTCCGCAGCCCCTCATCCCACACACCGGATTCACGCTGCACCGATGCCTTGTTTGCGGATCTCAGGCAGGGAAGAAGAAGACAGGCTCCGGAGAGCTCCGGAGAACATCCCTGCGCCCTTTAGAAATGCTAAACCCTGTCTGATTTCCAGGCAGAAAATGGCATCCGTGTGCATTTCCAGGTGACGGAGGAAAACTGGCTGTTTTCACTGAGCTTTCTCCTCTTCCCATTATAATTCTGCACCTGGTTAGCAATTGTTGGAAAGAGGTTAATCACAGTCCTCAAATCAGGAACCTCGTTGCGGTACGCTCGGGATGCACATTTGCGCTCTCCACGGCTCATCCCCAGCGGCATTCGGGAGAAGGCAATATGCCAAAGAAAATCCGACCCCAAATAAGCCAAGTCCTCCCCAAAACGAACAAGCAGCACCCCAGGGTGCAGGACCCTGACAATTCCCCTGAGCTGGTCCTGCGGCATCTGCAGGGAGTTAGAAATAGAGAAACAAAGAATCATTTTGCTTGGAAAAGACCTTTCAGATCATCGAGTCCAAACGTTTTCCCAGCCCTGCCAGGGCACCACTAACCCCTGTCCCTCAGCACCACATCTCCACGGCTTGGCAACCCCTCCAGGGATGGGGACGGCATCTTGGTTATTGTGGTGGTTTTTTTAGGGGTCCAGTTTTCACCTGCTTGTGATGGAGGGGAGGAGGCATCACCTCGAAACACCTGGCCCCACACCCAGAGCTCATCCCCACATCAAGTCGGCCCTTGGCAAAGGAAAGGCCGGAGCTCCGGCAACCACCAACCGCCCAGATTCGCTCTTGGTTTTCAAGCATCGCAAAGCTCGGCCCGGCCTCGCTATTTCTAGGCCTGTCCCAGGGGATCACCCTGCTCTCCCCGTTTTGGGAAAAAGCAGCATTTCAGAGCGCCGAGGGCCTTCGGAGCAGGGCCTCGCCGGTGCTTGGCCGGGCTGCTCGTGCTGCAGAGCCGGCGGCACCAACCAGCGGAGCCAGCGGCCGTTCCGCGTGTGCACGCACACGCACGTGCGCAGCCCGGAAAATGGAGAGGAATTGATCCCGGAGGCAAATCTCTTTTGTTCTAACCCCGTCGCTGTAACTGGATCTCGCCAGGTTCTGGGCTCGGGAGCCGCAGCGGATCGCATCGCTTTCATCCCTTCTCCCAGCGCCAGCTCGTCACATTCCCCCGTCGCCGACGTTGGCGGGGAGGGGACGAGCGAGAAGGGGAGGCATCGCTCGCAGCGCTTGTTTACCTCGCCGCCACCGCGCACGAGGGGTGCGCGTCGGCGACGAGCAAATCTCCGAGAGGCAGCAGATTGCGGATCCGTGGCAGGAGACCACCCTCAACTCACAGGTCGCCCCCTTTTTAACGAGGTTTTCCCCCCACCGTGCTCCTCCCCGACAAGCCTCCCCGCCTTTCCCCGCCGCCTCTTTTTATCCACTGCAGAAATGCTGATTCACAGAGCCCGGCGCAGAAAGCGTTTGGGAGGCAGAGAGAGGAGCGACCCGGCCGCTCGCTGCCTGCGCAGGCAACGCTGCCTCTGCACAACGCCGCCCGAAAGCGGCCGACCGCCCCGGGTGCTCTCACACCCGCGATTAGCGACGGCGGAGTCGCTGCGGATTAATCCGCTCTGCGCTTATTCCGGCCCCTCTTACCCAGTGAGGTGAATTCATCGCCCCCGCTCTCCGGGAGAGCTCACGCGTGGATTTTTCTCCCCCTTTCCACACAGGGAAAAGAGAAGTGAAGGATTTCACGCCGTTTAGCAAGATGCCAGGATAAGGGGGATGGGGATGGCAGGGATGGAGCGATACAGGAGGTGGGGTGGACGGCACCTGGGTCCCCAGGGAAGTACTTCGCTTTCCAAGGGGTAGGGCAAAGCAAACAGGAACCTGACCTGCCGCTGTCCACGTGTTCAGAGCCCTCGCTCATGGATGTTTTGCTGGATCACCAACAATCTGGGGCCCATCTCCTCCTTCCAGGGCTCGGCGGTGGGGTCTGTGCCCTGGCTGGCCTCCTGGCATCAGAAGTCACATCATAAACCAAACCTGTCCTCCCTGTGTCACCTCCTTTCTCCTGACAGTGCGGTGCATCTGGTGCGGTCCCTGCTGGCAGCAGGGCCCAAATTTGAGACAGCAAAATGATGCTTTTTTGGGGTAGGCTGGGGGGACGGTGTTCCCTGCAGCTCGGGACTGCAAAAACACCGGCTGTCCGAGCATCCTGCTTCCCCAAAGTTCAGGTCTCTTCCCTCTGGGACAAGCACGACACTTTGCACAAGAGCTCAGGTAAATAGACTCAGTTTATTTTACCTCATCCTCCATGTTCAATTGTCCTCAGTGACCCCCTTCACTTCTCCCTCATCCCAAAGCCACCCACAGTGATATGACGGATGCAAACACTTTGGGACCTCGTGCACTGACACGCACGATGTGACGTAGACCTTCCCGTCACCCCCATACTCCTCCCCGGGCGGCACCCCTCTGGGCCAGCTCAGCAGTGCTGGGACCAGGCAGGATCTGGCCCAGAGCAGGTGATGTGGGAAGAAAACCTGGTGAGCCAGGCAGAGAACCCAACATCACATCCACCTCCACAAGCTCACGGGCACACTCTGGGTGGGTCTGGGGACAATTGGGTGTCAGCAGGACACCCTTTTCCACTGCTGTGCTGCTGCATCTGCAGCCTCGCACTTCAAAAACCAAAATCACCTTTTAGTTTATTACTTTTTTTTTTTTTTTGCAGGGCTCTATCTAAGCTGTGCTGGTCTCCTGAGCCCCCCTGCATGGGTGACCGCCTGCCCACAGTGAGTGGCTCGAGCTGGCCTGCTCTTCTGGGCTCAGGGAAAAGCCATGGTGCATCTGAATAGATTCCCACCATGCAAATATAAAGGCCCCAGCGCGTTTAAATAGGAGCCCTTGAGGTATTATCTCAGCGCTGCCTCGAGGCAACCACCTGAATCCTTCCGTGACTGCTGCACAAACCCAAAATGTCTCCAGCGGCTGGGGATTATGGATAGACCTCGTACCGGAGCGCCCAGCCCACACCATCAGCTCTTAGATGCCCCCACGTGCGCCCAACCCTCAAAAGCCAAGGCACGGTGACGTTAAGAGGAGCGAGGCCCAGATGCCATGGCAGGAAACCGAGCTGAAGTTTTCACATTAATCATATCGAGCTCTATTCTTTTTCATCTATTTCAAGGCGAGTCAAAAAGAGGTTCACACTCTCCCCTGGCAAACCACAGAGGATGACGTGAGCCTGTCTCTTGCATTGCAAGTAGAGTGTGTCAAGCAATTAGCAAGTAATCAGGAATTCAGATAGGGTGGGCAGGATACGATCCCTCAAAGCTCTGGCAGGAGCAAAACCCACCCTGGAGTTTCCCATCAGGTCTGGCAGGCAGCAGAGGGAGCAGGGGCTGTTGGGGAGCTCTGGGCGAGCAGAGTCGGCTGCCACAAACCATCCCACGTTCGGTGGGTGCTGTAGCTACCAGGCCCCAGGCATCCAAGCACGATTTTCCCTCACTCACTCCCAACCTCAGCAAGGTGGCCCAGACCGGTCCTCAGGCATCCTGCAAATCTGGTGCGTCACCCCAGCACCCCGGCGCACCTCCCGTCCTTTTGGCGTCGCATCTGCCGCTGTCACCAGTCGTGCCCCCTGTAGCTCTGACTGTGCTGGTTCCCACTCAGCATCCTCCCAGCTGCCCAAATCCCTCTCTCCTGGAATTTAGTGGTGAAACCAAGGCGAGAGCAGGGAGCAAGCCGCCTGGGCTTGCTTCGGGAAGCCGATTCCACTTTGGTCCCCCAGTGCTGCTAAAACCACATCACACAAAGCGCTGGTGCAGCACAGAAGCCACCCAGTGCCATCTCACCAGCACGGCACCGAAAGCGCCTTAGTGGGGACACGTGCCCGCTCGTAGCCTCCCCAGACACCTCACCGGTCCCCACTAGCACCCAAGCAGCCCTGCAAGAAGAGAGGAAGGATTATCCCTGGGGTTGGGAGCTGCCAACCTGGGCACATCCCTCCCTCCAGGCGTGGGGGCCCAGGGGGCAGAAGGAGCCGGCGCGACGGGCAATGGGTTGCAGAGGGGACGCCTGATCTGCCACCCGCCCTTTCTCCTTCCCATTGCCAAGGTAGCAGCAGACAATGGTATCTGCTGGGTTGTCAGCCATCCCTCCTCCCGCCGTCTCCGCAGCCAGAAAACTCTCCATCTGTCTCCAGATGGGGTGTTTCTACCACTCCAGTCAAACCAATTCAGAGTGGAACAATGATGCTTTGTTAACAAAACAATTTTTGTGTGTCAAGCCCTCCTTCTTGCAGGTTTTTTTTTTCTCCCCCCCACCCCCCTCCAGTCCCCAGTGGGTCAGCTTTGTGTGGCGTCCTACATTTTGTTGTTTCTTTCACATTTTAAAGGCTTCGTATTTGAGTACAAAAGGTGCCTGCGGAGCAGCTTTTATCTGCGAGGCAAGATTTGACACATACGCAGATCACGATTGCGACAGGAGGTTCGTGATGTGGTGGTTAAGGGTGGTGTCAGGACCTTCAGAGTGATGAAGCATTATTTCCAGTGATTTTTGCCTCCAGGATAAAAATTAAGAGCTAGTCCTACGCTGCGTATCTGGCTTCTGTGAGCTGGGATCTCCCAAGGGCTCACGGAGGGAGCAGCGAGAGAAAGTTTGAGCTTGGTTTGGTGCAGGGCAGGTATGAGCTGTGTCCATCCTCCTTTCTCATGCCCTTCTGTGCAGGACAGGGCACCTCTCTCAGCTTGCACAGGGAAGGGATGGGTCTGCAGAGCAGATCTACATGCCTGTGAGTGAATCACAGCCTTCTCTCCAGCACAAACCCCATGGTGGTCAGGAAGGCGAAACCTCAGCCCTCCAGTGGCCAGAGCCTCCGAACGAAGATCCTGGGGTGCGCTTGATTTCTCCCCAGCTACCCAGGATCGGATTATCTCCCTCACCCAGCAGCAAGAAGAAGATCCCTCTTTTCTCTTCCAAAGATATCTCCACCACACAGGTCTCCAAGAAAATCAGCTCAGCCTTTTTTTTTTCCTCTGTTGTTTTTTTTTTTTTTAAGCCCTAAAGCAACAAGCACACAAACCACCTTCTGCTCTGCCCATAACCAGCAACCCACAGCAAATACCAACTCGCTGGCTCCAAAGCAAACAGCTTTCTGTTCCTAAGCGGGCTGGCAATGTCGACACAAGAGGGACTTTTTCTTCCAGCTCCCCCTCCACGCTTGCAGGGAAGTTCCCTCCTCCTTCCTGTCCTCAGGTAACTGCATCTTCATGGAAACACCAATATTTTTATGAGTCACCTCCCTTCTTCCCCCCTCCTGCTCTGTGGCCAACACCCCTCTGCTTTCGAGATCAAAGCCAAAGGGGACCAGCTGTGTCGTGTCCTTTCCTCTCCAGCTCTTTCCATCTCCATTTGCAGCCGTCGCCAGCGCAAGCCCCTGCTGTTCTGACAGCTCTTTGTGCTGCCCGTTCGCCACCGCAGCTCCGTGCCCGCCGTCTGCTTCCCCTCCATCCCACTCCTGACATCCCTGCTCCCGCTCTGGCCTCAGCAGGAACACAGGGAACCCTCCAGAGCTCCGGGCTCGGTCCCCTCTGGCATGTACAGAAGCTGCCCCGCCGGCAGCCTCAGCTGCTGCCCTTGCCCGTCATGTGCTACTTCAGAGGAAGAAATGTGCTCAGAGAAGAGAGAAGCAGGATAATCCGCTTCCACTGAAATCCCATCCTAATTCCCCGTTTGGAAACTCCCCCACAGACCGGAGCATGAGACTGCATCTCCCTTCCAAACCAGCAACTCCATGGGGACCTTCGCTCTGGGCTCGTCATTTCACGGGGACAACCTCAGCTGGGAATGTCCAGGTACTTCTGAGAAAGCGGCCGAGGGACAGAAATCTCCTTCCCTGCTCACAAGGCTGAACATCTTAGGGAGGGAGATGCAGGGATTTGCAATGCGATGGGATAATTAGCGTCAGGGATGAGCTTCTTGCTGCATCCAGGAAAAAAAATGCCCATTTTTGGCCTCCGAGTGAGCGCTGTTGGTGTCAGCTTGATGGAAGCTACAGCCATGCGCAGGAACTCATGGATCTGGCAGGTTCATCTTCAGGGAGCACCCCTCATCCTCCGTGGTATCTCATCTCGACCCCACCACGTGCACCTCCCGGCTGCTGCGATCGTACGTCGAGCAGCGTTACGATCCCCGCTTCCCAACGTGCTCTTAGCCAAAATCCAGCTTGGAGTCATCCCTTCTACAAGGACTTGGAAGAAAGCACCGCACCGAATTAAGTCTCAGTGCTTTTTATATGTAAACCACCGAATTTAGCTGCTAATGGCAATTCCCAGCAGAAAAAGATGGTTAGTAGTGGCGGGCATATTTATGAATACTTTTAAAGCAAATGCTGTGAGGCAGGAAATCTATCGGTCCTCGCGGAAAGCTCCCTCGGTTTGTTGCTGCAGGCATCTAAACGTAAAGTTCCACCACGGCTTTTGCGTTTTGTGCTCTGCTACACGTCTCCTTCTCCAATCTCTTCTCTCAGGAATGGTTTCTTGGCCTCTCTCCCACGGTCACGCGTGTGTCACCGTGACCTGCCCGGCTCGGGCAGAGAGGCAGCATCTCCGTCCTTCACCAGACACTCCACTGACTTCTCGGTAGATAAAAGTCAGGAGATCTACTTGACTGGTCTCCTTAGCTGCTCTCTTCAAAGCAGTAAAGGGCGGACAGATAAAATACCTGTGGATTTCTGGGAGGTTTTCACTAAGAGCACATTGTTTTTCACCAACAAAGCCAGGAAAGAATTTACCGGTTGGGGCGGCGAGATCGCTTTGCTGGGACAGAAACCCAGTTTGAAACAGACTGCTAGTAGCTAAAAGCAAGTTCCTTAGCAGCTTCCACAGTGAAAATATTCCCTCTCCAGATCTCCTTTTATGTCCACAACACGTTATTCCGGTGGAGGGCTCTCTTGCTAAGAAAAGCTGTGATGACTCTCAGCCTTGCCTCCAAAGTGGCTCAGGTATGGGAGCCAGCTCCCCTGCAAGAGTCCCTTGGTCCTACTGCCCAGCTGAGATGTCCTTAATTCCTCCATCTGTCCCCTCCAGGCTCTGGCTGGCTCGGCTCTCAGAGGGTGAATACATAGAGCAGGCTGCAAGGCTGCTTCTCCTGAGAGCGCGCTTCTCCCGTGGCTTCAAAAGAAACGAGGTCTAAAGTCCCCCAGCCCGCTCCTGGCTGCTTCTGGGGCTTTCCATGCTAAGCTGCCTTTGTCCCGCGCACCGCACGCAGACAGACAGGAGGTTCACACCAAAATCCACCTCTCCTCTCCGCTTTTAACTGAACCAAAACAAAAAACAGATGGAAAAATCAAATGCTGGCAGCGCAAAGCATGTGGGCTGTGCTTGCATCAGCCCTCCCGGAGATGCAGAGCGTATCCCTCCTGCTCCGAGGTCCCAGGGCAGAGCCAGCCAACCCCAAAAGAGTTATTGCCAGGAGAGAGGGTCCTGTTACTCCCCCCTGTCAACTGCCAAACAGCACGGAGGTGGAAGGGACAGAGGGAAGGGAGGGAAAACGAGAGGTGAGAGCAGACTTAAAGTTTTAGGATAGTGCTGGAGGAACGAGGCGCTGGGGTTGCCGACCAAACAGTGGGGGGACAGCCACACACTGTTTGCTGAGCTGTGTTTAACTGACCTCCATCCACCCATCTCTCCATCCATCCCTCCATCCATCCATCCCACACGCTCCCCGAGGCAGCGCTCCTGCAGAAGGAATAGCTCGTGGCCACAGAATTAAGACCGTGCCCTAATGAATTCCCGCCGCTCTGCCGGCCGTAAGCCGCTCAGGTGTCTTTAATACTGGGATTTCTTACGTGCTCAGTGCCTGACTTTGCAGCCTTAATCATGTATATTTTAGTGTTGTTTTCATGCACATGTGAGCTTATCTGCTTTTACCGCTGCCTCTTCTTTTCACCGTCTTTCTAGGATAAACAACACCCAGACTCTTCCACGTCCCTCTCTCCTCAAGACCGCATCACGTCCCTAAACTTCTCCCAACGCTCCTGAATTTTGCCCTTCCTCAACGGGGTGAGCCACGCTGCACAGAGATGGGGCTGTGGTGGATTCAACTCCATCTCCTGACGGAGCCTTCCTCACCCACCAACCCTCAGTGGTCGCTCCCGCGTGTGGATGAGTGCCCGATAACCCCCGTGCCAACGCCAACGCTTGCCAAGCGGCACGGCACGGTGGCGGGAAAGGAAGGAGCGGAGAGAGAGCCTGTGGTGTGGGCAGAGATTGGTGGCATGTTTGTGGAGTAACACTCAAATTGTCATAATGGGTTGACTTGTTTACTCTGGACCCAGGGAAAATCGCTCCAGGGATGGAGATGGAGAAGAGTCCAGAAGCCTGAGAGAGCTGGGAAAACTCTGCATCCTTCTGCCTATTGCTCTCAAAACCACCCCCTTCCACATCGCTGCCACGGCGCAGAAGCTTTAAAATCACTGTAGTAAGCATGGGAAGGATGGGCAAAGGAAAGGAAAAGAGTCATCCGATGGGAATGTGGCTCTTCGGCGGGAACACGGGGCCCAGAGGAGCTCTCGGTACCCAAAGACGCACCAAGAAGGGTCACCAAGAGCAGGGGCTGCCACAAGACGTTGTCCACAAGATGCTGGGAGAGGGAGAAGAAGCACTAGGAACCACCTTAAGGAAGGGCAGCCGCCAGCAGAACAGTCCAAAATGACTAAATACTTTCCCAATATCACTCCTCCACGTAAGCATTGCTGTAATTGCCCTTGGGATGTTGCACAACGGCGAGAGGGAGGAGTAGGTGCTGGCAGGCAGGGAGGCGTCCCCGGCCGCCGCACCAAAAAAGCCGTGCCGACCTCCGGCCCGGGCGCTGCTGGCATCGAGGAGAGACAGCTCTGCCACCTCAGGGCCCCGCTGCTGGATTTAAGCCCCTCCAGGGGCCGTTCATCGTAGGAGCTGAAGGACTCCCGGGAGGACTCGCTCTTCATACCTCTAAGACGCAGAGGGTTGGCCCCAGGGAGGAAGAGCAAAAGGCGAGAGGGAACAGAAGCCCAGCGTTGCACTGTGTGGCAAAAAGGAAAAAAAAAAACACCACCAAAAACCAAAAAAAAAGCAAAAGAGCGAGATATAAGGGCTTCATTCAAGCGCTCTCGCTCTCTGGAAGTCTCACGCAGAGCAGCTGGTCTTTAAGCCAGTGGCAAGCACGACAGGCGAGCGCCGAGCGGTTACATTTCTGGGTGCTTTTATTAGCGACACTCAGACGGGGGCATCCACTCGACCCCCCGCGCGAAGGAAAACGGCTGACTCATTCTTCCAGCCGCGCTCAGGAGCAGGACGCGACGCTCCGTAGCGGCGGCGCGCGGGTCCTCTCCCGTTCCCTAAGCCGGATCACCGGATCCCGGCTCGGACGCCACGCACGTAGGCACGCGGCGGCTAATCCGCCGACGCGCCGGGTCTCCGGATAGAGCATCCGCGGCTTTTTCCTTCCGAAAGCAGCCGGCTGATGCTCGAGTCGAAAGGGAAACCTCGGAGAGCTGCAGTCTGGAGGTTTAAAACATCTGTGGGCCACCAGCCATTAAATAGGATGCGATGCTGGGTTTGCTGCTCTTGGGTCTTACGCCAGGTTCAGCACCGTGCTGGCTGGGTACCGTCCAGCAACGCATTAAGTGATGTGACTATTTCTGTTCTCATCACATGTTTGCTCTCATCCGCTCCAGGGTGTGTGTGTAGGGGCGGGGGGGAAGCAACACACGTTCGTTATGGAGAGTCTTCGTTCGGAAAGGCTTTTGCTT
>VWZK01005184.1:301934-384469 GCA_013396935.1 Baryphthengus martii | reverse complement strand
GGGAGGCTGGATTGAGGCGACGGCGTGGGTTTGGTGCCTCCTCCTCCCCATCCACTGAACCAAAAAGGCCACCACTGCTCTTACACCTGCGTGAAGAGCAGAGCCCAGGTAGTAAGAGGAGAACAACAGATGTTGCACCTGCATGACAGCTCCTGAACGGCGCCAGAACTCACATCTGAGCCTCAACAGCAAAGCTCTTCCTACAGACAGCGACGGGATCAAAACGCCACTTCCACAACCACGCTCCCAGCCTCCACGCGACGCCTTTTCCACGGACGAGCCTCATCACCGCAGGACGCTCAGGCCAGGCACAAACGGGTCCCACTCCGAGACCTCAGCATCCCTCAAAATGGGGCACGGCTATTCCAAACCCAACCGGGCGGGTATCGGAGGCAGCCGTCGGCCCGTGCCCACCGCCCTTCCCTCCCAACCGCAGACAGGAGGTAGAAACCTCACCGGAGGAAACCGGCAGCGGCAGAAACCGTCCCCCTTCGGTCGAGTTTTAAATGGCTCTCGGATCCCTTCAAACAAATCTAAACGCGCCGATCCTATTGTGTGCATAAATCTTTGCAGCGGGGCCTGCACGCCTCCACACTATTGATAAAGAGAAATGAGTCTTAAATATTTAATGAGCGAATAAACCCGTTAAGAGGATATGATTAACTGCACGCCACAGCTCTGCATTTAAGGTGTCCCTGCTGTACCTTTAGAGGGGTTTTATTTTTAAGGGAAATCGGCGGCAGCAGCTGGTGGAAGCGAGCAGCCGGGGCGCGCGGGTGCCGCACGAACGGCAACGCTCCGCGTCGGAGGCATAAATATGCCACCGGAGCCCGTGCTATTAAGAAGAGAGGAGGGGGGAGCAGAGGGGGTTGTATTGACTCAGCCCGATGGCGAGGGGCAGAAAATAGAGCCCAGGAGGTTTTACCAGAGGTGGCAGGAGCCAGGCTGCCGGTTAAAGGGAACATCTGAACTCTGCACCTTTCTGTGGCGGCGGGAGGGGGCTGCTGGGGGGGGGAGGGGGATCGGGAGACCTTGGAGCTATTTCCAGCTGAACCAGGGAGCTGGAGGGTGACCTTGGGCACGTCACTGACGGTCACCCTCTGCCTGGAGTCGAGCGCCGAGTGAGACAACCGGGGTCTTGTCTGAGACGGATCAAGGCGGTGCGCGGAGCTGGCCTGGTGGCACGTTCCTTCCCTCCCGTTCCTTCTCTCCAATTCCTTCCCTCCACCTCCACCGAGCCCGGGGCTGGAGCTTCGAGCAGGGCCAAGGTACCAGCTCACCAGCCAGCCCACGGGCTGTTCCTCAGGCAGGCAGAGAGCCCTCAATGGAAGATTTTATGAAACCCAGTGCTATAAACGTCCCCTTGCTATGTGACTTCTTATGTTGCTAAATTATTTTGATCATTATTTTTACCAGAGCGAGGCAAATAGTACAAAACAAACCACCGTGAATCATCACTCTGGTTTTTAGATATGTTAAATTTAGCTGTTTTGGTGCCACCTTTTTGTTTATATTCTCCAAGTGTTTCTTGCCAACAAGTTACCGGCAGGGATTTTTTGGCCAGGAAGGGGGGAAAAAAAAAAAAAAAAAAGACAAGACAGACTGTTAATTTTAAGCAGCAACTGAAGATACTGAAAGAAAGTGAATTGAAAAGTCTTAATTGCAACTCCTCCCTCCCCAAATCTGAAGTGTAAAAATTAAGCTTGCCCAATCAGGACGCCAAAATCCATCATGTGATGCAAGATCCCAATTAAAACGACTCTCAGTCCTGAGACCGAATATTCACAAAAGAGCGAAGACCGCGAATTATTTGCAGAAATAACGAACACGAGGGTGGAAATCGCAGACGCTTTGAACACTTAACGCGACTACAAAGAAGGGCGAACAATTTGCGAATAGAAACGAGGTGAAAAGCGCGGAATAGATCGTTTATCACAGTCCTGCCACCACCGGCCATTATTAGATAGGAAGGATGCCCCTGTATGGCTGTAAAGGCTGCAGAAATTAGCCATAGCGACTGACGGACAGATGGAAGTCATGCTTGGAAATACACCTAATCGAAGAGGCTGTGCTACCACGGCCAAGTAAGGGACCAGGAGCCCGTGACCTGGTATAAATCAGGGTGAAATAACTGAGGAAACGGGCTGCACAAAGCAACCCCAGGCAGGAGGAAAGGATGCTCTGGGTGACGCAGCCGAGCGGAGAGCAGCTGTAGAGGAAGAGCCGCGGAGCCCTTGACATACGCTGGCCAAATCCCAAGAGGCGCCAGCGCAGAGTAACATCGAGGACGAGCTTCAGGGCTGTGTGACTGCGACTGGTAGAAGGCGTGGGAGGTGCCTGGGCCCCTCCCGCGCAAGGCCGGCGAGCAGGGCAAGGAGCAGCTCCAGGTAGGTGTGGATAAAACACAGGTGGACGGTACTTCACCAAATACTGATTCACAGAATCAGAGAATCGTTCTGGTTCGAAGAGACCTTTCAGGTCATGGAGCGCAACCATTCCCTCAGCACCGCCAGGGCACCACTAACCCCTGTCCCTCAGCACCACATCTCCACGGCTTCGAAACCCTCCAGGGATGGGGACTCCACCCCTGCCCTGGGCAGCCTGGGCCAGGCCCGGACCACCCTTGCACACAAGAAATTGTTCCTCAGCTCCAACCTCAACCTCCTCTGGGGCTACTTGAGGCCATTTCCTCTCGTCCTGTCACTTGTTCCTTGGGAGCAGAGCCTGATCCCCGCTGGCTCCAACCTCCTGTCAGGGAGTTGTCAAGAGCCAGAAGGTCTCCCCTGCACCTCCTTTTCTCCAGGCTGAACAAGCCCAGCTCCCTCAGCTGCTCCTCACCAGACTTGTGCTCTAGACCCTTCCCCAATTTCATTGCCCTTCTCTGAACACGCTCCAGCTGCAAAATATCCTTCTTGGAGTGAGAGGCTCAAAACAACCCAGGATTTGAGGGGCGGCCCCCCGGCGGGACAAACCCTTCCCTAGCCCTGCTTGGCCACAGCAGTGCTGATCCAAGCCAGGATGTCCCACCACTTCAATAACACTGTTTTTTTTTCCCCTTTCTGATGCACAGACTCCCAGCAACCCACCTGCAGCGCTCAGCAAAGACCCCATCAGCCCAGGCTGGAGCATCGTACGCTGGGAACCACAATCCCTGAAGGGTGCTGCCACCCACTTCAATATGGGCAAAACCTGCCCTTGCAGTCGCCGCCGGCGCTTCCCCGCAGAGCATCGGCTGCAAGCGTCCCCGCGTCGGGCAAAGTCTGCGAGCACCGCTCAGGCGGGGAGAGGCTGGGCCTCTTCCTGCCCAAACACTGTGTGCGAGGCAGAGCAGCAACGGTCTGGTAGAGATGGAGCTTTTTTACATCCCAGTCTGGTCAGCTGACGTTTATCAGGGTAACAAAAGGTTACAGCCTGATCACAAGACAGGCTGACAATGCATCTTCCCCTTCTGGGGAAGAAAGTCAAGTGCCAAAGTTGTTAAAAGGAGTCCAGTCGTGTTTCGTATCTTCTGCTGCCTGCGTGAGGGGAGGTGGTGCCTCTCATCTTGCTTTGAAATGAGGAAAGGAAAATGCAGAAAATTCTCTATTTTAGGTGCAAGAATTTAAAAAAAATAAATTCGGTTTCTTCTAATGTTTCAGGTCAAATATTCCCCAAAGCTTCTCTTGCGGTGCTGTGAGAAAGCAGAGGCTGGATCTCTTGAATTCCCTTGAATCCAGGATGTTTCTATCAATCGGTAGCAGCATTTCACCAAGCCTGGCTGCGGATGCACCGGCTGTTATACGCCTGGACTGAGGCTTCACAAGAACCCCTCAGGAACCGAGAGTCAGTATTTGTTATTAACTCACCTGGAATCTGTGATTTCTTACACGTTATTTTGCTACTTGGCTGCAGAGTGAAACAGCACCTTAAAATAAAAAAAGGGAAAAGCGAATCATCCACCAGTGCAGGACCGTCTTTCCAGTGAACTCTGAGAGGTCACCAGTAACTGGATCAAAAGCAATTAAGACTGCCCTGGTGGCTTCAGGGTTTTCTTCTTGTGCCCCTCATTTACCATAGATTCCCTCTGGGGCAGGAACAAGTCCCTGCAGAGATCGCTCTGCTCCAGCCTCCTGTTTTTCCAGGTTCAGGCAGGTGCTGGGTATCACATTTGGCTGTTTTTGCAGCGTGGGTGTTTGCTTCACGTGTCCCTGGAGAGCAGAGTCCCCTTGGAAAGCTGTTCCAGGCAGGAAACTGCTGCTGCTCCTGGTCAGCGAATCACAGCGGGAAAATCAGTTGCTCTTTCTTTTAAAAAAGCCTCCGAGTGAGGCGTTTGTTCTGGAGAGACAGAAAACTGCCGAGATCCCCCAGGCTCTGCTCTCGCCTGTCCAACAGATTCCCCCCAGCACTGATTTGGCCAGTACAGTGGTTGCCGTAATGATTTTTTAGGGATAACGATTTGTTGGGATGACAACTTGCTGGGCTAACGACTTCAGGTGCACGGGGCACTCCAACTCCCCAGCTCTCTCACAGCATTTGCGCGTCACCTTGCTGACCTTGCAGGCGGGGAAACCGAGGCACAGAGGCCGACTCTGGAGACGGCCGAAGCTCCACCGCTATCTCCAGTTGCAGCACTTGGGCGCTCCGACGACGACACCCACGTGCTGCGATATCAGCCTATCGCCCACAACCCGGCTGAGCTTCTCCAAGGTCCCCCAAGCGAGGGATTTCCTACATCCCCATCATCCCCAAATCATCCACCACGAGCCACCGGCGTTGGTCCCTCTCTCCTGAGGGGAGATCCCCACCACACCGTCCCTCCTGGCGGCCGGGCTCTGCCCCACTGATGCTCAGTGTGGCTTTCCCTGCACCATCCCTAGGAGGGCATCACGGCAGGGCTGGTGCGTCTCCGCGGCGGCTGGTGACAGCGGGGCGGACAATGACATTTGCTGCAGGAGCCTGACATTGAACCCAGCCAGTCAGAACGGCGGGTGTTTTGCTGGCAAGGGTAGAGGCTCCGCTCCGACACCATCAGCGAGGGGACAGGGGAGGGAGGGGAAAGGAAAAAAGCCGAAGCAGCAGCCAGACAGCTGCCTCTTCCTCCTCCTCCTTTTGTGCAGAAATGTGTTTTTGTTTGTCAGTCAAACAGATTGTTTTCTCCTTCTTTGCAGGCCAATTGTTTCTGCTCCTGCAAGATAAGGGATTGAAAAGGGCTATATTTTCATGGCACTGAATCTAGGCCCTTCGAATTGGAGGGGAGACATCGAGTGGGAGGAGATTCCTGTTCAAACCAACGCTCCTCTCCCCAGTTCCACTCTCCAATCCTATTTCCACCCCCATTTTCCTTTTTTTCTCCTTCCTTCTCCTGCCTGGAGCTGCCTCTCAGCCCTCTCGCTATTTAATCTCCGTCTCTGATGGACTCGGGAGGTTTACGCGGCTTCGTCCTCTCTGCACCATCTGCCGAAAAGAATCCAGCTGTCCCCTCGCTGCTCTGTCCGGCGGCTCCTCCTGCCACCCTCCCCCCCAAAAAAGAGGAGAGCGGTGCTGGTGCCACCACACGTGTACATCCAAACAAAACCAGAAGAGGATCTTTCTTTTCCTTGAAGGTTTTGCCCAGAAAGTGTCTTGAAGAGCCAGACCTCAGCACGGGGCAGGAGCAGGAAGCAGAGATGAAGGAGGAAAATGGTTAATAAGAGCAAGCCCACAGTAAAAAGACAGCAGGTTCCTCTCCTGGCTTCCAGAGCAAGTTCCAGGAGCCTGCGTCCAGCTTTCTTCCTTTCTCTTGTTGGACGCCCCCAAATCCGCAATCCAGGTGGGATGTCGTGAACGGTGATGATGGTGGAGAGCAGAAACACCGGAGCGGTGACCACTGAACCATCGTCAGCATCGGATTCACACCACCGGAGCAGGTCCCCAAGCCAACGAACTTGGAGAAGCTCCTCGCTCTGGGAACCGTCAGGGCTGGAAACAATCCCAGCCGCGGAAGCGGTGGGGATGCCCGCGTCCCACGCACAAGCCCTTGGCTCCCGTGCGCCGATCACATCGCGCTTCGTTCTTCGGTGCGGAGGAGCGGCGGGAGGCTTTGCCTCCCCTCCTCAGGGGATGAGAGCCTGGAAGGGGGCAGCGAGGTTCATATCCAACTCATAAGCCTCTCAGAGCTCAGGCTTGAGGACTGAGATTCACTCAATTAATTTTGCTTTGGCAAAAAGTCCATTTTTATTGCTATTTCATGCCTTCAGTATAGATTTTCCCTGCTCGTCTCAAAGGGATAATAAAACCCGACTCGTTCTTTTTATAAAAGTCTCACACTCCCTCTCTCACCAGGCTCTGTGTTCCCCAGCTAGAGATGTAAATTTAAAGGGGAAATGCTGTCATTTAAAACAAAACAAACCCAAAAAAAGCAACTCAAGAAAGCCCATCTTTGAGCATATTCCAGCTCTCAAAACTAGGCCGTTCGCAACCGAAACAAAAACCATGCGGCCGCCTTTCCCCACAGATGGCCGCCCTCCCACCAGTGACCAGTGACCACCAGCCCTAGGGAGCCACTCTCCATCTTGCAGGGCTGGTGGTGGTCCTCGGCTTGCTGGGACGTGTAGTTTTTGCCGCCGGGAAGTGCAGGTGGAGCTGGGTCTTTGCGTTTGGCTATGACACCGGCTCCCCATCTGCCTCCTTCCTCCTTCTCCTCCTCTGCACCAGGCCTGGGGCGAAAGCCTCACTGCGTCCAAGCAGCTGGAAGGGCACTCCTGGGGAAAATCCCAAATCCACACGATGCTGAGCAGGTGGATTTTGAGCGTGTTTCCAAGCGAGCGGTGGGACAGGACAATGGGCAGGTCTGCCTGCTCCGCTCCACCCTGCCCGGGCTTCGGAAGGGTTGGAGCTACAGAGCATCCCTTCGAGGGGTGAAGAAGGGAAAGGGAAACTGCCTTTCCTCTGCCTCGTGCCCTGCCACAGGGGTTAGGATGCGAGTGGAAGCCAAGCCACATCGCTGCAAGTGTCACTAGTGGGTGCCTGGGGACGGGGTGGGGTTCCCAGCACCCACAGCTTTTAACAGCAGGTTAGACGCAGGTGCTGGCCCGGCACCGCTGACCCTGCGCGCCAGGACGCGTCAAGGCAGTTTCCTCCCGCCCCGGCCACGTGTCCGATTCGGTGACAGGCACAAACCCACCGTCACCGGAATTCTCCTTCCTTCAGGGAAAACCAGGAGCGAATCCAACGCAGAGCGAAGCCACGTGAGGGAGGAAAGAGGAGAGGTGCACGTGGCTGCACAGGGCCAGCCGGCCTGCTGCCGCCGCACCCGCCCAGCGCTCAGACCCGTGCCGCAGAATGGGACCCCGCCGGCCGGGAACAGGCCGAGGGGGGACAGGCGAACCCTTCACGGAAATCTTTTTTTGTTTTGCCCCACCGCCAAGCTGCCTGCACACCCTGAGAATCCAAAGCCCGGCCTGCATCTGGCAGCGCCCGCGGCGAGAGGAAACCCGCCGCTCGCTCCGTTCCTGCAGGTGTGCCTCCAACCGACAAAAAGTTTTAGGGCGACTCGCGCCGGGATGGGCAGGAGAGGAAAGAGAAGGATGACGAAATCCCCAACGAGACCTCGCTCCCTGGCTAACCGACGGCCCGTCACCGCCGGGCACAGCTCAATCGGTTAAACCAAAGTTGTGCCGTTTCCTCTGATGGCAGAACAAACCACCCTTCCTCGCCCTGAGCTGCCGAGCCTGAGGGATGTTACAGAAAAGAATTCCGCAGCTCCCCCATTTTGGGGAAAATCAGTCAGGGTCTCCGGATTCTCCCATAAAGCCTTCACAAGACTCGACCCTCCGGGTTGGAAAATCCTTCGCGAGCTGTGACAACCTCTGTAGCTCAGGCAGAGGCGAGAGATGATTAAGTCTGGCTGAAATCTCCCAGGACTCTGACGTCGGAGAGGCCCCACGCAAGACAAACACCCCGGGCTGCTCGTTGCAACCTGCAACTCCCCTCACCTTAGCAGGGGGCCGAAGGGAGAGCGGGCACCGAGCGAGGCCAAGAACCAGGTCACTGCCGCTGGTTTCCAGGCAGCAAAGGTTTGGAAGAGCAGAGGATCATTTAACAGAGCGACAGTGAAGGTTCAGAGCAGAGCCTTCAAATTACACGCTACAGAGCACTTTTCCTGCCTAAAAGGTCTCTGAAATGACTGTGGCGGCTCTGAAACGAAGCACTCTGTATGCAATTGTTCCCTGGGGCTTGCAGAGGAGACAGAGCCAGGAGAGGAGAGGTGGGTCTGCGGTCCCCAGCACGGCCAGCTCCTCGGCAGATGAGGACACAAGCTTCTTCCGAGCTCCACGGCAGAGCCGAGACGCTTCCCTAAATCTCCCCAGCAGTTTCTACCGGTCGTGATATTTTATATTTTTTTTTAAATTTTTTATTATTATTATTATTTCTCACTTCCTGCCTTGAACTTCACACAGCTCCTGGCCACCGGCTGCAGAGCTGCTGCTCAGGGTGCAGGTTCCCCCCAGCCCGGTGCGCAGACCCACGCTGACCCCCCCGCCCCATCGCTCTCGCAGGGAATGGGGAGGGAAGAGCGCTCGGGGCGAACGTGTCCTTGTCCTTTTCTCCATCTCACTTGGCTCCTTCCCATCCTTCTCCACTCCGTCCCCTAGCAGCTCGAGGTCCATTATCATCAGCCAGTGACAGGCGCCAGGAGATGCGGGCTCAGCACCGGCTGACCGCACAGCACCGAGGCACCGTGCACAGCCAACCCTCTCCCACTGACACACGGGTGACAGCATCCACATCCGCAGAGCCACCATGGTGCTGCTCGCCCACCTAGGGAACACAAGCTGCCACCCCAGGGAAGAGAAAGTCCCAGCAAAGTCCTGGCACCCAGCAGAAAACCATTTCTGGACCTTCTAGGAGGCTCTGGTGATGCTCATGAGCTGAAGCAGCTGGAGCTGAGCTGGAGCAGCTGGAGCTGAGCTGGGAGAGCTCTCAGAAGGTGCTGGCACCTCCACAAATGCCTTCCCTTGGCTTGCACAGGGCCCTAGGAGTGCTCACCCATGCAAAACCCCCACGGTTGTTTTTGTTCCTCCAAAACATGACTTTGGGAGGTCACCTGAGGGCAGCCAGCCTGGGCATCGCTCGCAGCCAAGGGGGTAGAGTAGGTAGCAACCAGTAGCCACGAGAGCTTTTGGCAATCCAAGTTTGCTCACGTCTAAGGGACGGCACCGCGCTCCATCAAAGGCGGCGAGGAAGGAACGCGCGCCCCAGCATCTCCCCGCTCTGACGTCAACGAAAACCTCCGGTAGGTCTTGTGACGTCAGCCACGACTCTTCTCCACTGGCCGGAGAACCCTCGGGATGCCGGTCCCTGGGCCGGGGGAAAGAGGCCGGCCAGCATCTCCACCGGGATAAGCACCGCCATGCTCAGGCTGCTGTTCCAGCTGCACGTTTCCAGGGGGTGGTGGGAATGGCGGGGGACACACATACTGGAATTTAGCTGGAATTTAGCACCAGAAAGGCTCTGGATTANACCACTGCCTCAGTTGTGCTGAGGTGGTTTACTCAGTATCACTTTCTGCCATTTGCCGAGTCTGAGCTGACACTC
Source organism: Baryphthengus martii (assembly GCA_013396935.1). Taxonomy (NCBI): domain Eukaryota; kingdom Metazoa; phylum Chordata; class Aves; order Coraciiformes; family Momotidae; genus Baryphthengus; species Baryphthengus martii. The sequence continues at coordinate 374,914 of VWZK01005184.1, read as the reverse complement.
CTGTGCAGTGGAAAGTGCTGTCATACCCTCCGAGTGACACCAGGCTGCGGGAGGAGGCAGTCTCTGTCTGCTCTGTGACAGCTGAACAGCTGAATTGGGTTTTCTTCAGCTGAGGTGGATGACCCAGCCCACACCCCAATGACTGGTGGGCACCTCTCCCTCCCCTCTTGTCGCTGGCCCTGTCTGCCCAGAATCATTCTTTCTCCGAGCGCCTTGGCACATTTGTGCTGTTTAAGATCTCATTGACAAGCAAGGGGAACAAGAGAACGTAGGGCTGCCAAGGCTGCCCAGAGAGGAGCCCTGGGCTTTTTCATACAGCATTTCCCGGTGCCCTGCGCCTCTCACGGCCCAAGGTTTCCTGCAGCAAGAGGGGTAGTGTGTGTGTGTGTGTGTGTGTGTGTGTGTGTGCGTGTGTACCGCTACCGGCGACCTCGCGGCACACAGAGGCCCCAGGAGCCTGCAGCGGTGCCGGCGGAAAAGCGTCATGCGGCAGCTGCCGGTAACCGGCTACCGGACGCTGGACAGTAGTGAGCAATATAGGGTGCGGGTCACACCGCTGATACCGGGTACCGGGCGTCAGGCACTGCACGGTGCGTAGCGCTACTGGGTGCAGGGCATCCCGCTGGGTGCCGGTGCCGGGCACCGGGCACAGTGTGGTGGGCGGTGGTAGTGGGTGCCGGTACCGGGCACCAGATACCAGGCACCGGATGGTGGGCAGTGGTACTGAGTGCAGGGCATCCCACTGGCTGCTGGTACTGGGCACTGGACAGTTGGCGGTGGTACTGGGTGCAGGGCACCCTTCTGGGCACCATGCACTGGCTGCTGGTACTGGGCACCGGCTGCTCTACGGCTGGGTGAGGTCCCAGGTGCCACACATCAGGTCCTGGGTCGGGCTTAGATCTGGATTTGGAATGAGATCTGTGTCTGGATTTGGATCCATATTTGGATCAGAGTTGAGCTGCATGTGGGTCTGCACTTGGATCTGGCTCTGGGTTTAGATCAGGCTTTGGATCTGGGTCCATGTCTGGATTTGGATCCACATTTGCATGAGGATTGGACTGCATCTGGGTCCACACTTGGATCTGGATTTAGGTCAGGGCTTGGGTCTGGATCTGGAGCTGGATTCAGATCCCCATCTGGATCTACATCTGAATCTGGAACACACATCCTTTGCAGAGGGTGAAGGTGACGCATCTGACCTCCTGCTCTCCCAGCACCCTACGACAGCACCAGGGTGCTAACCCCTCGAAGGGTGCTGCCCCCTCAACCCTGCCCCCGGCAGCTTGGGGACCTCCGTGGGGAGAACCCGGGTCTGCAGCAGTCACGGAAGGATCTCCAGCCACCGAGCTGAGGGGAGGGACAAGATGGCAGCGGTCCCGCTGGCCCTGGCTGCTGCTCCGCGCTGCGCCTGGGGCTGAACGTGCTCCAAGGAGGAGCTGAGGTCAGGGAGGGGGACGAGCGCAGGAAACGTATTAAGCGAGGAGAATTGGCTGCAGCCGAGCGCTGCTGCTGCCTGATGCTTGCTCGGGATTTTCCTCTCCATCAGGGATCTGGTGGAAGCTCTTACTGCTCAGCGGTTGCAGCTGGTTAACCGTTTGCATCACAGAGGTGCCACCAGCACCTGCTCTGCACCCGTGAGAGGTGGCACCCAGGGCCCTTCTTTGCTTGTGTCCCCGGTGCTGACACCTGGCTCTGGCCACGGCAACGTGCGCCAGTATTTTTAATGGGAAGATTCCAGGCTCTCCCAATCCAGCTACTAATTTATAATCCCCTTTTCCTATTAAAATAATTCCCAAACGTGAGAGCCAAAACGAAACTATGAGGAAGTGCCCTGTTTGCAGAACTCGCTGTGAAACGCACAAAGGAAACGAAGCGAAAACAGCGTTCTGCACGTTTTTTTCGCCTGGGTTTCGCTGGGACTTGGAACCACAGAAGGGAAATCTTTTCCAGCAGGATGTGCACAGCGGGAGGCTTTGCGTCGAGCTGCTGGTGTCCCTTTGGAGCAGGGCCATCTGCCTGCCAAGGGATGGCAACCTCTGCGAGTCTCTGCTTTGTCCCCAAGGGATGTCAGGTCCCTTGGGGGGCCCCGGGGATGTGGGGCTGGAGTGATGCGTGCCCCGTGGGGATGGCCAGGCGGGGACAAGCGGCCGATGGCAGGAAATACCTGCTGCTCCGCCGCTTCCTCGGCCAAGGCGAACAAGAGGGAGAGTGTTTGGAGGGCGGCCGTGGCCGCGTGCGGCAGGAGGAGCCTCCGAGGGACACACGGGCCATTGTTCCTTGAGCGCGCGGGGCGGAAATTCAGATGGACCCGTTGTGTGCCTCCATCCCGGCACTGATCCTCGGGCTGCAAGCGGGACGTGGGAGCTGCTGAAGGGGATCAGGCTGGGAATTTGTTCAGCCTGGTATCTAGTGGTTGAGCCGCTGGTGGTGGTGGTGGGACGGCCCTGATGGGACAAGCCGCTCGAGGGGGTTCTGCTTCTCCTGGCTGGAGCGTGGCGCGTGCCTGAGGACTTTCAGCCTTTCCAGAGCTCTTACTGGTATTTGTCACAGCCCTGCTGTCTGTCCATCCACCAGCACCCTGCAACAGCCTCCCAGTCACCTGCAAAGACATTTAACATGGTCTGGTTTTGATCTGCGCTTTGCAATTTCTTTAAGTGCTCCCTGATGTTTTCGTTTCGCTTATACAGCGCCTTTTCCCACCAACGCTCCCAGATTTCTCTGAAAAGGAAGAAAAAGACTTGCAGAATGTGCCCAGCCTTACAAATCCCTAATTACCCTCTGCATGTCCTACGAAACGGGCTTCCCTCTGAGCAGCAAAGGGTTGCAGGCTCTCCCCGAAGCAGCTGATAACACCAGTCCTCCCCACTGCCCTAGCAGAGAGAGCAAAGAGGGATTTGTCTCGCTGCTCCCACCCAAGCTCCCAGCCAGCTCCACTCTTGTCCTCCCCAGCACTAATCCCCACACCAGCTTCCGGATCTGAAGAGGAATTTTTGAGAGGGAGGCTGCAAAAAAGCGGGGGAGAAGAGAACGTGATTCTCTCCTTCCTGGCCGCCACGCTTTGCCCTTTCTCAGGAACTGGCCAGATTGTTTCCATTAGGAGAAGCTGAGGATCCAAGTATTTGTCAATGGCCAGGAGAAGATTTGCTGATCGTTCGCTAGAATAATGTTGAGCGAGGTGCTTGGCGTGTGACCATCCTTTTATGGTAAAATTAAGGATAAACGCTCGGCGGATTTGCATTTGAAGTTGATTGATACGTGGCATTAATGCACGCGTAGATAATTGCGTATTTTGAGATCGCTGAGCAAGGAATAATTTTTATTTTGGGTCAAAGATAAGGGCATTGCGTGGAGATGAAATATGCAGGGGTTTGATCTGTGTCACAGGCGGCGCGTTCCTCTTTGCCGGGTAAGGTGATGGCAGGCCCGCATTAGCCATTCCTGCCCTTGCTTTTAAGTGCTTTGGATCTGTGCCCGATGCGAGGAGTAATCCTCTGTTGTCACCTAACGCCAGGACACGATTCCAACTTTCTGAGCTTTGGAGTTTCCCATTATTTAAAAAAAAAAAAAGAAAATAAAAGAAACCTCTGTGTTAACCGTATTTATTTATTTTTGTGCAGGCAGAAGCTGGTGCCACTGCGAGACGTTAACTAAATAAAGCGACACAGCTTGATCGGTGCGGGAACAGTGCGGGCAGGGTGTCGCCAAGCTGGTGATGCCTTTCAAACCCACCTCTAGCAACCCGATCTGAAGCTGTCAGCAGCACCTCGGCCCTCCCAGCTGCTCAGCGCCAGTCCCTGCCCTTGCGCCAGCCCTCGGGACACGTCCCAGGTTGGACCGCACGGCCGGCGTTGCGCCAGGAGGTGCACGGGGCTGTTGGCTCCTTCGCGCTGCTCGACCTTTCCAGGTCGCTGCTGAATGCAATCAGGATTTTGGGAACCTGGAGCCTGGGGTAGGTCTACCTCAAAGAGAGCAGGTGTTCCCTTTGCAGTAAGGACATGGGCTCAACCACCTGGGGACTCAGTGGTGCAGGAGAGGAGCTCCCCTTTGGGTCCCAAAGCCACGAGGACCAAGGAGCTGGGGGTTACTTCGCTAAATACGTCAGCACAGGGCACCTCCAGACACTAGAGGTCATCCATCCATCCATCCATCCATCCATCCATCCATCCATCCATCCATCCATTTATCCATTTCCTAGAGGAATGTGGCTCCCAGCTGGAGCACAGGGGCTCTTTCAGCAAGGGCAGGCAGCAGAGGAGATGCCGTTGGTGATGTAAAAGGAGCTCTAATGAGAAGGAACGACGCAGACATTAATTAGGCAGGCAGCGCGATCCTCAGGTGCAGATAACTCAGCAGAAGCACTGGGCCATTTGCAGGCAGAAGATGGCAAGTGATTGTGGCCCAGAGATGGGAAGCAAACCCAGCAGTGTCCCTCCTTGCCCCTTTGGTTGGGTCCCAGGGCCCCCTGCAGCTGTGGCAGGGGGGGTTGGGGGCTGCGTGGCAACACCCCTCCTCCTCTGCCCAAGCAGGTGGTGGGAGGAAAAAAAGGAAAGGGAAGGAGGAGGGAGCAGAGCTGAGGAGTAAAATAAGCTGCGCTACAAAACGCCCGGAGCTGTCACTTGTGCTTGAGGCCATCCCTGCTGTGTGGCCGAGTGGCTTTTTCCAGGCCTGGCAGGAGAAGCCTGGAGGGGTTGGAAGGGGAATTGGGGTGAGGGAAGAAGGGAGATGGCCCAGGTCGAGCCAACATGCATTTGAAGCTCAATAGGTTTCAGAGGCTGCGGCGTATTTCGGGGATGAAAGCTGCCCCGGGGCCCCTCCCAGCGAGCAGCAGCGCTGCGAGTAAGCTGCGGGCACCGCGTTTGTCTGGCTGGTGACTTCCTTGTTATGCTGAAAATGGTATTAAAAAGAGAAAAAAAAAAAAAAAAAAAAGAGGCAAAACCTACAACAACAAAAAATACAGCACCAGCCCCCCCTCTACCCCCCATCTCCACCACCCTACAACAACCAAGAAAGGCAAGATCTTTCACAAGCCCGGAAGATGTCACCATAGAAACAGAAATCAGACCCACTCCAAGGATCCTGCCGCCTGGGAAGGCGATAAAATGTTTTCTATCGATTGCTGTCGGGAAAGTCACTGGTGATAAGCCATCCGAGGAGAAATGGAGCGGGGACGCAGGGACGTGGGAGCTCTTCAAATAAGCCTCCAGATGGTCCCTCGGCTGCCCCTGAGCAGCACTCGGGGTCCGGGGACCCCAGGCTGGACAGGGGGGGATTGCTCTGCCCCGGGCTGGTGCAGGAGAGGAGGTGTGAGTGTTCTGTGCCTGCGCTGTGGTGCTGCGTGCGTGCCCTGGCTGTTCTAAGCTGCCTGCTTTCCCCTTTGCTTTCACAGCAGAGCAGCAATTCCCAGCCAAAACGCGCCGTGTTAGGGCCGCTGAACTTTCCCTTGGCTCCCGGTGTTGCACTGCCGGGGTTTGGCATCTCTTGCCAGCGGCAGCGATAAACCCCGTGGTGCCCGCGGGACCGATGCCCTTGCAGGACTCGGGGTCCCCGGTCCCCGTTCGCACGCTCTGCAGCCGGGAGCATCCCCGCGGCCGCGGTTGCCGGCAGGATCTTCCTGGTGGTTCTTTCCAGGGTGCCGTGCGGTGCCGGGGCCTGACTCGCGCGCCCTTTGAAGAGATGGAAAATCCTATTATCTGCTCATTCTTCTCGCAGTGTGAAGCCTCAGAGCGTTCAGCAGCAGCCGAGTGTGGTCTGCTGCCTGCAGCCCCGCGCTGCTTCCGCTCCCACCCACACGGGAAGGTCCCCATGGATGAGCATCACCTTCCATCCCCCGTTCCACGCTGGAGCTCGAGGATACAGCTCTCCCAGCGATACCATCGGCACCGTCCGGCAGTGAGGTGCAAAAGAAGGACGTGCAGGGAAGCAGGGTGGAGGGGCTATGGGCTGATCCCCCTCCTCTCCGTGGGGAGCCGAGGTTGCCGCTTGCAGCCCGCAAATCCTTGTGGCATTAGGGCCGGGAAAAGGTGGTAACCCATCTTGCCTGCTCCATCCCAGCGGCATCTTTCCCGCCAGTAATTGGCAGCAATAAAAGAAGCAGTTAATCCAGGCCGGGGTGGGACGCAGGCACATTGATGTCTGCGGTGAAAGGCACCCTGGCAAGAAGGAGCTGGGGAAGAATACGCTCCTGGGCACGCTTTGCAGCCCTGGAGAGCTGGTTGGATGCCACAGGGAGCATTTGCTGGGGATTTTGTTAATGATGCAAGCGCAGCCTTCCCAGCTTGGCCTGTGCTAAAGCCCTGGCTCGCTCAAGCTGAGGCTGTTTGGCTTGAACTTAGACCAGCTGCTTTCCGCTGGCTGGTGGGTTTTTGTCGTGTTACTGGGTGGCTCCGTTCGGGAGAGGAACAAAGGAGCAGTTAGTGGGTGATTTCACCTTGGGGGGTATTTTTTTGGCAGAGGGAAGAAGAGTTAAACCGGGTCTTGTTTCTCAGTTATTTTAGGACGGCGGCACTGAAGGGACTGCAAGAGGATTTCTCTGCACATGGGAAGATGGGATTTAATCAATATTGACAAGAGTCATCCACCAAAACAGGCTCTTCGCTAATGAAAGCCAGACCTTGTGACTCCCCGGGGAAGGATGGCTTTGGGAAAGAGGGGAAGGAGGCGCTGGGAAAGCCAAGGCTCCCTCTGCCATGGTTCTTAGGCAATCAAGCTGCATTTGGGGTTGATTTTCCCAGCGTGGAAACGTTTCAGCTCGTTTGTCTTAGTGCAGGATGCCCAGGACCAGCCCTTGTGGCAGCAAAGCAACGGCCCCATCCCTGCCCAGAGAGCTGGGGTCCGTGTCACCTCTCAGGAACCCCACATCCTAGTGCCAGGCAGAGGCTGGGATGTGTGTGATGACAGAAAAGCCAGCTCCAGACCGATGGCGTGGGGGACAGCTTGGACCACGGCTGGGGACCCTGCGCAGTGAAGTCTCCTGTGAGTGGTGACGTTTCCACCCAAGCCATGTATCCCACTGGGTTTTTTAGCACCCAAGGCAGTGGAAGAAGAATGGTTTTGTCAGAGTTTTGTGTTTTCCCCTCTATCCTTGCAATTAAAAGCAGAAAACAGCCAAGACACCTCCGAGACCAGCCCCTTCTGACAACGTAGCACATGGAGAAGAAACCTAATTTCTGCGGTTGGCAGCTGGTATTTCCCAGTCGCTGCCGGCTCTGTGCCCTGGAGCTGAGCTGAGCTCGCTAGTGAACAGCGCTGGGGGCTGCCCAAAATCCTGTAGGCACAGCCTGGGGCTCGGGCATCGCCCAGGGGGCAGCTGGGGCTGCTGGACGAGGACCTGCCTGGCAGTTTCCCTGGACATGCAGGGGACTGTCACCAGGCTGAGCCACGGCCAGTTGGCAGGTGTGACCTTGCAGTCATGCTGCTACCTGCAGCTGCCTCCAAAATCACTAGTCAGGGCTTGTTGGGCTGTAAGACTGACTCCAAGATTTTGAGTTTGATGAAAAGTCCAGCCGTTTGCCTGCCCTGTGTCCCCAGATTCCTGGAAAACCATGGAAGATGTCAAGCCCAGGCATCATCCTGCCCCATCACAGCATCGGTGCAGGGCAGTGACCCGTCCCTGCCATGGGGAGGGGTTGGCTTCATTTGTTGGGCACTTTTTTTCCCTTTCATAAGGCAGCATCGTGTCCTCCAGCCTTCTGATGAGGCCAGAGGGCTGCTCCCAGAGCCGGGGGCCTGAGTGGGATGCAATTGAAAAGAAGGCAAATTTTGATCCCCCGCCAAGCCCAGCACAATCCCATCCAAGTTCACACTGGCAGATAATGAGCTTTAATGAGCAGGCCACGCTAATTGGTAAGTGATCCCAGAACCGTCTGTGGCAGAGGCGAGGGAAGAGCAGCGGCAGCACTGGGCAAGGAGAGGGTCGGGGCTGTGCAGCCCGCAGCGTTCCGGAGGGCAGGGGCTGCCGGAGCTGGGGATGCCCGGAGCAGGGGTTGGGGCTGCCCACAGCAAGTGCTCTGCCTGCCTTACACTGAGGGCTGCCTGAAAACAGGACCGCGAGCGCGGTTCACAAGCAGGACCACGAGCAAGACTTGCAAGATCTCTTCCTTGGTGCCCAGGTGGGCTTCGCAACCCTCACCAGGGTGAGATGCATGGGCAAAAAGAGCCATAGGAATAGCGATGCCTCCTGCTCCAAGCTCTTTAGCTGGAGAGAAGTGGGGTGCAGGGAGCTGGGGGTTTTTCCCCCACAGGGTGATGAGTGGCCAGTTGGCACCAACGGCCCTTGAACCCGGAGCAGGGCAGGGTGAGCCTGAGTGGCCGGCCTGAGCAGGCAGATGTATGGCACTGGCAAGACAGTCCTAATCAGAGAGCACTGTAAATTCCCCTCGCAAATGGAGTGGAAAAATGCTATTAGGCTAATATAACGTTACAGGGGAAGGACGTTCTGCTGCTGCAGTCTCCGGGGAATTGGGCTGTAATGAGGGGAAGGAGCAGGAGTTGATAGCAGCTGGTGTGCTCAGGGTGGTGGGAGCACAAACCAGCTCAGAACCACCCAGCTCAGTTTTGCTGTGCCCTGCCTCAGTTTCTCCATGTGGCCAAGGGACAGCGAGCTCTGCTCCAGCAGACAGGACACGCTGGGATCTGGTTGAAGGGCTCATTTGCCATTGACTCACACTGTACAGTCTGGGGAAACTGAGGCATGAGAGAGCTTGCCAGAGTCACCCAGGAGATCAAGGACAGCAGCAGGATCCTGCATCCCCTGGGTGCCTCAGTGCCACATTCCCCAGGAAAAATGCATCTGAAGCACCTTGCTTAAATAGGAAGGTGTCCAGGAGGGCAGCTGGAACTGGAGGTCACCCAAACTGTGGGATTTGGAGTGTCTGTGCCAGCTGGCGAGCAGGAACCGGTCAGCAGCACAAGCAAGGGGCTGGTGGATGTTGCTGCTGGGGGTTCACCTTGATTGATGATGGAAAACCCAATGATGGCTGATCCAGGCAGTGCCCGAGGAGGGGCGAAGGTGCCCATCGGCTACCTCGGGGCTGCAGGGCTGGCAGGGGATCCTGTAGCAGCCAAGGCAGCGGGGTGAGGGCTGCCTGCACCCCAAGGGACGGGGCAGGGGGCTGGAAGAGCAGGAGCCCCATCACCTCCTGCTCATCCCCATCATCAGCTGCTAATGCAGGACCATCATTCGATGGGACCACCCGCGCCCAAGGCAGGCTGGGCTGTACCCGGAGGGAGCTCAGGCACCCCAGCGGGGTGAGCAGCAGCCCGGGGACACCCCCAGGAGCAAAAGGATGGCCTGTCCCCAACTGCAGCCGCTCTGCCAGGTCCCTGCAGCAGCCGTGCTCCCTTTTTAACACTAAGTGGCAGCCTCTGCCCGGCTTTGGGGCAGCGTGGCCTGGGCAGCAGCATCCCCGGGGGGGGGCTACAGCATCCTCTGGGTCCCAGGATTCCCAACCTGGGTGACACCTGCCTGGCGTGCAGACCACCCTGAGGATCCTGCTCAGGGCATTTCCTCACCCACACAGCCATGGGTGTCAAGCTGAGCCCTGCTCGGGGTCACATCGGGTCAACGCTGCCTGCTAGGAGGGAGATAAGAAGCAGAGTTGGCAGCTGTTGGTACCATCTGCTGAATTAGAATCACAATGCACTAAACAAACAGCGACTTGGGATAAAAACGTGCTGCTTAAGGCGAGGAGGTATTTCTGCTGCAGGTATTGCTCTGACCTGGTAACCCACCGTGGGGATTTGCAGTGCTATAGAGAAGCACAGGGATATAAATGAGTCCTGGGAGTTGTATTCCGCCCGGGTGTCCCTGCCGATGGAAACACGTCGAGTCTTGTGCTGGAGAAAGTGCTGATACTTTGGGGAAACGTTCCTCTGGATTTGCTGCAGCACAGAATGAGAGGGAAATAAAAATAAATCAAATTACCATCGTGGGGGTTTTGGCGGAAGCCGCCGGTTCAGCCCAGCGTGAGGGATCAAAGAGATGGGCAGTGTGACTGGGGCAGCCCCGGCTCCCTCCCAGGTGCTGCCCTTGGCATGATACCAAATTTTGTCCTTGGGAATTGCACCCAGCTTGCCATGATATTCCTGTGCTGTGCAGAAACCCTCGCTCCCACATCAAGCTGCTGCTGGTCCCACAGACAGCCCTGCACCATCAGGGCACAAAATGCTTCGTGGTGGGGTCAAGACGTCCCCAGCTCCAGTCTTCCCCAGCACGTTCAGGTAATAAATGTGCACAGACCTTATAAAATAAACAGAAAAGGTTATATTATATATCTGTAGTCATCTAGAGGGGTAAATGCAACCTGCAGGGCTGCAAATAGATTTTCCCCTGGGCTGAAGACAGGTAGAGCTGATGGTCAGCTGAAGACACGGTGGCTTTTGGCAGCAGGCAGGTCCCAGACGGCCCCGCTCCCCGGAGCCAGCGGCATCGCTTTGCAGCTGCAAATGCCAATAAAGCCCGTCCCGGCTCACCGGCCGCCGGCTCACACGCGTGTGAGCCCCTGGGTGCCGATGTTTTGTCACAGCTCACGGCTCACGCCGGGTTTAACACGGCCGAGTCACCTGGCACTCGTTCCACTCCGCATTTATCCCTTCCAGTTTTGGAGCGACCAGCGGATCATAACCATTCTCTCCACTGCAAACGGCCCGGGGCTGAGCTCGCTGCCTGCTCACCCCATCCTGCAACACCCACGTGCGGGAAGGCTGCAGCTCCTGCAAGTTGAATGAGGTACATGCTAAAGCCCCCCAAAATCCTGGAGAAACCCTGCCTCCAGCAGGCCTGGGAGGTCGCCAGGGAGATCTCTTCTCCCTCATATCCAGTGGTAGCACCTGTGGGAACGGTTGAAAGCTGCACCAGAGAAGGTTAGATTGAATATTAGGAAGCATTTCTTTGCTGAGAGGGTGGTCACACGCTGGACAGGCTTCCTGAAGAGGTGGTCGATGCATCAAGCCCATCAATATTTAAGAGGCATTTGGACAATTGCCCTTAATAACTTTCTTTAACCTTTAGTCAGCCCTAAAATAGTCAGGGAGTGGGACTAGATGATCGCTGTAGAGCCCTTCTAGCTGGAATCCCTTGGGGGGCTTTTCTCTTCGCTCTTTGCTCTTCGCTCTTTGCTCTTCGCTCTTCCTTCTCTCCCTTCTCTTCTCTCTTCTCTCTTCTCTCTCCTCTCTCTTCTCTCTCTCCTGTCTCTTTTCTCTCTTTTCTCTTCTCTCTCCTCTCCTCTCCTCTCCTCTTAGTGTATTCTTCTTCTATTCTACTCTTATTCTTTTCTATTCTATTCACATTGTGAAGCTCATTCTCACAGCCACCTCAAACCCATTTGGCTTTCCACATCTCCTTCTTCCCTATGCCCGAGCTCAGGCTGCTGAGTTATTTCCATTGCTGCTGGACAATTTGTGGCCGGCTGCCATTGCTCAGGGGACAGGGATGCTCAGATGAACCACCCAGCCTCTCCCTCCCTATTCCCCAGCGTAAATCAGCACAACGCGGGTGATTTCAGTGGGGCTGATTTACGCCGGCAGAAGGACGCTCCCAAGTAGGGCCATGATTTAGCAATCCCATTAGGACCTTGCCACTTCTGCAGAAGAGGTGCAGCAGGTCGGTTTGTCTTCTCCTCCCGGAGAGGAAGATGCAGCGATGAGCGGTGACGGTGCTGGCAGCCGGTTGTGCTGCCGTTCCCTGGCTGACTCCGGCAGGATTAGTGCTCTGAGAGCACAGCTTCATCCTGGGAAGGTAAAACCTCCTCTGTGATTTATAGCAGGCAGGAGAAGCCAGTCCCATCTGCTACCCCAGGCACCTACTCTCTCTTTTTTTTTTTTTTTTCATTAAAGCATGAAAGCTAACTGCGAGAAACAACAGAGCTGCAGGAAAAGTGTCTTTAATGGGCATGGTTCTTGGGGAGGGAAAAGCTGCAAAGCAGCAGGAGCTGAATTTACCTCCGTGGGAGCCCTGGAGAAGATGAACATCATTTTGCAAAAGGGAGAGTGAAGCAGACAAGGCAAAAAAGTCAGCCAGAAAAATGAAAATCACTTCTCAGAGCTCTCTCATCCTCCTTTCGTGTCCCTTCCTCTGGTCCCTGCACACACTGAAAGCATCTTCCCCTACGTGATGCTCTGCAGCCGACGCTCGTGCGCACAAGCAGAGCACGGCCGCGCAAATCACCCCTCAGCCAGGCTAACAAATGACTAAACAACTGCAAAGGCACTTTGCAGCATCCTCTTTTTTTTTTTTTTTTTTCTAACAGATTTAGCAGCAGACCGGCTTTTACGGTGCCGCTCTCCCTTCAGTCGCTTTATCCAGCCTCCAGAATGTAACCACCTCCTCAAGAAAAAAAAAAAAAAAGAAGAGGAAAGCTGTTAAAAACCAGGCCATTTCAGAGAAAACAGCACCCACATACAAAATGGCTCCTCAAGGGCTGCCGCCACCCTCCGCGCTCCGATTTAAAGGCCAAGCAATTAGCTCAGCAAGCTGGGGAAGCACTTACAGTAGAGCTCGGGTAGGAGGTTTGCTGCTATTCTGGGGTGCTGAAGCCAGGAGCAGGAGCTGAGCAGCCAACACTCAGCTCGATGTCGGGGTTATGGGGAGGTTTATGGGTCATGCTGGTGGGAAAGGGTGGTTGAAGATGAGGAAAACCTCTCTGGAGGAGGCAGCTGGGGGAGATGAGCACGGGCTGCAGCTCCTGGGCTGGATGCCGAGTGGCTGAGTTGAAAGAGCGCCTGGAAAATCATGGAATCGTAGAATCATAGACTGTTAGGGATTGGAAGGGACCTCTGGAGATCATCGAGTCCAACCCCTCCGGCCAGAGCAGGATCACCCAGGGCAGGCCACACGGGAACAGATCCTGGTGGGTTTGGAAAGTCTCCAGAGAAGGAGACTCCGAAACCTCCCTGGGTTACGGCTGGGTGTCAGGAGGGCTGACACAGGTAACACCAGCCCAGCCAGCAGAAGGGTGTTAAACTTCCCACAGGCCCATCTTACCTGACTCAGCCAGCTTTCTACCCACATCTGGTTCGTCTCAGTGGTGGCCTCAGCATTATTTGGCTTCTCCATGTATTTTGAGAGGAAGGCTTCTGCGGCATCACCCCAGCAAACAGCGGGGTCTGGCCACTGTTTGAGGTTTAGGTTGGACATTAGGAAAAATTTCTTCCCTGAAGGGGTTGCCAGGACCTGAACCAGGCTGCCCAGTGGTGGAGTCCCCGTCCCTGGAGGGATTTAAAAGATGTGGAGATGTGGTGCTGAGGGACATTTCAGTTCCTTTTTGCAGCTTGTTGTAACAAATGTCCTCGGGTTGGGGTTTTTTAGTGCTTAAACACATTATATATGTGCTGGAGCAATGCCGTGCCAACAGCCACAGCCTTGGAGAGCCGAGGACGCGTTGTCCCTCTGGGGAAACTCCCTGAAAAGCCAAGGCCAGGCTGGCACCGCGTCCAACGCGCTCAGAGGAGGCTGGATTTACTTCTGACCATAATAATCACGTAATGACACATCCTTGCTGTGTGCCCTTGGTCTCATCCGTTGCTCCCGGCGCTCCCCGGCGACGCCGATGATGCCGTCGGGGACCGCGGGTGAAAATATAAGTGCGATGGAGGGATGGAGCGTGAGGCTGCCGGCCCCACGCTGCGCTCCTGGCAAGGCTGGGAGCTTCAGACCTGTAACGCCGCTTCTCCCTCGTCACCTCTAGAATTAGCTTAACAGCACAGGGAAAGAGCAGGATGAAAAATTCGCTCCCCTCCAAGCACTAAAAGCCAAGTTTCAAGGTTAATTGTCTGCCCTGTAGGAATAGCTTTTGCACGCAGCGAGGGGCTTAATTAGTGTCATTTTAGCCAAGCAGAGAGAGCGTGCCCTGAACCCGTACCGCAGGCCCCCAAGCCTATTTTCCTCTCGGTGCGCCGGGCGGAGAGGCGATAGATTACACACAGCTTCCCTCCGCCAGCACCTGACAGGGACGGATTTGGGGTTGATCGTGAAATCCTGAGATGCTCCTTGGCAGCTGCAGCTCTGCTGTGGCCTCGTGCCCCTTCCCTGCACCCGCGGCCCTCCTGGGTCCTGTGGCCAGTACTTTGGAAGCCTGCTTGGGTTGTCCTGCCGAGCTGCAAGGAAGGGGAGTGAGGGGAAAGCATCAGGATGCGATTGCATGGGGAATATCGAACCCAGGGGGACGAAAGGCAGCGTTTAAGGAAAACCAGAGGAGGTTTGCAGTGGCTGCAGCACACTTCAGTGGCCTGCTCACGATGCCCAGCTGCTAAGCATTGATCATCCTACCTCCTTCCCCACACAAATCCATATCTCTTCTGGCCTGAGGAGCGCCCATCCCCACGGAGCGCCCAACCCCACCGAGCACCCACCTGGGAGAAAAAGGCACGTGCTGCCAGGCTTGGCTTTAACAAGAAGCTGGAGGAGATGGAGGTAATTTCTCTTCCCAATTTGTGTTGTCCTGTGTGCCCCCACCAGCTGTGGGACACAACCACTCTCCTTGCAGCTGAGACTTGTTTGCAGCCCAGTGCTGATGTCCAGCAGCTGGTGCGGGGCCAGACACCTTCTGGCACCGAGGGAGGGGAAAAGGCAACTGCTTTGAGCCCTGCCTTGGAAACCAGGGCCAGTGGCAGCAGGAGGATCTCTGGTGGCACAAGGGCAGTCAGTCCACAGGGGCCACCCAGGGCTTTCCCATCACAGCATCCTCAGCAGCTGGTGAGGGAGCAGGTCCCTGGGTGTCTCCACAGAAGGTTCCTGTGCCCAGCTTCCCCTGAGCATGGTTCCCCATCACCCAGCATCCATCCTCGCTGGGCTCCAACTCGCAGAGCCCACAGGGACAGCCATGACCTGCTGTGCAATCCAGGCCAGGAGGCTCCCCTGGACGCCTGCCTGTCTGGGCTCGAGCAGACCTTGGAAAGGAGCAGTCTCTTGGGATTTAAAGTTTTCCCCACACTGAAGAATTCACAGCTAAACTCATCTGCTGGCAAAGCCTCCTTATTCCCTCTCTGGCTGCACTTCCAGCTGGGCTGTCCTGCTCCCACCCCTGCCGTGCCCACATTCTGTGCCTAGTTCCATGCCCTGCCCTGTGGCTGCAGTCGGTGGGTGCTGGGTCTACCCAATGCTCCGAGCCCCACTCCAGCCTCTCCTCCTTCCCCCTCTGCCCTTTGGATTCGATTTCTCCCCGCAGCAGCTGATGTCCAAACAGGGTCCCCAAGGGCCCCCCACCAGCAACAACAAACCGCGGCAGAAAACACCCGTCTCGACGGCCGGGGCTGGCGCGGAGCCTCTTCACTCCTGCCCGGGCAGCGACCCACAGCCCAGCTGGTTGCCTTTTTTATGGGGATCTGCAAAAAAAGCCCAGTTCTTGGCAAGTGGGCAATAGTGCAGGCAGGCACGCTGGTAAAGGGGATGTCTGGGTTTCGGTGCTTCCAGGCGGTTTCCGGCTTCTCCGGGTGTGGGAAGAAGGAAGGATGTGTAGTGGAGGGAGCAGGGACAGCACCTTGTCTTTAGCAATAAGAAGATTAAATGCCCTAAGCCCTAAACGAGGCAAACAATTAAACACCTTAAACCTTAAACGAGGCTTTGGTTTAGGTGAGGAAACCCCAGACGTTTTGTTTCCGGCGTTGTTTTCTACAACGCAAAGCTCAGTTTGCGCTCGGTGTTCTTCAGCCTGCTGAAAAGGTGAATTAAAAGCACTGAAAAGTTGGCTCCAGCAACTTCTTTTTGCTGCTACGACTTCAATCGGCACCCAGCGATGCCCCCGGCTCCCAGTCTGCCAACGGGGAGGGTCATGGCACCCGGGTGCGTGGTTTGGGGGTGTCCAAAGGCCGAGGCAGGAGCCCAGCAGGGAGGTGGTCACCGGGGCAGCTGGTGCTCACAGCTCGTCCTCCCCTCCCGCCCCTGCGACGCGGGGCTTCGGGCTGGCGGTGAGGAGCGATGTATTGCTAATTCGTTTAGGGGAATTAAGCTCGTCTGTGTCTGACTACTCACATCGCCTCCACTTTCATTAATTTCTGAGCCGCTTGCCTGGTTTCCTTTGGCTCTGGCAGGGATTTGGCATCGCAGGGAGACCAATTTCCTGCAAATTCAACAAATGCCGGTGGCTGGAAAGCAGCAGGAGACCCCATTAGCCCCGTCCTCGTGGTGCAGGGTACTTGTGGTTGCCTACCACAGCAGTCCTACAGGAACCTGATTCAGGGACGGCACGGGAGGAACTGGCTTCGCCTGGACCTGGCAGTGCTCGGTACCGGGCTGCAGCCAACCAGGATCAGTTCATCTCAGTGGAGTAAAGTGTCTGGCCAAAGGTTGGGTGGAATTGGAGCAAAAAGCCCTTGGGATACACTGGGAAGAAGGTGGGGAAAACTCTGATGGGAGCAGGAGAGCTCGCTCACCATGAGGACTCTGTTCTTTTGGGGCTCTCAGCCTTCTTCCTGGGGTCCCCGACATTCTTTCCATCTTTATTTTGCGATGCTACTGCGCTGCGGCTTGTAAACAGCCGCAAAAGCTGAGAGGAATGGAGAGCAGATAAAAATAACAGCAGCAGGAATGGGTTTCAAGTAAATAACAGCAAAACATCAAAGAGGAGGGGGAGTGATGCTCTGAGGAGGTATTTTTAGTCAGCTCTGAAGTTCCTCAGGATAAATCTGCGTGACCCCCTGGAAGGCTCTTCCCTAGCCTCCAGAAACACGTGTTTGTGTCCAAGACCTGCGAGTCAGCCCTTCGCCAGGGGCTCCCCGGGTGGTTTAAGCCCGGAGGCAAGAGCACATCCCTGCAGCTTTGAGAGACTACTCGAGAAAGGGCCAAACAAGCTCCGAGCCCAGCTCTTCACGGCGCCGAGCACCGGGGCCGGGCGCCTGCTGCGGGGGCCGTCATGTGCAGCACGAAGCAGTCCCACTACCAGGCTTTTTCCCCCGCTGAGTCCTTGATGAGGGTTTTTTTTCCTTCTCCACAGCCCTCCTGGGTGTCACATCTGAGAGCAAGGCTGATTGCCTGGGAAAAGCTGGCTGCCAACGGAGCGAGGGATCAGAGACGGCCATGGAGGTGATGCTGGGCGCCGTGACTCAGCCCCCTCCACCACCCCTGCAGCGGTGACCATCAGGCAAACTTCTGGAGAACTCAGCATCCAAAACCTGGCTGCTCGGTTAATGGGGACATCCTCGTTACATGCCCCATGTCCCTGGGATGATGATGTGTCACGGAGGTTTTTTGGAGGCTGGTTCAGCCCTCTGCAGCTTGCACCCTACGGGCAAAGGTGCTGGGGGTACACAGGGTTGTTTGTAGGTGCAGAGAGGACTAGGAGGTGCAGGCAGCATTAAGGAAAGCTGCCCAGCCTCCCTGGACAGACTCAAGGGGCAACGGAGGTTGTTTCCCACCTCCGCGGGACACGTGCTGGTGGCCAGGAGATGCGGTAGCAGTGACCTTTCCAGCTGCCTCCTGCTTTGGGAAGCGTCAGCTTCTCTTAAAGCATCTGTCCCCATGAAAGGTACTTTGAAGGGATTTAAATGATTTGGGGGATTTAGGGCTTTGGGGGAGAGCAGATTGACAATAAACCCTGCAGCCAGCTGTGCAGAGTCAGGACCTTTCAGAGAAGAGAAAGCCGGGGGGGATTTCAACCCTCCTGGAGCCCCAAAACCTCCTCCCTCCTTGCAGCCATCTCCCAAGCTTGGGTGAGCAGCCGCCCGCTCTGCTGGGCTGCAGTAGGAAGGGTTTCCGCACACCCTCGCTGCTGCTCTCTAATCAGACACGGGGTTTGCAATTAAGCACCACAAAGTACCCTGGGGACAGAACCTGCTGTTTGAGCCGAGCTCAGACGAGTTTGGGGAGGGAGAGACCTGATTTCCCACTTAGCAGACAGGTCACGATCGGTGGATTCATTGATCCCAGAAAGTAAAGCCTCGGCTTCATTAGAGACATGCTGGTGATGAACGTGGCCTCAGGGAGCAGGGAAGCTGTTGTGAATCCTTCCCTAAATGTTGTCTCCGCTGGGTTCAGAGCGCAGATGTCGGGAAGCTCCTCCAACAGCCTGGCTTCCTTCGGAGGGAGCCCGCTCTTTCCCAGATCGCCCATCACATGCATCCATGGGGCATCGGAGCTCCCTGGAAATAGTTTGAGGCTGGAAAGATGAACCTTAGTGCCTGTGTGTCTGTCCCCTCCCTCGGTGGTTCTTCCCACCGATGCGTGGCGAGGGCACGATGCCCTGGATTAAAGCAATGCAAGCTGGGGCTCTGGCCAGGGCAGAGCACTGAGGCGAGACCCGGTGTACTTGGAGTCAGCTGGGGGTTCCCAGAGCCCAGGATGTTTGTGAGGGGTGTTCACACAGACGCATGGACGTGGTAAGGCTTTGGACAGCTGGATGGGGTGCAAGCAGCATAGGCAGGGCAGAGAAGAGGCAGCCCCAGACAATCATAAAACGTTTTTGGTTGANGGGATGAGCCCAGAGGGCCAGGGGCTGCTGTGGTGTGAGTGCCTGGGGCCAGCTCAGCTCCAGCTCCTCACCCCCAGCACCCCCAAGTCCTTCTCCCCAGGGCTGCTCTCGATCCCTTCACTGCCAGCCTGTGTTGATACCCAGAATTGCCCCAATGAGGCTTGGCAAGATCTGTGTGCAAGGCGCTGCTCACTCTGCTCCCAAACCAAGACTCTGTGAATGCAAAATATTTTGACTGTAAAGGCAAAGGGGCCATTGTTATCCTCCTCTGCCTGTAGGAAGGACAGATCCTACTCCGTCCTCTGCTGCGTTTCTGATTTGCCCTCCCCAGCTCTCCCCGGAGGGAGGTTTCCTCGCTGGCTCCTGCCAAGAGTTCCTGGCAATAACTTCTCGGTGCCCTTCAATGCAGCTGCTCAAGACAGCAGATGGGGACGTGGGTTGTAGCTGTGCCAGACTGGTTGCTCTGCAAGCCTGGTTCAGGATAAGCCTGGCTTATGCAAGTAGCTCCATTTACACCCAAAGTTCCCATTCCCTCCCTACTGAGATACTGGTGTCGTTACTGGGAGCACAGTGAGAACCGCTTCACTAGGGGTGAACGTCACCCAGGAGCTCGATCAGGGCCCTGCACCATCCCCTTCTCTCCATCACAACTCTCCACGTAACAACACCCACAGGCGAAAATGCAAGAGAAGGACTGTGAGCCTTTCGACGTGGAAATTTTGGAGGTTTTCCTGGTTCTCTGCGGGAGAGGAGCCGCTCAGGCGACAAGGCTTTTAAGGAGGCTTCTGCTCCAGGGAATCACGCTATGCTGCTGGTTCAGGGCAAGAATGTGTCATTCTTCTCCTGCGGGTGATTTCTGGTTGTTAATTCTTTCAAGAAAGCATCTCCTGTGAGCAAACCTGCCCGGCAGGGCATCCTGATGCCAGCACAGGCATCCACAGCTTTCAGCAGCCACAAGCCTCCCACGCCGTGACACGTCCCCTTCGCAAGGGCTGCCGTTCGACAACTGCTCCAGGGGCAGGTCTCGAGCTCCTGAGCATTTGGCTCCGGTTTCTGGCTCACACTGACACATGGGGAAGCTGGAAGAAAAGCGTTCTCTTCCCAGCCTGGCTTTCAGTTTAGGAGCATCTCAGGTTTGGGGAGAATTTAAGTCCCTGAAGCCGCTCTCTGCGTCCCTGGGCATTTAAGGGAATGCAAAGAGCAGTTGGGACATGGAAAGAAGGAGAGAAGCAGCTGCCTCTCTGGATTTACCGGGATCAACAGCCGAGCAAGTCCCCAGCATTAACCAGGGTGTAACTGGGAGCAGAATCCAACTCACATACCATATGCTCCCAATCCACCGCGTTCAATCAAGCCTAATAAAATTGATAGGGGAGCATTGAAAATCTCGCGATTAATTCTTTATGATCTGTAATAGGGGAGCTGTGTGCCAATTACTCGAGTAAATCATTCATCAGAATATAAATAGAGCTAACCTCCAGCACAAACACTAGAGGATTTCCACCAGGATTGCAGGGCTGGATTGCAGCACTGCACCGCCGGTGACAACGCCTTATCTGACGGAGGACAGAAGAGGATTCTGCAATTTGGCTGCTTCTGCCCAAAGTTTCAGCCCCGTGCTCCAGCGTTATTTGCTTCTCTCCACGTTTGAAACGCCGCCCTTTACCGTATGTTTTGATGCTCCGTCCTTGATCTCCGTGACACGTCAGCCCGAGCGCTTGCAGCTTTGCTCCATGGGGAGCAGCTTTATTTCAGGGGCGGTTTGAACATGAGGACCGTGACACAGCCCTTGGAGAAAGACTGGGGAAAAAGTCCCAGCCCCACGCTGCACCCGTGGGATCTCCACCAGCAAGGGATGTAGGTGGGGTGGGACTGGGCGGATTGCAAGCTCAGACAGGAGACCAAGACTGGTGGCAGCTCGTCCTGGTGGCCACCAAGGCTTCCTGGGGACAGCCATAAACTCTGGTTCACCCGACGAGAGTGATGGGTGAGTGGGGTTAGAGGAGCTGCAGGCAAGCAAGGAGTTCAGGAGCTCGTCCTGCTTTGCAGAGGACGGCAGCAAGAGTCACCAGCAGAGTGGAAGCTGAGGGTGCTTTATAGCCCCTTTCCTCCTTTTTCTCAGCAAGGAAACCAATCCTTTAGCCTGGAAGCTTTCTCTTGGGCTTCAACACAGCTGACCCTCTGTGCTGAAGCTGACCCGGCTGCAGTTTTGCAGCCAATTCCCATTTCTAAAGGGAAACCCACCCAAGAGTGCTCCCTGCCCTGGATTTCCCCGAGTTGGGAGTCCCCTGGGTCCCCTTGTGTTTGAAATGCTCCTGAGCGAACCGCAGCTCGCCGAGCCTCAGCAGCGTCCTGCTAACTCGCCGGCAGCGAGCATCCTCCACCCGACCGGCATGCGACGAGCGCGTCGAACGCGTGGAAACCCTTCGGTGCCGCTGCCGCGGATGCCGGCAGAAGCGACGGTGGCTGCACGATCCCCGCGTGCTGTTAACGGCTGCCAAGCAGCGAGCCGGCTCCCGCTCCTCCCTCCGACAGGGCAGCTCGTTGCCGCCCTTAGGAGTGACTTCGTTCAAGTGCTTTCTGCCCCCACAGGCATTTGCAGCTCCATATTCCTTGGTGACCTCTCGGGGCCGTGGTGGGATTTCAAAGGGCGCTTGGAGGAGTTCAAGCTGAGAAGGCAGTTTGGAAAGCTGTGGGTAACGTTTTCTTCCTCAGTGCGGTGCTCGGAAATGGAGAGCTGGATAAAAGGCATGCAGGGGATGAGGGGAGGGATGGGGACATAAAGGAAAATCTAGCCCTGCAGAAAGCCCTCTTTGTCTCCTTCACAGATGCTGGGATGTTTCTGAGGAGGGATGGAGGCCGGTGTGGAGAGGCTCAGCCACCACCACCACCACCTCATGTCGCCCTTATGTGGAAAATGTTCCCTGGACAGGGGATTTGGCAGTGGGAATGGCACGGAAGCTCCGGTGTGATCCCCTACTTGAAACGCAGCTGAGCTGGCGGTAGGGCACTGGGTCCTGCAGCACATGCCTTCACTGGCTGCTCCCCAGTGTGGGGTGACAGGACAGACATCTCCATGAGCGCCCAGCTCTGCTGGCCTCGAGTGAGGAGCCAGCGAGACAGCTGACCCTTCAGCACCTCCTCGCCTTCCATCCTTCAGCCAAACCCATTCCTCTGCCCAGGCTGCCACAGCATCCTTGTCTTTTCTCCAGGACACCCTCCTCTTGCAGCAGGGAGGATGGTTTGGAGAAGGTTTCTCCCCTCCCCTGGGGCACATTTCCACCTCTCCGAACACAGCCATCACGGCTTTCCCCACCGCGTCCCCTACGCCTGCCCCGCTGCCCCAAGCACCCAGCTGGTGGGACTCGCAAAATAAACATCCTCCCATCTGCTCCCGCTCCCCAGCCCGGGAGAAGACAGAGGCGATAATTACACACTTGGCACAGCAAAATTATCCGGCGCGAGGGAGAAGAGGCCGGAAGCAGCTGGAGATCATCCACGGGGAACGCTGCTCCCACCCACGGCGCTTTCGTGCACGCCTCACCCCAAACCGGCCCAGAGCCGCCATTTATACGGTGGATGTGCTCGTGGGGCCCTGGTGAGTCGGGGTGCAGCCCTGCGTGAGCACCCCGAGTGCAGGAGCTGACCCTGCAGGCAGGGAGGTGGGGATGTGCTGCTGCAGCGAGGGGGTTAGAGCAGCAGAACTACAGAAAGATGGATCCCCTGGGTCTCCTGAAGCGCAACCTCCACAAAAGCCATTTTGCTGGGAGGAGGCTTCACATGAGCTGTCGCTTGTTCAAGTTTTTGCTGCCTGCCAGAGCACGGAGCACTTGGACATCTCATCCCTTCCCCGCTCCTGTGAGATCTCTGAGAGTAGGGACATGTGCAGCTCATTTACAAGGCTTCCTTCAGATCAAACTCCTTTTTGAAGAAAATGTACTTCCTCTCAAAAGAGGGTCTGCAAAAGCAGAGTCCACGCTGACACTCTCGGAGCTCTGTGAGGATACTACCTGATTTCCTATGCACAGGAAGGTCCAGGAGTGCATCCCATGAGGTGTGTTAACGAGAAACATCCTAGAGAAAGGTGAAGAAGAGAAGTAGTATTAGTGGGAGTAACAACAGCAATTAAAATCTACACCTGCTGAAGGGAGCAGGCCGCAACAAATTGTCCTTAAAATCCATCCAAGCTTGATGACTTTATATTTTGCCCTGGAAGGAGTAATATTGGGCAAGCAACATTTAAATTCCACAGACAGAAAAAGAGTGGAGCTGTTTCCCTCCCCCTGGCCCTGCTGTGAGAACTGAAAACAGGCATCGCAGGCAGGGGATCGGGCAGGGGACGGGCAGGAGTCGGTGCTCTCCCAGCCCCACGCCGGCTGCCCGGTGGGGCGAAGCCCCGTCCTCGGGAGGGCTCCGTCCCGCCCGCCCCGCTCCGTTCCGGGTAGGGAGGGGGAGGCCGACCCAACGCCGCGGCCCAGTTGCTTCACCGGGCAGGGTCGAAGTCCAGACNCCTCCAACCGCGGCCTCTCCCGGTGCCAGCGCGGGGATCCGCAGAGCTGGCGGCAAGAATCCCCCGGCCTGTCCCCGCAGGTGCAGCGGGCCCCGGGGACGTGTCTGAGGTGAACCCGCTGCCCTCCCCGGCCCCTTTCCACCCAGGCCACGACGGCAGCCTCCGGCCTTGGGGCAAGGGCTGCACCAGCACCGCTCGGGGCTCCCATGGCTGCCGCTGCCTGCTCACCCTGGTGCCCGTGCAGCTCTCACCCAGGTCCCTACTTAGTTCTCACCCTGGTGCCCGTGCAGCTCTCTCCCTCCCTGACTTTGGGTCTAGGGTTTGCCACCTTTATTTATCACCCATCAGAGAGGAAGGGGCACAGTTGAATGTTCTGTGCCTGGCAGCTTGCAGAGACAGCTCATCCTAATGGGCTCCTTTTTTATCCCTAAAAGCACATACTAGGCACAGACCAATCTACCTCCCGCTGGCGGGTTTGGTTGCTGAGGAGGAGAAAAGAAGGTGAGTGAGATGTTAACGATGTTGCCAGGTGAGAGTTTGTAGGTCAAGAAGCTTTTGTTCAGCCCGTGCTGGCGGTGTGCTCAGCACCGTACGAAACGAGAGGAAAGAAGCTGTCCTGGTCCCGCGGGTATGCAATCGAAGTGGGACCAGACAGTTCGGCCCTGGCGCCAGCGGCTGTCTGGGTACCCAGGTTACAGCTTGACAGACTCGGTTTGAAGGGACAAGGTTTGGTGGCAAAGGGCTGCTCGGGCATGGAGGGAACAGAAGAGAGGCTGAGGATGGTAGGAATAGGAGGACATGTATCAGGATCAGGCCCTGAGGGGTGTTCCTTTCGTTCTTTGAGGGCTCAGATGGAGGAACCTGTGGGAGCTGGGGCTGCGGTGGTTTGAAGGCAAGATCCCCATGAGGATCCCCCTGTTTCTTCAGGGCAATGTGGCCTTTGCTGATGGCCTTTGCACCGCAGGCGGTCACGGCTGTGCAGAGGCACCCAGAGCAGCTGGATGTCCCAGGACAGCGCAGGAGCCGTTCCCAGGGCCTTTGCTCTTGGCTACGAGGGGCACCAGGTTTAGCAGCCCCTCTCCATGAATCCCATGGCAGCTCTGGTTCCTTCCAAAAACCCCTGAGGAGCCAGTGGGAATTTCTCCGCTGGACGGACGAGAAGGAGACGATGCCTTTTGTAGCTTTTCCTGTCCCCTGGCATCCGAAAGACTTGCAAACACAGCTGTGTTTGGAAAGCAAAAACCTTCCACGCCTCGGTGTTGTCTTGATTTTGATTCAAGTGAGGGAAGGGCTTGGGCTGGGCTGTTTTGTCCTTTGTTTTCAAAGTTTTTAGCCCCAAAAAAAAAAGGCGCTGGCTGTTTTTCATCCAAATACCACTGCAGGGAGAGGGGGCGGGGAGGGAGAAGCAGCGTGGCTTATTGCACGTAAAAATGCTGACAGTGTCAGGGAGCCGTCCTGGGAAAGATATCTCTTTCTTAAAAGGGGCAAGGAGGAAAACCCAGCAAGCTTTAAGGTTTTCTCATTGTTGTTGTCATTTAGCAAGACAGGAAGGTCTTTTGCAGCTTCTCACAATGCAAAGGCATCCTCCTCACTGCAGAGGGGCTTTGCATCAGTCTTAACTTTATGGAAGACAAGTTTGAGACTGACACAGGTCGTTGCTTGGAGTTTCCACGCAGACCAGTATCCCTGGGACAGTCCCGTCCATGGGGACGCTGGGAAGTGGGGCTCCCTTTCCAGCAGATGGAAACCCGCTGGGGTTGGCAGCTGCTCCGGAGCACTGGTGCTCGTCCTCGCAGCAGCAGCATCCTCGCAAGTACCTGTGGGGCAAACGTGGGGCTCCCTGAGAGCCCGGTGCACCTGAGGTGTGGGGGGAGCCGGCTTGGAGGATCCCTCATTCTTCTTCTTGGCTTTCCACCTTGAGATGGTGCTTTGCAAGCCGTAACACCGCGTTGCGTGGAGTCATTAAAAGATTTGTCCGCTCTTACCGGGCAGCTGATGCATTTGGTTTGAGATGAAGTGTCCTGTATTCAAGTGCCCTGTCAGTGCCCTCACAAGAACCTGTACCCCCAGTAACTGTTTCTCCCTCCCCCAGGTGGATGTGACAGCCATGGTGCAGCTCTTCGGCTACGTGGACGTGACCGACTCTGGCTTCGTGGCGGCCGTGTTCTCCATCGCCTTCAACCCGCTCTTCTGGAACGTGGTAAGCGCCGCCCGCGTGCCGACCACCCTGTTATTTTTAACCTTCCTCTGCCAGGAATCTCCTTTGGAGGAAAACCTCTCCAGGAGAACTCTGCTGGGCTGGATGTGGTGGGCAGTGCTCAGTTATGAGGTGTTAGAAGTGGGTGAGCAGGGAGCTACGGTGCAGAGAGAGCTCCCGGGGCTGGGGGTGGCTGTGATGAGTGTCACAGAGGAAGGGAAGGTGGGAGCCAACATGGGATGCAGAAGGAATTAGGGGCAGAGCAATCAATCCCATCTATCAGCCACCTCCTGCTGCACCTCCCAGCCCAGTAACCAAGCGCTGATCACCACTGGGACTGAGCAGAAACGATACTAACTCCCGGTGAGGGGCTACACTGGGTATGTTGCTTGCTGCTTCCCCTTGAAATGTGTTGGCAGCTGGTTGTGTGGATGGTAGGAAACAAAACCAGTCAGCCAAAAGTTAACCTGAAGAAATTCTTCCTCCATCATGCTGAGCAACCTGATCTAGTTGAAGATTTCCCTGTTCGCTGCAGGAGGGCTGGACTAGATGACCTTTAAAGGTCCCTTCCAACCCAAACCATTCTATGATTCTGACTCAAAAGTCTGGCAAAGAGCTGCGGAGCTGGCAGCAAACCAGCCCGATGCAGGAGCCGGGATACCTGTGGAGGGTTGGTGCTCACTGTCCAATGGGTGCCATCGCACTTCGGGAGCCGACACTGGAAGAGTCTGGGCTGCCCTTTCGTGCTGCGGTTTGTTACCTCCCTGCAAGAGCAGCGAGAATTGTTGCTGACCCTGTTTTGGAGCGTTACAGAGCCAATGGGCCAACTGGGAGCCCAGGGTGGCTGCAGCACGAGGTGACTCCCACCCTGCAGCACCCTCAGGAGGTTCAGGATGAAACCTTCTCCCTGTGAGCGCTCACGGGAACGGGATGTCATCTCAGCTAAGATGCCCAAACCTGCCCGCGGGGATTCTCACCCTGGGGAAGTCTCCTTAAAAAGGGCTTATTTTTCCAGAGGGGGAGGACTCGGCTCCCCCTGAGTGCGGGGGCTCTTGAGATTGTCTCACGCTGGGCTTTGGAAGAGCGAGACTCTCCTGGCTGTGAGTCACTTTGGAAACCTCCGTCGGAGCTCTTTGTCGCAGCCTCCCTAATTTTTCATGCAACTCATTATTAAAAAGTCTCACGGTGTCTGAAATGTGAACTAGAACATGCCACATTATTTCGGCTGCGGAGTCATCACGTAGCATAAAGAATCAATGAACAAGAAGATTCAGGATGTGGTCTCTGGGGGAAAGAGACCGGCTCCAGCAAGAAACTATATAAAAGGGGGGAAAAAAAAAAAAAAGAGAAAAAAGCACTTTATTAGCGTCTGCTGCTACGCCTGCGATTCGTGGGACGCCTGCAGCTTGGGAAATAGCAGTTGCTTTTTGGATCGAGAGTTTGGCTGCTGCTGGAGGACAGGGAAAGCTGATATAACAGCAGGAAGTTCATTGCTCTGCGCGGCTGTCGTCCCCTTCCAGTGTCTGAAGAGCTGTTGGCGGCAGGTGGCACTGCAAGCAAGACGTGCGGGGCCTGCGCCCGGGAGCTGGAGGCATCTCTGCACAGCTTTGCAGTGAGCAACCTGTGCTGGTGGGGTGGTGGGAAGCTCTGGGCAGGAGAGCGTGGCGCTGGATGTTTCCCTGGCTGTAAGAGGCCGGGTGGCACTCTCTGCCCAGGTCCTCGAGCATCTCCCTGGCGTTTTTGAGCTCTGCCAGTCCCGGTGTAGGGAGATTTTTTTTCCCTGACTTGTTTCCTTTACCTCCTCTCCATCCTTTTTTCTATGTGGTCAGTGTCGCCTTCACCCCGCCAGCAGCTCTTCTTTCTTTTTCTCTATCCCTGCACAGACTCCTTTTGTCTTTTGCTATTTGAGTTCCTTCCCAGCAGCTGAGATCGCCTTCTGCATCTGAATTACTTGGAGCTTGCAAGAGCTTTAGCTCAAAGACTGGATTTCTGTGCGGTGCCAAGCACTCTCCGCTCTCTGTGCTTAATAAGGATTGTAGGACCCTGGTCAAAAAGCCTCCTGTGCGTGAAATTCCTCATTTAGATAGAAATTGGGTGGAGATGCTTTGATTTAGTTCCGTGTCTTAATTCCCCATTTCTGCTGAACTCTGGCCAGGGCTGCCCTTTGCAAAGTTTGGTGCCGGGTTGTCCTCGCCGTGCGGCGCCTCGGAATAACTCTGTGGTAGGGAAGCCCCAGCTCCACGCGGCGTTCTGCCGATGGAGCAGCACATCTCGAGGCCCTGAGCGTAGCTAGGATTTTGCCCTGCTAAGCACCGGGCGTGTTTCTTTGAGGCAAAACCTGCGGGGTTTGGGAAGGAAGCTTGAACTGCGGAGGCGGTGGGGGGAGCGCGGCTCTAGAGAAAACCCTGATGCTCGTCGGGTCGATTTACGCGCTTCGGTTAAGAGAGCAATTTAGAGAACCAGAGCCTAAGTGGGGCAATTTGCAGGACTCCAGCCAGGCTGTGCTGGTGCTCCCTCCCGTTCTCCACAGGGGAGTAAAGCTCACCAAAAAAACCTTCAAGACTCCCAGTTCCCTCTCTTCTCCTTGCAGGCAAGCGCTTAGGAGAACCTTGAATGTCACCCTGGGGTCACCTGCTGCATTTCCCCACCAAACCTGGGGTTCACACCCCCTCTTCTGCTTTCCCTGCTCCGTGCCAATTAAAATCCCGCTCGTCCCCGGGTGGCCCCCAGGTTACGTTGCCTGTGGCACAGTTTGGATGAGCTCCTGCACTATTCTCTTTTTTTTTTTTTTTTTTATCTTGGTTTTTTTTGCTTTCCATCTCTCCTCTTTGTGCTGTCTCTGCTTTCCCACCCGTCGTGGCTGTTACGAAAGGAGCTCCTGGGAGCCTTGATCCCATGTGAGGCGCAGTGCCGGCAAGGCCCCGAAACGCAGCGGTGGAGCCGTTTTGGGCTTAATGTCGCTTATAAAACTCTCCAAGGATGCCCAAGGCAGCCAGGAGACCTGAGCTGCCGTGGGGCTTTTGATGGGCACCGGGCGAGGAGCAGGCGTGTCGCTGGAACCGCGCCATCCGACGTTAATGAGGTCAGAGCAGCTGAAACTTCAATAAATCCCATCTGTGTTTGGAAAGCTGCGGAACGATGGGAGAAACTTTCCCATCCCTTGGTAACCAAGGAAGGTATTAAATAACAACTCCCAGGGGACAAACATTTTGCGGCCAGGAGAGACTGATAACCTGCGTGCGGGAGGCTTTAAAGAGCTCGCTGAGCCTTGGCGCTCTGGGATTTTTCTAGAAAGCTGGAAGGTTTCTGCCACTCAATAGCGAACAGCCAAGTGGCGTAGCCGTGAGCCAGGTATTCTGACGTCGGTCACCACGCAAGTGATGTTTCGAGTGGGGAGCGTAGCCATCAGCAATCAAGAAAAAGATTTGAGCCTCTTAAAAATTTACGGCTGGCGTCACGGACCGATTTAGAAATGGCACATCTTCAGCTCGCTCCTCCCGTCACCTCCGGTGACCCCCCTCGAATCTCGCAGGGCGAAACCGCCGACGGCACCGTTCGGAACGGGTTTGGCGTAATTTAGCGTGATTTTAAAGAAAATAGACCCCATTAGACAGACGTGATTTTTACTCTTCAAGGTTGCAGCTTTTCCCGTTCAGGGTAACAAGATCTCTGTTCTCAGCTTCTGTCAAGTGTTTAAACTGCATGAGGTTTTGATTAAAGAAGGAGTTGCAGAGGGACCTGGGCTGACAACGCCTGGCTCCTGATGGATGTGTATCTCTTGGTTCATTTATTTTTAATTTCCCATCTTTTTCTCCTTCTTTGGAGACTGGAGGAATCTGCCAAGTGAAGTAAGAAGTGCTTGCACCGGTGGGGAGGGGCGAGTTTGCAGGCACTGGCAGCCTGATTTCACCTCCCTCTGACCACTTCTTGCTAAATTCAGAGGAAAGTGCCTGACCCAGAATCTCCCCACGCTGCTGGGAAGTTGTCGAGAGCTCAAGAGCTGTCGAGATTCAGACCTCAGTGAGCCAAACTCTGAGTAATCTTTAGGGGACAGGCGAAAAAAGCCTGATGCTGGGGGATTTCAGCAGCTCGCGCCGTCTGCCTTCCAGAAGAGAAGGATTGAGCGGTGGCTCGATGGCACCTCACTGGGGAAAGGAGATTGCAGGGTATGAAATGGCTGTGCGAGGGCTGGGGCTGGAGCAGCAGGCAGAGCCTCGCGGGGAGCGCACCGCGCGTAGCTGAAGTTTACAGGCTTGGCAGATGAACAAGTCGAAGCGATTGATTGGGGTTTTTTTTCCGGCCTTCAAGTTCTTCGAACCTCCGAGAGTTTCGTGGGCTCCCCGCGCAAACCTCTGCCTGCCTGCGGCCGGGGGCGAGAGCGGAAAAACAGCCCTCAACCTTCTTCTGGAAAGTGCTTTTAGATCCCGATGCAGGAGCCACGGCACAGCCACGGTGATGATCTGCTCCTAACAGATGCTAGATCAAGAGCGGGGCTCGGAGCTACACCGCGAGGCAGTTGACTGCAGAAAGCGTTTCTTTATTACAAAGCTGGCCTTGCAGCGAGGCTCAGATTCGCTCTTGCATCTCCAGTCTTAAAATGTCACCACCAGCTCCGATGCCTTTCATCCTTTGTGCAGGGAGAGAACGCACATTGTTCGTAATTGGACTCTCTGCCAGGCAGCAATAGCCGTTTTCATTCCCTACAATGCCTGAGAAAGAGCGAGGATTTGCCTTTTTTCTTTCTTTTTTTTTTTTTTTCCCCTCTCCCAAGCAGCGTTTAATGACAGTTTTATTCCGAGTGACTCGGCAACGCTTCCCACTCAGGCAGCGAGGGCTTCGCGGCGATGCTGTAATGCGCGCGGTGAGCGGACGGCATCGATTCTCTGGCCGTCTCGTAACGGAGGGAGCCCCGGCTGGCTGTGTAGCACCGTGCCTCTTTGGCTCCTAAATTTAGCACTTCCAGCGTGTTGGCACCGCTGTGAGCCACGGGACAGGCACCCAAGCTGGGTCATGTCCTCCGGCCTGCTGCTTGGAGTGACACAATTAGTGCTGTCACCTTGAGGGAGAACCACATCCTGCATCCCTGCGGTGCTTCCCCGCAGCCTCCCAGCTACAGAGGGTGGTGGTTTCATCTAAATCCTCTTGAAGAAGCTGTGAAATAGCTTTATTTTTATTTTTTTTTGTGATGTCCTTGCAGGCTGAGCTGGGAGGATCACGGAGCCCAGCCTGGCTGAGCAGCTGTGAGCTGAGATGCTTCGTCCGTGTGTGGAGGCCAGGCAGGGTCTCAGCCCATGAGGCTCTGGGTGAGGTGTTGGCCATCATTTGTGCAGCCAAAGCAGGGTGTGCTTAGATGACTGAGCCCGTTCCCTGCCCATCCCTCGCATGGATTTTGGGTTCCAGCTGGTGTGCAACGCGTACCTGCTCGGCGTCTCTCTAAACCGAGGGCAGAATCTGTCTCTCACCTCCCAGTCCGCTGTGGATCACAGCCAAGCTGACCCGAAAAACAACCTTTTTTTAGCTTCTGCAGAATGTGCCTCTAGAAACCCAGGGTGTTTGTTGTATATACTGTACTTTTCTTGTTTAGTGTTTTAAAAATAAACTGCAGGCTGCTGGCAGCCCTGCTGGAATAAGTCTGCACATACACGAAAGACAAAAAGTTCTATTTAAGCCAAGAATCTTGTTCCTGTGTCCATCCTAGAAGTTGGGAGAGGCCCTTTCCTCTCTGGCCCTCTCCATCCCTATCCTGCCATGATGCTGTTAACCACAGAGGCTGACAGAATCCCAGCGTGGTGGGGGTTGGAAGGGACCTCTGGAGATCATCTGGTGCCCACCACCCAGCAGGGTCACCCAGAGCAGGGGGCCAGCAGCGCAATGTCCAGGCGAGTTTGGAATCTATCCGGAGAAGGAGACTCCACAAGCTCTCTGGGCAGCCTGGGCCAGGCTCCAACACCCTCACAGGAAAGTTTTTTTTCTGCTGTTCGGAGAGAACCTCCTGGATTCCAGTTTGCGCTCACTGCCCCTTGTCCTGTCTCACTGGCAAGAGTCTGGCTTCATCCTCTTGATCCCCCGCCTTTAGATATTGATGAGCATTGACAAAAACTTTCTCCTGATGAT
The DNA here is from genome assembly GCA_013396935.1 of Baryphthengus martii. Taxonomy (NCBI): domain Eukaryota; kingdom Metazoa; phylum Chordata; class Aves; order Coraciiformes; family Momotidae; genus Baryphthengus; species Baryphthengus martii. The sequence goes on along the minus strand of VWZK01005184.1, from coordinate 343,695 downwards.
GAGGTGCTGCTCAAAGATGTTAGTCTATGAAAGACCAAGTCTATGACCACCTGCATCCCATGAGACAAGGCAAAAAACGCAGCTGGAGGCAAAAAAGAAAGCAGTATGATCTACGCAGGCCAGGAGGTGTGGAAGACGGCAACTCCCATGTGACTCTTGACTTTGGCAGCATTTGTCCGTAGCCCTGGGGCTGGCAGCTGCCGGAATCCCAAGTAGGGAAACCCATTGACTTCCCTGGGACATCACAGGCTGTCCAGGGGCTTCCCGAGTTGCGTGCCTCCCACAGTCATAGATGTTGAGCTGGGTGTTTTCTGGCTGAACCATAGCGCAGAGCGTTTAGCAGAAGCCAGCCCGGTTCCCAGAAGGATGCGATCTCCCAAAATAGGCTGTTTTCATGAAGAAATGTAGAGACGCACAGTCTGTTGGGTGTTCTTGGGAGGTTATTTCCGTAAGACCTGCTGCCCGGCTTCCGTCACGGTGCAATTGCATCTCCGACGTGCCTGGAGACTGGAGTCAGGGACGGAGGCGTTGGAATGTCATGGGAGGGGTTCAAGATCTGGCTTGCTGGTGGCACACCGGGTTGGCACCCCAAAGAAAATACTTCCTTCTTTTCTCTGTTTTCTTCCCCCTTCATGAACTCCGAGGGGACTGTTTCTTCCCCCGTAGCCCAACTTAGGGAGGAATGGTCAATTTTTGGAAGCTGGTGCTTCCAAATATGTATGAGGTTGGTGAAGGACATGAGACATGGACATAGAGTGCTGCTGGATTTTCCTTTTCCCTGCCAAACCATCTGAGCCTTGGCGCTGGCTCACATGCAGGGAAAGAGGAGCAACTCTCTCAGAAAATCAGGAATTTTCTTGCCAGAAAAGCAGGAAGCCTCGGGTTTGTGTGTGTGACTTTTTCAAACTCCTCCAGTCTCCCAGCGAATATTGGGGTCAGGGAGAGGAAGGTTTTTTTTCCTTGCAAAACCTTTTATTTTTTTCCCTCTCTTCACTCCTCCAGACCAGGGATGCAGTAGCCGTGGGCTTGTTCTGCAGGTCGGCCCGTGCGAGCTGCTGCTTTGTCTGGCTGAAGGGTTTTCACTCGCTGCCTGTGGAGGCCCATTCATGTTTGGCGTGATCCTTTTTGCGCTTTTGGGAAGAAAAAAGGAGGCTGTGAGCAGCTCACACCCCTGAAGTGGGTGAAATGGAGATGGGATTTAGCAATTTTCTCTGCCTTCCGCTGTTGCGGGGAAGCCTGACCGTCAGGGCTCTCCAAACGCCTTCGTCGCCTCCTTTGTGCGGTGGGAGGTTTGCTCATTATCTGGTTTGTGCTTCGCTTAGAAAAGAAGCTGTAATTGTAGCAGCTCCTTGCCATAAAAGCACAAAGACATTTTCAGGGAAGGAAAATGTACGTGCAGCTTTGATGATCCTTTGCAGTACTTCTTCTGCTTCCTTTTCTCGCCTCCTGCCCTTTCTGCAGCATCAGCTCGGTGCCTGCCTGGTGCTCAGCGTGACTGCCTCTGGCTCGAGCCTCTCCTTTGCTATAGAGATGCCCTTTTTAGAAAGGAAAAGTTGAGCATCCTCCTCGTCAGTCTTGTTGGGTGAAGAGAAGAGGGACCCTGAATCTCACCGTGGAGTCGGATGTTCCGATTCCTGCCTCTTCCCTCAGAGCGGTGAGTCTGACAGCGGATGCTCAGTCTGCAGAGTCCTGGGGAGGATTTTGATCTGGGACAAGAAAAACCCTGTCGGTCTGTCTGTGACTGCAGTGTACACACATAACAGGACTGGAGTAACACCAAATCAGATCACCTTGGGACACACGTGGCTGTTCCTATTAAAAACCGAATGACCTCAGACGAGATACAATATTTTTAACTACGAAGCATTCCTACTAAGTGCCCTTTCCTGTCTATTTTTTACCAGGACATTATTTTAATAACTGCAGAGTTACTCATTTGATTCCCAGGGCTGGAGAGGAGCGACGGTTTAGTTTCGTTTCGAGGCTTTGTCGCGCAATCGTTTTCCGGAGATTGATGTAGCTGGAAGCCAAAGCGAGCGCGTTGCCCAACAGAGCATTGCTTCCCTGCCCGCGCTCGTCAGGCTTTGATCCCTGGAGTGGACACGTGGGGATCCTTAACTGGAAGGACTTGCTCAGCCTACCCCATCCACCTCCGTGCCGGGCTCCGTTACAAAGGCACGGAGCAAAAGACTGTGAGAGGGTTTGAAGGCTGCGTGCGAGGCTCGTTCGTGCAGCTCAGCGTTGGGCTTTGAGGCGGCAAAAGGAGGGAAGAGCTCCCCTGGGATGCAGGTCACTGGGTCTGGGGGTGATCGATGGTTCACTCGGCTTTTGGGTTACCTTCTGGCATCGAACAAATGCCACGGGGCACGCGGTTACGCCCGTGGACGCCCACAGGAACCCCAGTGAAAACACCAGCGAGCCCGAGGGTTTCGGTGGTTTTATTTAACCCTTCGGATCGTTCTTCCTTGTCGTGCCGCACGGCTCGAACATCTCATCCCCGAGGAGAGGGGGAACAGAGCGCGCACCTGCCCGCCTCACAGAAAGATCAGATTGTCCCTCTCCATTGTTGGCCGCCGGGACGACGGCGGCGGCGCAAACATGTGCGTCCTCGGCACCGTGGGAAATGTTCCCAGGGGAGGCTTAACACGGCGCGTGGAACGTGATATGTCGAGCAGCCGGAGGATGGGAGGCCCTCCAGCCGACACCGGCGCTCCGCCGAGCGCGGCCAGAGCGACCAGTACCTCTTTTCCAATGAACTCTCACTCCTCTGCGAAAAGATATTAGATTTCTCTTGCATTTCGTCCGCGATGAGACGTATTTATTTTTTTATCTCCCCCCTCCTTCCCCCTGTCCCCGCTCCCCGGGGTAGCGATGGGAGAGTACACGCTGTCCAGAGGATGGGTGTGTTGGGAGTCCTTATTAGCAGACTTAATTCCAGAGAATTAAAGCCTAATTTCACAAAAGGGCAGCAAGAGAGCGGCTGCAGCTCTGGGAGAAGGCGAGCCGGCTTTGTGTGTTGTTTGCAAATGGCACAAGCAGTCCTGGTCCGAGGCTGCCGGTCCTGCTCATTGGGGTATTGCGACCAAACGAATAATTATTGTGTTTCTTTACTATTTAAAACAGAAATCACTAAGTAGTCTGTACGTCTCCTCTACCGCGCTGCCACTTGCGCCTCCGCTCGTTGGGTTTCCAGTTTTAGGCAGGGCTTTAAAACGTTCCTAATCATCTCCCGCTTCCCCTTCCGACAGCCCCGCTGCAAAATGCGCCCCTGCGACGCCCGTCAATTGTTTCTCCCTGAGCTAATTGTTGCGTGTAATTGCGACCTGCCGCAGGACGCTGTCTTGCTCTATTAAAAAGAGGGATGCTAATGAAGAACATTGGGTACCACGTTACGGCAGAGCAAGGCTCGACCAGCTGGGACGCGTATTGGGCGTCCTGTTATTGCCAGCCGGGGCAGAAATGGTGTTTCTGTCTCTCGTCAGTCACTGGCTAATGATTGTAATTTTTTCTTGCTGAGAAACTCTGGATATAATGGACTTCATTAACAGATAACATGAGATGCTACCAGACCTGCATTAGGGGGAGAGAGGAAGAAAACAACCCCTGCGTGGAGGCAATTTTGTTATTTATTCGTAGCAATAGGAGCGATCCAGAATTAGCGTCGGATTCGGTGGTGTGACTAATGAGCTGGGCTGAGCTGGAACGCGAGCAAACTCGTTAACAAGAGCAAACTGCAAAGACGATGCCGGAGTCTGAAAACCCTCCGAGCGAAGAGAAGATCCCAGGCAGCGCCGGGATGGCTCGGCGGCTGTTTCTTCCTCCGTGTGCCGCTGTGTTTGTGTCTCAAGAGGCTTCTGCTTGCTGATCACCCTCGGCCTTTCTCCATCCCCTTCTTTCCCTGCCAGCTCCTTCTTACTCACACTGGAGCTTCTGATTGAATCTTGAAGGCAACAGAGCCAAAATATTTCCACTCCCATCTGCTTGAAGAATTGCCCGGCTTCAAACAGTGCAGCGTCCAGCCCCGCTTTTCATTTGCGGGCAGTGACACATCTGCAGCTCCAGCTGCTTGGGGACACGGTGGCAAGAGCTGGGTGCTCACACTGATACCCGAACACGTGTCTGCAACTAAATACAGGGCATAGGGAGGGAAAAAAAGGCGCTGGAATTAGCTGACATCTCCGGGATAGCTTTATCCGGCCTCTTTGCAGTGAATCAGAGGCTGCAAGAAATGTCAGAGCCATTAGATGACCTCAATCTCCTTTTACCTGGAGCCAGTGGAGGCTTGTCTCCCTTCAGTAAGAGGGTATTTCTTACATAGGATGCGCTTGCCGAGGACCGTCCGGTTTTATTCCGGCTGGAATAACTGCTTTTCAATCAGGTTGACCCGATTTGTAACGGCGATCGCCATTCCAACTAGAGGTTGAAGAGCAGGGGGGATGTTTTGTGCCAAAGCCAGAAAACTTTGTCCCCTCCCCTATTTAAAACCAAACCCAAGGCGTTGAAAGTCGGCGGCGAATTCCGAGGGACTTGACCTCAGCGCCGCGGATCCGCCGGGATCCAGGGCCCGATTTGGAAGGAAGGGAGGCGCGAAAAGAAAATTAATAAAAGAGAGAGAAGCGTTTGTCTTGTAACGCGGCATTTGTGGCGGCAAGGAGCTCGTCTTTCTAACTCGATGCCAGTTCCAACACCGTCGGTGCTGTTGTTGGATCGCTCTGTTTGAACGCGGGTCTTTTGGGTATAGACGGCGCCTTGCGGTACCGCGGCTGTGTGTGTAACACTTCAGGCACTTTCCTCGCCTTTGCTTTTTATAGCGGTGCATGAGTAACAGGAGATAAAAAAAAAGAAAACGCAACAAAAACGGAACGCGGGGTGTGAGGTGGGCAGAGCGGTGCCGGTCACCCGAGAGCCCGCCGCGCGCACGCGCCGCTGCGGCCGCTCGGTTTGAGAAGGTGCCTGCTCTGAGCTGCCTGAGCAAAATCAGACTTGGTTTGTTTCCCAGCTTCAGGAAAAAAAACCTCAGAAAAGAAGAGGTTTGTGGTTTTCTGGATGGGAGCTGTGGGCAAAAGGAAGCTGAGTGGGGGCCAAGTCATCTGGGCATGGAGGAGGAAAAAAACAAAGCTGGCAAAACACCGGGCAAAACACTTCCCCGTCCTTGGGCACAAAATGCTCGCCCAGCAGTGTTTGCCTCCCCTCTGGGCACCAAGCGAAGCCCCAAATCGTTGTGCAGGGGGAGCCTCTGCCTTTCCTTCATCTCAGGAGATTATTTCATTAGGTTGTATTGCAGGTTTAGAGGAGTTGGGTGCGTCCCAGTTCCCCGCCACAGTCCGTGTCCCTCCCAGTGCTTGGCCATCCCAGACTGGGGCTGGAAAGGTCCTTCCCCATCACATGCTGCGCTCTGGAGAAATCATTATTTCACAAATATTTTTTCCATGGGTTTTGTTGGCCGGGAGAGTCTGTTCGGACCGCGCAGGCTGATTCCCTGCGGCCGGAACACGCCGCCCTCGCCCTGCTCAGTCTCGGGGAGCTGCTCATAAAGGCTCTCGATGCCCACTCTTAAAATTAATTAACACGGCTCGTTCTGGGTTACTCAGAAATCACCTGCCTTCAGCTTCCAACTCTTCGGACATAAATCATGAGCTCTTTGCCTTGAGGAGAAACTGTTCAGATTTTGTGTCGGAAATTACTGGCAAACACAGCCCGTATTCCGTGTCGGTTTTGTTTTTATTGAAGAGGAGAGGATGTGCCTCATGGAACATGGATGGGCCCAGGCTGCCTTGGCCTGAGTTAAGCAGGGGCTTGTTTTTATTGCAACCAGCTAATGAGATGGTACTTTGAGAAATCACATAAACACTATTAGAGAAATGAAATTTATTATCTCGCTCTTTATCATGAGTGGATTCAAGGTAAAGACTCGTGTGGAGGTAATCTCAAGGGATGGCTTTGAGGTAAAGCGTACTTAGTCCTTACGAAACCCTTATCTGTTTGCCTGCCCGCTTGTTTTGTTTCCCCGACTCAAGGCCGGGAGCTGAGGTGACCTGTGCCGTTTCGATCCGGGGACGGCTGCGGAAAGGGGTGCGTTATTTTTTTAGGCTAAACTCATAACTGGCAGAGGCAGGCCGGGGTTTCCTTCACAATCATCTTTCCACTTCTAAAGAAGCGGAGTCACTTTACTGCCGTCCCTGCGTCGAGGTGCTCAGGCTGGACCCCGTTGACCCTCTTGGCGCCGATTTCGTCAGGGAAAAGTCACTAGAAGAGGCACTTCAGCTTGCGTTTCGTCCTCTTAACTCGCTCGTTTGGGTGACAGGCTTTGCAGGCAGCCAGGGTTTGTCACCGGGGTTCGTCTCAGCGCCGCAGCTCCACAGCCACCCCCTTGGTTTTGGAGAGGAGCCCTCCCCGCTTCCCGCTCGTAGATCATTCTCTTCCCTTTGGATGTTCTCTTTTTCTTTGCTGCCTTTTTGTGCTTTCCAAGCCCCCGGTTCCACGGCGAGAGCCTGTAAACGTGTGGTTTTTCCCTCTGTACAGCCCTGTCCTTCCAGCTGGCTGTTCCAGGCTGCAGCAGCGCTGCGGAGCCAGGCCACGCACCGCCTCGGCTCTCCGAAACCCCGCTGCTGTTTCTTTTGGCTCCAGTAAACAGCAACCCCCAACCCCACCCAGAGCCCGTGAAAGGCGGTGGAAAAGTCTTCCTTGAGTCAAATCGACGCCTTCCTTCCCAAACCGAAAGCCCTTGGCAGACACGGATGAGCTAAGCTGCCCCGCCTGCTGACAGCTGTTATTGCCATCCTACCCGTGGGGAAGTGGGAGAGGGCAACAACTGGTGTAGCCTCCTCGGGAGACTTCTCATGGCTGAGCCAACCTGTTCCCATCTCCTGGGGACATCTCTGAGGTCTTTGATTGTCAGTTCTGGGTGCACGGAGCCTCCGAGTTGTGACGGGAGTCCGTGCCCTGCTCTGGCTCCACGTGTGTGGGCCGTCACCCGTTGTCCCAGTCCTCGTTGCTCATCAGCAGTCCAGCTCTGGGCACATCTTTTCTTGGTGCATGACCGTGAAAAAAAGCCATTTACAAGCTGCTTGGGCAAAGTCTCCAGCCTGCCTTGCCTTAGAGCTCACATGAAACCGTTAAGACGGTGCCTGTCTCTTCTAATATCACTTCAGTGTTTTAATTGCGTGAACTGGAAGCTGCTGCTCCAGTACTTAGTGGGGGAACTTCACAGGGTTTTAATCATTTGCTAAAAAGCTTTCGGGCTCCATTACCATCTCCCGGCTCTCTGTAATTGAGGGCTTGCGAGTTGAGAAGCCTTCAGAGAAATAACTCGGTCTCTAAATCGGATCTTTCAGAGCCGCGGCAGCTTTTCCCAGTGCAGGCAGGAAGCAATTAAACAAAGTGGAGCCCATCAGGGTGCTGGGGGCAGCTGGCAGCCTATGCCCAGCTCCCCTGGGAACCTGTGCTGGCAGGAGGGACAGTAGGTGGTTTGCAGCGTGTCCAGAGAACGGCAGCAAAACTGGTGAGGGGTCTAGAGAACAAGTCTTGTGAGAAGTGGCTGAGGGAGCTGGGCTTGTTCGACCTGGAGAAAAGGAGGCTCAGGAGAGACCTTCTGATTCTCCACAACTCCCTAACAGGAGGTTGGAGCCAGGGTCGGTCGGGCTCTACTCCCAAGGAACAAGGGACAGGACAAGAGGAAATGGCCTCAAGCTGCCCCAGGGGAGGTTTAGGTTGGAGCTGAGGAACAATTACTTCCCCTCCAGGGTTGTCCAGGCCTGTGCCAGGCTGCCCAGGGCAGGGCTGGAGTCCCCCTGACCCCTGGAGGGGTTTCCAAGGCATGGAGATGTGGTGCTGAGGGACAGGGTTCGGTGGTGCCCTGGCAGGGATGGGGGAATGGTTGGACTCGATGACCTGAAAGGTGTTTTCCAACCCAGATAATTCTATGATTCTGTGGCTGCTCCGAGTGCTGTTTTCTCCTGCGTCTGGAAAGTGTCCATCTGGGGACAGCTGAGCCTACTTTGAGGCAGCTCTGCCATACCAGCTTTCCATCCCTTAGTGCTTGCCCCGTGGCGCTCGTTCCCAGCCAGCCCAAGAGCCGGTGCCCACTATGACCGTAGACGGGTCCTGCACTGGGAAGAACAGGGATGAGCAGGAATGGACCCTGAGCAGAGCTGTGGTGGGACAGAGGGGCTGCAGCAGCAGGGCTGGGTGGGATGGGGGTTTGGGGAGAAGGGTGACAGCTCAGATGGGCAGAGGTGTGGGCGATGGACGATGCTCCCGCCCTGCCGAAGGGACAGCGAGCGACGGCCCGTGGGAGGAAGGCTGCTGGATGATCCACTGGTCCCAGGGGTGGATTTAGGGCACCTTGCTGGGGCCACGGGCCCACCCGGGGCTGGCCTGGTGCTCACCAGCAGAGTGTGGAAGATGATTCTGCTGGTGGGTGCTTCATATCTGCGCCGCTGCTGCTGCCGCACCGGGAACGTGACTGCGGGGAGGTGACGGCTAATTGCTGCAGAGAGTCAAGGACTGTTTAAGCAGCTAATTAATTCCTCCTAATCAGCCCTTGATCTGTTGAAAACTGCATGGCATTATCTCCTCTGCTGCAACACCTTGATAATTCCTGTCTGAATGGCCTTCACGGAGAACATATTTAAATAAACTCAATAGAGATTTCAGACAGATAGCAACTATAATTACCAGCTTGTACAAATTAAACCGTGGTTTGTTCTGTTCTTTTTCTCCTGCCTTCGCTGCCCAGAGCTCCTGCTAATCATGTTCTTGCTGCCGGTGGCACGCTGGTCCCCGGGGCGTTCTCTGCACATGCCTTTGGAAAGCATGTGCCCGTGCCTGGTGCCGGGGTGGGCTCTCGGCAGGCCAGTGTTTCCGATGAGGCTGCCCGTGGCACATGTCGGCTTTGGCCGGTGTTATTCCTGTGCCAGGGGCTTTGTGCCGTGTCCACAAGCTGCAAGAACTGCCCTCACACACCCCTCGGGGCTGCTGTGCCCAGTACCAGCCCTGCAGTTTCCCCTCCTGTCTCTCCTGAGGTTGCAATCTCCTAGAAAAGCAGATTTTTTTCTCACCTAGGTGCAGCACAAGCACTTGGACCTTTGCCTTGAGCAGCCACAGGAGCCCAGGTTGGAGATTTCAACCTGGCCACGATGTTCCACCGGTGCTGTCGGCTCTTCCTACCGGCACGGGGGCAATAAATCCTCTGTGCCAAGCGCAGCCGACTGCAGAGGAGCTGGAGCACGGTTTGTTAGGAGGGATAAGGTCAGGCCACGCTCATTTCCTCCACGGTCACTCGGGGAAGCCAGAAAATCTCGTTCCTCTGGATTCAGCAAAGGTCAGCCGGCCCCAGCGCTCCAGGATGGGCTCTGGATGAGCGTTTACATTGCAGCCCGCTCTGCCCCGGCTGCTTTGCTTCAGCTCCGCTTCCCTGCTCGCTCCTGGGAGCACCACAGAATGAGTTGGGATGCTCAGGTATTATCTTTTTCCTCCCTGTCTTTTAGCTAAGTGTCACAGCCGCCAGCGGGGTTGTTTTCCAGCACCCAAGCAGTGACAGAGAACAGAGAATGTCATTGTGCTTTAACGAGGGTTTCCAGGGAATCAGCAAGGGAAAACGGATTTTCCATAACGTGAGGAACTGGTCGGTGCCTCTGGTCCCTGTAGGTGAAATAAGGGTGAGGTCAGGTTTCCTGCCCTGTCAGGGGGTTATGAGCTGACCGGGGCACATCTGCCCTGAGAAAGTTTAAAAAAATTTTCTCAGGTCAGTTTTGTCTGAAGGTTTTTTTGAGTTAAGGCTGAATCACCCATGGCTCCAGGGTCACCCTGCACGTGCATCCTCTTGGGACCGGCACGCAGGCATTCCCCAGGGAGCTGATTGTTCTTCCTCTGGGCTTTTCATGGAATTTCTTGACTTTTGGGTCGCTTGGCAGGCTGTTTCCCAGACCCCATGCGATGGGCGAAATCCCTCCTGCTGGTAAACACCGCGAGAGAGGTCTGGTGAAGGTAACACGACCTATTCACTGCTATCCTTTTCTGCCCAGGCTTGGGCATGGAATATTTTTATGCCAACAGTTTGGCTAGGGCAAGAGCATCCCCAGAAGCAGGCAGAATCGCAGAATCATGGAATACCAGGTTGGAAGGGACCTCAAGGATCATCTGGTCCAAACTTTTAAGTAAAAAGTTTAAATGAGCTGGCCCAGCAGCCTGTCAAGTTGTGTCTTAAAACCGCCCAGTGTAGGGGAGTCCACCACTTCCCTTGGGAGACTATTCCAATGTTTGATTGTTCTCATGGTAAAGAATTTTCTTCTGGACTCCAGCTGGAGTCTCCCCTGGAGCAACATGCAGCCATTCCCCCATGCGACTCCTTGTAAAAAGGGAGTCTCCTTCCTCTTGGCAGCCACCCTTGAAGTCCTGATACGTCGTAAGAAGGTCTCCCCTGAGCCTTCTCTTCTCAAGAATGAGCAAGCCCAGATTTCTCAGCCTATCTTCATATGGCAGGCGACCACTCCAGGCATTCTTGGGATGCGAGCACAGCTCCTCCATCCCGTTCCCCAAAGAGCTGAGAAGCAGCCACTCGCTTCAACTCTCCAGTGCCTCAGTTTCCCTTGGGTCGAAGGGAGCTGCTGATCCCTCCCAGCCTCACCACAAGGCTGAATTCACTGGTGCCCACGAGGTCTTCTTCGGATGCTCTGGCGATGGGGTGACGTGAGGCCGTAGCCCGTCTGATTAGCATGGAAATGCAAAACATCCCTCAGAGCCGAGCTTTTGGGCTATCTGGTTTCGTTCCCCATCTCTGGGGTGAGCCCAATATAGAAACAGAATCGCACAAAACAGCACAAAGTCTCTATTTCAGAGCTGGGCTTGAGCAAATTAAAATGTAGCGTGTTCCAAAGGCAGCTTCCCTGGATGGCGGACAAAAATAATCAATTTCCTTGAAACAAATACTAAATATTAATGAGAGGCGACGCTTTGCCGCGCACCCCGAGCTGGGAAGAGCGTTTCCCGTTGATGGGCTGCGGAGGCAGGTTCGTGAGATGAAACTGCTTTTCGGAGGGTTATTTGTGGCCCTTCTCGAGGTGCTTCAGGAAGGTTTCTCTGCCTGAAAAAAGCAAAGAAAGGAAAACTCAGAGCATTTCCATTTTGCGCCAGGGCGGCCACCGGGGATGCGGCGCCGGTTGTTCGTGCTCTTGTCCGAGCGGCTGGGGAGCTGGCTCGGCTTGGTGACGTAGAATTCAGCCCCGAATTTCTGTGGAGTGGGAGGCGATTCCCTAGGAACGTCAGCCGGCTGCGCCTGCCCCCGACCAGCGCCTCAGTGGCCTGGCAAAGGGAGAACATGAGACCCAAGGGCGCTCCCCAGCTTCGCAGCCACATCCGCTCGTTGATTTATTTCAATAACGAGCATTGAGGGAAACATTAAAAAAATTACTTACGGCCCTCCCCAAGTATCCTAAAGTGAAAGCAGAGGGCTGGGAGCTTTGGAGAAGGAGCCTGGAATTTTTTTCTCTTGCTTTCACCCTTGGGGAAGTCAGGAAACTTTGTATTGACTCTGTTTCTGAACTCAGAGATTGGAAGGAAAGGAAAAACACTCCCTTCCCTCGCTCCCCAGGACACAGAGCTGCGATATAGGACTTTTTCCTCTCGATGCTGCGCTCTCCCATGGGCAGCACGGTACTGGCCTGAACTGGGACGGCAAACAGTGCACTGGGAATGACTGCAGCTCTCCTGGGAAGCTGCCCTGCCCTGTCCTGCACGTGGCCGTGCAGATGCTGGAAGCGTTTTGCATCCATCTTGCAGTAAATAATAATACGTCAGCTCCTGGTTTTATAAAACCATTAAGCTAACTGCGTAGCCACGGGTCGAACGAGAGCTAATATTAGCTAGAAACGACTAAAATTAGAAAATTAGAACCGAGCCAGAACTAATTAGTTGTTCAAGGAATAGAACCAGAACGGGAACAAATTAATTGTTGCTGAAATATCGCTGCGGGGCCTGGCGGGCGCCGCCGCTTCCAGCCCCACGCAGCCTCCCGCTCCCCTCGCCTCAGGATGACTCCCACGTGGGCTCGGATCCGAGCCTGGGGTCCCATCCGAAAGCTTTGACAGCTAAATAAAAGTTGGTGGCGAGGTCCCAGCCGGGGAATCGGCAGCATCGTGCCGCAGCGCGAGCTGGGCCGTGCTGGGAGCGATCCCGATGCGTTCCTGCGCCCCAGCGCGCTCCGGCGCTGCCCGGATGGGCCTTTTGGAAGGCAAAGGTAATTATGAGGCCGCCTCAGCGGCTCCCAAGGGCACGTGGGCTCTCCCCTCTGATCCCAGTGGCATTTGCTTTGCTTTCAGCTCCAGCCCTGCCACCAGCTGCGGTGCTTTGCGAAGCTCTCGAAGCGAGGCGGGAGCTGCCATCCGCGCGAACGCCGCCAGAATAATTTCCAGGGAATTAGGAAGCTGGTACAAGCAACTGGCACATGGCTGCGTTTTTCCATCTGTGACTCGAATCAATCACCTGTATGGTCACTTCTTTTTACATCCCCGAGGTGGTAACTCACCCTATATTTCAGTTTTCCACTCTCTCAGCACTCCAACGGCAGCTCCCGGTTTAGCGGCGGCGTGACGCACGGTGTTTTAAATTCAATTTAGAATACAAACTATTTATACCAGCCAGGAAAAGGCAGTGAAGCAGCTCGCTCTGTCATGAGTGGATTTGTAATTTCAGAGCAATCATTGCATAACTAATTGAATCAGCTCTCAGCATGTGAAATCAGTGCCCTGCTTATCGGAGGTTCTCATCGTTCCCCCCCGCCTCCCGAAGCCACCGGTCCCCTTCCACCAGCAGCACTTTGTGCTTCTCCATCAGCTTGGGAAGAAAGCGAGACCTGCAAAGCTTTCTCTGCTCAAATAAAGCCAATAAATTAGCAAATCTATTCAGAGTTGATGAAGAGCTGCGTTGCGGGTGCCTCCCAAAAGCTGCCCGGGCTCCGTGCGAGGGAGTGAAGTGCATTTGAAGCTAATGAAGTGCCGGCCGTGTCTGAGAAGCAAATTGGTGCTGAGATGTTCTGCTTCCTCCCACCTCCCACTTCACTGCCTGCCTTGAATTTAGGGGCTGACCCGAACCCCAGGCTCGGTGCCTGGAAATGAAGCCTAAAAGAGGTGATAAATACAATGACAGCTTTTTGAGGGTTATAGGAAAGGCAGAAAACAGGGTAGTTGTAAAGATTTTCATCAGCTTGGGAGTGAGGGCCCTGGATTTGGTCACTTGGGTGGATCCAGTCCTGCAGTTTTGGGGAGCATCTCCAGCCACCTCCTCCGTGCAGCCGCATCCTGGCGGAGCGGGCACCTCCTTGGCTCTGAGGTGTTTCAGGTGGGGGCCGTGTCAGACCTTGCAGGACACGGAGCTTTGAGCGGCGGCCAGGGAAGAGCGTGCTGGAAAAGGACGCTCATGCATCCCCGGAGCTGCCACCTGCGTCCGGGTGAGTCGTGGGCTGTCGCTGACGTGCTGTATGGGCTGTGTTGAGGTCACCGTGCCGGGCTGGGAGTGCGGATGAGCCCTGAATGACTACGTTTGCTGAGCGCTAACGAAGGCCAGCTCCTTCAGCCCGCACAAGTGGAAACAGTGCTCTGGGCCAAGCTGCCCGATCCTGTCTGGGGGGAGCTTGCGGGAGCGCTTGCAATGTTTTCTGGATGTGAGTAAGGAGAGGGTGTTTCTGCCGTGTATGGTCCCTAAGGCTGGATGCAGGAGGTGACAGAGCCCAGACGATGAGGGCTGGATGTCCCTGCGTTCCTTTCCCTACTCAGAGGTCTGTTTTCCTTCCAGGAGAGCAGCATTAGGCTCCATGGCTCGGGCCTGTTGGATACGTCTTGTCCAAGCCACATGGTCCCCAAAATTGATGTGTAGGGTGAATTGTGGGGTTTTTTCATGAGTTTGTGCCTCGGTGCTGCTGGCTGGCCTGGTGTGCAAGGGCATGTGCAGTGCAAGCACTGGCAGGGGCTGCCATTGGGGAGGAGGAGGAGCTTTCATCCCCACGCTTGGTTTAAGCCACGGAATCATAGAATCGTTTTGGTTGGAAAAGACCTTTCAGGTCATTGAGTCCAACTGTTCCCCCATCCTTGCCAGGGCACCACTGAGCCCTGTCCCTCAGCACCACATCTCCACGCCTTGGAAACCCCTCCAGGGATCATGGGGACTCCAGCCCTGCCCTGGGCAGCCTGGGCCAGGCCTGGACAACCCTGGAGGGGAAGAAATTGTTTCTCAGCTCCAACTTCCTGTCACTTGTTCCAACACCCCCTGGCTCCGGCCTCCTGTCAGGGAGTTGTTGAGAGCGAGAAGGTCTCTCCTGAGCCTCCTTTTCTCGAGGTTGAACAAGCCCAGCTCCCTCAGCCACTCCTCACACACTCTGGCACCTCAGTGTCCTTCTTGTAGTGATATGTCCCATCAGTGGCCTCCTCTTGCTTCTCACACGTGTCCCTGCGTGGGGCCAAGGCTGTGGGCTTCACCCTCCTGGGGCAACATGTGCCCAGACACCTCCACCTACCCACTTTTCTTTCTCTTTTCTCCTCAGGTAGCCAGATGGGAGCACAAAACGCGAGCGCTCAGCCGAGTCTTTGGCTCTCCACGTGCTGCCTGCTACTGCCTGGGCGCTGTTATCCTGCTCCTTAACGGTGTACGGAGCCATTGGTAAGGACCTAACCCTACTTTTCTATTAATTGATTCAAAGAAACATCCCTCTGGGGTTGAGAGGGATGAGGGATATTTGCTCTGCGGTGCTGAGCCCCAGCATGTGGCTTTTATGTGGTTGGATACCTTCAGCCAGCAGCAGATTTATTCTGGGATTTGTAATAAAGGCGAGGGATGCGGCGGCGTGGCCAAAAGCCATCAGTGTCAAGAGCTGCTGAGCGTGGCAGGTTTCCTTGCCCTGCTCTCTGGGAGCGGTTTCCCCTGCCCTGCGAGCAGCCTGGGTGACAGGAGGGCTGTTTGCAGAGAGCGGATCGGGTGTGACATCAGAACCCTTGCGTTTCCTTGAAAAAAAAACCCTAAACAGAATGAACCCGCTTTTAAGAAGCCGCTGTTTCCTGTGTAGAAGAGCAGGATTATCTGTGCGCTTAGCGAGCAGTCTCTCCAAACTCTTATCTGCAATCTCTTTAAATACCACCTGTACTTGCTAATAGATTGTGACTGATGCACCCCACACCCCGGGAGTACGTCCTGTGACGTTCTGGGGTTGGCTGCAGCAGATTTCCTCCATGCCAGCAATTTAATCTGCGATCTGCTCGGCTTTATCTGCAGCGTTGTCGTTAGGAGAGACGAGACTCCCTTACTAAATTCCCAGATTCAATTATGCCGAGGTCAGAGCTAATGGGTTGTTTAGCGCTTTGGGTAATTTCCCAAGCGCGGAGAGCTCAGGTTGGAATTTGCACATGTAGTTAAAGAGCTTTGCCTTCCTGGAAGTGACACCGAGACCTGCCCTCGCCCTTCAGTGTTCGTCCCGGCTACTGCTTATTGCAGGGCCTGTAGGAAAGCTGGCGGTGACCCCGGCCCTAATTGAATGCAAGCAATGCAGAGGGCACGCCTGTGCGTGTTCTGCTGATCTCTTAGCGACCCAGCGGGCTCGGATTGCGCTGGGGAATGTCTCGGCGGTCTCTCGCACAAATGACACCGTCGCTCGTTGTCTGGGAAGCTGTAGAAAGCCTTGAGCCTGCCTTTAATTAAAAACACGGCAGATGGAGGGCCGGTCTCTGTTCCCAGGGGTCCTGCTGGCTCCTGGGTCACAGCGAGAACGAAAGACGCCTCCTCTGTCCCCACACTACATGATGCTTTTCCCCCTGCAGACCCCTGGGTGCCCCGCCAGGCCTGGCATCGCTCGGTGTGAGCCGTGGGGCTCGTTGGGGGTGGCTCTACCCGCGCAGCCCGTCAGCCGGGTCCTGAAGGGAACAGCAAGGTCAGCCCGGGGGGCTGGAAAAGCCCCGTGTGGACCTTGGTTTCGGAGGAGAGGCTGTGGAAAATGGGGCAGCTCACCCCCAGCAGGGCCTGGAGGAGATGCCAGCCAACTGTGTTTGCCAGCCCACCTGATGGGCCAAGGCCCTTTCAGGTGATTGCAGCGTGCCGTTTATTTTGCCCAGTGTTTCAACGTGGTTGGGTTATTCCCTTGCCTTTTGTTGGCACTGAATTTGGCCCGAGTGACGGCTAGAAGGCTTGGGAGGCCGTTCAAGCAAGGCAAGCCCTTAACTGTGAGGGTGACGATGATTTCACAGTGGTCATCAGAGCAGCAACTGCTGGAGATGCCTCGGAATGTACCTGGGAGACTCTCTGTCTCCATTCCCAGCTCAGCGAGCGCTCCAGGGCTGCCCAAGGCTTGTTGCTCAAGCCCGGAGAGGTTGTGCTATTCGGGAAGGATTCATCCTACCCCTTGCCTTTGCGTGGAGATAGGAGCCAGGTCCAAAGCAACGTTTGGCCAGAGAGGGGTTCACAGATCATATGACGTTGGCACCGTCATCTCAGTGACCAGCAACGCCGGGAGGAACGCGTCACAGCCGCTCTCACGATTTCGCTTTTCCTTTTATTTTGTTTTCTGAGTCAGTTGTACTGGAGCGCGCCGATGAAAGCAGATTTTCCGCTCCTCAGCCCCGCAGAGGCGATCCAGCCGGCAAAGAGCAAGCTGTGCCGCGCGCTTCGGCTGCGCGCAGCGGTCGGGGTTGCTTGCACAGAGCGTGCAGGCTGCCGATAGCGAGCGAAAAGGCGGTCTCGGCAGGGGAGGGTCCCTCCACCCCCAGTGCTGTAATCCAGCCTTTCAAACTTCTCTCTGTGTGCTTTGGGGACTTTTTGTGTGGGTGGGGGCTGCCAGGGAGCGATCGAGGAGCCCACGGGATGTCTTTTTTGTTTCTAAAAACCTGCTTCCTTTTCGCAGCTGAAGTTTTGAAAGGCTCCGAGGTAGGGGCGGAGGAGGGGAGGGGAGGGCAGAGCAGACAGGAACTTTTGCGAGTGGGTTGATATCGTGGCTGAAAACACCCAAGGAGCTGGGCTGGGCGGCTGCTTCACCACCCACCCCACGCGGGGTCCTCCTGTCCCCAGTTCGGCGCTGGGATGCTCTTATGCAAGCTTTGCTCCAAAGAGTTACCTTGGGTGTAAGAAGAGGAATGTTTTGTGCTCAATTAAGCAATTAGGTGCTTCCCTGCTCTGAGCTTCATTATCAGCCTTGCCTTGCTTCTGAGAAGCCATCCAGACTGACCTGTGACCAGGGGGGACCTTCTTAGTCAACTGTACAAGACAAGCATCCTTAATTGCTTCGGTGCAACGATTATTTTCATTACAGCCGCGCTCTTTCTGCGAGAAGCGGGGAACTTCCATGACTGAGGCTCTTATCTGTGAAAACAATTCCTGAACTTTTGAACTATCCGCACTGCTTGTGCTACCCCAGCGGTTTGTGACTTATCTGTGTGACGTGGGACGTGACAACCTTCACTGTCCTCCAGACTTACGTGCAGTGTGGCTGTCTCCTGCCTTACCACGTTTGTCGACGGCTTTCCCTGCAGCACCTGTACGATTAGCCGCGGGCGCTGCCTCCGAGCCCTCCTGCGCTCCCTTTTTACGCACCCTGACGAGCTCCCCATCTCCAGGCGGGTGGTTTTGTACATAGGGAGCTTAAGAACTTCCCACCTTAAAGGTCTCAGGGTGTTCATCTGAGCTATAAAGGCAACACCCACGTGCACGTCCTGAATGGAGAGTCTTGGGGTGCCCAGGGTTGTGATGCCTCCGGTGGGAGCGAGCCCAGCAGCACCTTTGGCAATGGGCTGGGTGGGCGCCACGCTGTTGGCTGGCACCAAGTCCTGTTTTCATGCCACCCACTGGGCCTTGCCTCCTTCACGAACGAGCTTCTCGCTTGGAGCTGACGCTTCCAAGAAAATGAATCCACCCTGGGAGGGGATCTTGCCCAGGGAAGGGGTTGTTTGGCGTTGCCTGGTCGTGCCTCTCGGTTTTCCGCTCAATGCTATTTCATTTTGTGAGCTAGTACCTCAAAGGAGCCTGGTGTTAACGGTATCGATCCGAGAACCACGCGGCCTTTTATGCTGAAGCGACCAAGTTTGATGATGGGAATCGAGCGTGACCTGAAGGAGCCGATGTCCCCTCCGAGCCACGCTGCCAGCAATCTCTGATGGCCGTCCGGGAAAAGCCTCAGGCAGCCGACAGCACCTCCTGCCCCTGACAGCGCAGCTGCCGGGCATCCGCGTGAGGAAACGGGGCGGCTGAGACGTGAGGCTGGAGGGGAGAAGCTGCCACAGCCCCCAACTGACCTAAATAACATCCACGCCGGCGCTGGCAGAAAAGCAAAGTCATTATTGGCAAAAGAAGCTGTGAAGATGATGACTGGGCTAACGATTGCCGGTGGGATCGGCAGGACCATTTTAGCGTCCTTGGGGTTGCTTTTTTCAAAGGAACGAGGGCTTTTGTTGCCGTCTGTGCTGCTGGGCACCGCCGGGTGGTTTTCCCTCCTTTGCCTCCTTTTGCCAAGAAGAACAAAACCTCAGGCGCGGGGGGACGGAGGGACGTCCCGCTTGGAGAAGGCGGCATCTTACGTGGGCGGCTGCTGGCTCCAAAACCCTGGCTGCCGGCACCACCGCTGCTTCCTCACTGCCTGCCGGCCCTTGGCCCAATTCTGCCCCAATTGCCTTTGCCAGCCCCAGTTTCCAAGGCTGATATTTGGGATCAGGCAAAGGGAGCACCGCTGGGCTGCTCCCAGCAACGACCCAGTTTGCCGGACGAGGTCTTTGGCCTCCTTTGCAGGGAAGGGATTACAAAATATACTCGCTGTGGGCCACCGAGAGAGGCCCAGAGGCCTAAAAAGCTCAACTTTTAGGGCAGGATTTCCACTTTTGCTTCGTGCTTCCTGCGGCCTTTGGGGACGTATTTTGGGCTGCGGGCTTGAGAAGTGTTTTCTGGTGTTGCAGCTGCTGTTCTCTGGTTGAATAAATCGGCGCCTGTTTGTGCAAACCTGGCTGCGCGTCCCCTCCAGGTCCTAGCGAGAGGACCTGCAGCCGCTTCCCCTCACTCCCACTTTCTCCCTGCAAGCCCACCAGCGTGAAATCTCCAACCTCATGCTGCAGTACCATTTTGAGTGTTCTTCCAGCTCATGTAGTTTATTCTGTGGTAAACTAAAAGAGGGAGATTTAGACTGGAGAAAAGGAAGAAATTTTTGACGCTGAGAATGGCGAGATCCTGGTGCAGGTTGTCCAGAGAGGTGGTGGCTGCCCCATCCCTGGAACCATTGCAGGGGAGGTTGGATGGGGCTCTGAGCAACCTGCTCTAGTTGCAGATGTCCCTGCTCCCTGCAGGGGGCTGGGACTAGATGACCTTGAAAGGTCCCTTCCCACCCAAAACGTTCCATGACTCTATGAATTTGGCCAGAGTGGAGCTGATAGATTTGGGTTTTTCCCCACTGAGGTGGGGATTGGATACCTCTGGTATTATGCTTCATGCTGGCAAGCGTGGAGAGGTGTCAGAGGAAGCCCAGTTTTCCCAATTTCCATTTGCCAAAGCTGGGGGCATCTTCCAGCCCACCCCCTCCCCCCCCAGCAGACATCCTCGTGATAGCAGCCAGGTATGCCATTAAAGTAGGTCGCAGCCCACCCACCCCTCCCCTGCACTGGTAAGAGAGATGCTCCTCACCATGGCAATCGCTCCGCTCGGCACATAAAGCATTTCCAGGTACTGAGAGGGACAAAGCGTGGCTTTAATTGGTGTCCTCTTGGGTGCCCGAGCTGGGCTGCTGCCTTGTCTTGCAGCCAGAAATAAATTCTGTCAGAAACGTGACTCAGAGGCACATGGTGAAAGGAACTGGTTTCATGACAGATCGGCTGCATGAGTCGCTCCCCTGGCAAGGGAGATGGCCGACACCTCGTCCTCCCCCTACCAGGCGGGACGAGGCTCCCTCGCCACCGAAGAGCCGTCGCCGGAATAATTGACGACTCCGTGCCGCTTGTCGTGGCCCGGCATCATAAATGCTTAAAAGGTTTATTTACCAATTCTGAAAACTCCGGCGCGCATCATGTTTAATGCAAATAGAGAGTGTGTTTAGGAAGATATAAAACATTACTAGAGGGAAAGGCAGTCCATTATCTCCCCCCAAACACCTCCCTCTCTAGCTGTAAGCCAAACAGCAGGGGAGCGAGCGAGACGTGCTGATGAGGATAACTAATGCAGGCCTAGCCGACCATGAAAAGGAGGGATGGGATCTATCTGGAGCAGAGGAGGCGGCTTTGCCAAAACAAACCGCCCTCACGTGCCGGTTGCAAAACCTCCCGAGGCCGATTCGCAGTCAACGAGTTCACGTTCTCGAAGCCACCTTTGTTCTTCTCGTGCTCCGAGGCCAAGTCAGGTCGCTAGCGTAGGAGAGAGGAGCCTCAAGGGTGGAAGAGAGCAGGAGTCCAGCTCACCCGGAGCGAGGAGCGGGCTCTGAGCGCTGTGCTCTGGCTGTGCTTCTCTCTTCTCTGCCGTCTTTGTTGGGATTGTTCAGCCTGGACGAGAGAAGGATCCGGGGAGACCTTATTGTGGCCTTTCAGTGCTTAAAGAGGGGCTGCAGGAAAGGTGGGGAGGGACTTCTCGTGAGAGAGTGTAGTGATAGGGTGAGGGGTAATGGTTTTAAACTGGAAGAGGGTAGATGAGGTATTAGGAAGAAATTCTTCACGGTGAGATGCTGGCACCCAGAGAAGCTGTGGAGGCTCCATCCCTGGAAGTGTTCAAGGCCAGGCTGGATGGGACTTTGAGCAACCTGCTCTAGTGGGAGGTGTCCCTGCCCATGGCAGGGGTTGGAACTGGGTGATCTTTAAGGTCCCTTCCAACCCAAACCATTCTGTGATCTCTTTGCTGGGGGCTGGGATCGAGGTGGTGGCCGACTCCGTCCTGCTCTCCCAGAACTGCCTCCCCAGCGATCAGCAGCAGCATTTCTTAATTGCTGGGAGATCCCTTCCCAGTGCTGGTTCCCTGTGGAGAGGTGCTGGCCAGATCCAGAGTGAACCTCCCAGTGCTGTAAAAAGGCGTCAGCATCTTCCTCTGCAGGAGCAAAGAGCTCCAGGGATGTCACGTTGCGCTTGGAAAGCACAGCTAGGCCGGGATTGCTCGGGTGGCTGGGCACAGCCCCGCCGAGGGATCCCTCTCCTCCCAAATCCAGGCAGCGCCGGTAGCAGGGACGTGGATTTGAGCTTCCTCATAAGGGAGACTTGCGTCATTTAAAAATAAATACCAGGGAAATGATGCAAAGGGTTGTGCAGCTGCTGCTGCTTCGTGTCACAGACGGATTTGTGTGTTCCCATCAGCAATGGTTTTAAGCTAAACCAGCGTGAGCTGGGAAGCGCAGGGAGGTGTGCCGGGCCCGGGAGGAGGACCAGTTCCAGGGACCTGGACTGTTACATCAATTGGGGCCACGCTGTCGTTCCTCTGCCAGCGCTCAGCTCCATGGAAAAGGGACTTTCCATGGAATTTCCAGCGTGGAGGGCAGAGTGTGAATTGCCAAGATGCTGTGTTCTTGCTTACTCCCAAGCGCGTGACATTTATTCGGTGTCTTGTTTCCTTGCTCCAGTCCAAAGGAGATTAAATGGCTTGCTCTGGGCTGCTAAAAGCTCCCCAATAGTAGAAAACCTACTAGGAATGAGCTCCAAGGAACACAAAAAATACCATCCAGGTCCCTAAACCGTGGGGTTTACCTATCACTGGGGACTTTGCTTGGTGCCTGTAACTTGCCATCTGGTCTTGGAGCCTTCAAAAGGTGCTTGTCCAGCCACTCGTCCAGGCAGGCAGGACTGTCTCTCTCAGCTTTCATTTGGGCAACAGAGAAAATCCAAGGATTTGCAGGGTTTGGGGAAGCTGGACATGGGGAGAAATAACTATCCCAAGCCCAGCAGGTAACATCATGGAAGCACTTTCCAGCTGAGGAGCCCAGGAGCACGGGCAGGAACAGCTCTTCTGGCCCAGCAGCGGTGGCCGGAGATGCGGGAGAGCTGTTATTCCACTGGAATTTCAGCCTCCAGGGTGCTCATTAAAAATAAGGCTCAAAGTTTCCTACCTCATGTGTCAGCAGCATGTGGAGAAACACTGTGTACGGCTCTGCAGGTCTGTTATCTCCTCTCACTGTTATTAATGGGTATTTTTTTAATCACTGTGTTGTCTCCTTTGTAGTCATCCATTTATATCAGAGTTATGCCAGATGCTGAGCCCGCCCAACCCTGCTCTGGACAAAGTTCAGGGGGGCTGAAGAGAGGGGTTACAATTTTTCCACTCACAAACTCATATTTGGAAGGTCAGACCTGAAATGCCTGAACAAGCCCGGAGCTGAGAAGCTGCGTTCGCGCTTGAAAACGCGCGTCTCTCGTATTTTCCTTTCGCCGCTCCAGTCCTCCCCCTGACTGTCAGCCTGACGCCGTGAATCACTCCTGGGCACGTGGCTAACACATGAACGCTGCAAAATATTTTGATGGAGAGGAACGGGGGTGGGAGCGTGAGATAACCCAACCAATTGTTCCCAGCTCTTCCAAGTTCTGCGCCAAGGCACCGCGGCCCCCGGCGTTCGCAAGGGCGTCTTTCCCAGCGCTCCCGGTCACGATGAGACCTGGAGTTTGGCGAGCACGGGAAAGCTTTTGAGGTTGCAGTTCAATGGGGTTGGTATTTCCAGGAGCGAGCGAGGGTTGGAAGGAGAAAGAGCTGCCATCAGTCAAGCCTTGGCTTCTCACAAGGCTTTGGCTCCTTGTGGAGGTTGAGCAGGTGGAAAAAAAGAACCTGGGGAAGGCTCCTCCTCAGCAGCTCCACATCCTCCGGAGAGGTGGGTGATGTTAGTAATAAGTCGTCGCTTTTAACGGCCCTTGTTGTCTCTCCGACAGCTTCACAGAAGCCATGAAGAGCCAGCCGAAGCTGGAGGGCTTGGACTGCCACTGGGCCTATTACTCAGGCTTGGCCATCTTGGCTGTAGGGACCTTGTTTGTCATCTCCAGCTTCTTAGCACTGGGATTCATCGGCACTTTCTTAGGTAAGCACTGAAAATGCACCAGCTTAAGCGGAAAGCGCCTTTAATCCTCGCAGGGCTGTTTTGCTAGGGCAGAGTCCTGTAAGAATTTCCTCAGAGCTGTTAGATCTGATCTCGGCTTTAAGATGCTCCGACACGATCTAACCGCGTGGTTACCTCACGCGCAGGAGGTGGTGCGGGGGTTTTAGACGCCGAGTCCCATCACCTTCAGTGTCGAGCCTGACATTTTAGAAAGCAGCCCGTCATCTGTCGGTCCAAATACCCTCTAGAAAAGCGCAGACCCCGCGAGCAGCTCGGCACCGACGCGGCGGCTTCGAGCCGTCCGGCAGCTTTGCTCTGAGCCCCCACCCGCCCGACACCCGCGCCGGCCGAGGCAGGATCTCGTTTGCTCTGCAATAAACCTGACATTGGCTGACAGATTCTTTTATCTGCCGCTTTATTGCGGAAAGGCATTTTCCGCTGCGCCTGCTTTCACATTTAGAGAGTAATTCTATTAGCATTGTTGACTTTAAAAACATGCCAGTATGTGTGGAATTCATAAAAATAAAATAGAGACAGGAACAATAAATATCTGAGGAAAGGGGCAGCTCCCGCTGGCTGAAATAATCACAGCCCCAGCTTTGACACTGCATTTAGGCTGCGCTTTTGCAAGTGCTTTACAAACCAAATTCAATTAGCTCCTGCAGCGTCGTCAGGAAGAGGAGAGGGAGGTAATAAGCCTTCCTGGTTTCAAGTGGAGTTGCAAAGAAATGCATTGAGTTGGCCAAGATCCTGCCGCCAGAAATAGAGCTCCGCGCTCCTGAACGCGTGCCCTCACCCCTCGGCTGTACGGCCCCGCTCCAGGCCCCACGTTACACCCTTGTCCAAAAGCTCCGGGCACCGGCATCCTCCAAAATCTCCCGCAGCCTCCAGGAGCGATGCTGCGTCCAGAGAGGCCGGGCACAGGAGTACCCGCCAGCGAGAGCTGCATGAACGCTCCTGAAGTTCGGCCAGGTCTGGGGTTGTTTACGTAAAGCCTGATTCATCCGGCCAGGAGGATCCACTGGAATTGAACCGCTGGGGAAAAGCAAACAAGTGAGTCAGGCTCAGCTCAGCGTAAGTGCCGAGAGCGGCCCTGGCCCCCTCCGCTCTCCCATATGCCCCGGGGCAGGGAAGAGGCCGGTGTTGGTGGCCCGTGTCGGGCACTTCTGCTCCATCCTCTCTGTGGCCAGAGGCTCTCCCTGCCACCAGCGCTCCAGCATGAGTCTGCACAGCTCCAGGCCTTGCGTGATGCAGCAGGGAAGGAGGCACATTCCAGCTCTGGAACAGCTGCAGACCACCTTGTCTCTTGAGTGTGGGCTAAACGGCGACCAAGATTTCAAGTAAATCTGCTTTGACCAAAGTCTGGGCGATGGTGGAGCCAGCGGCTCCACGGAGGGAAGTGGAGGTAGCGCCTCATCCCAGGACAGATTCTGGGGACCGTGAGGGACCTTGTGGAGTGCATCAAAAGGCCTTTTGCTGCCACAATCCAAAGTGTTCACCCTGCGCAGCGAGGTGGTTACGCTGACCTCCAGTGAAAAAATAACCCAAATTAAGATGCCAAAGTCTCTCAGCCTGACAAGGAGCAGATTCCTGATTTGAGGGCTTCCCGAAGGCACAGGGGGTGCCCAGGCTGCTGTTGTGCAAACCAGTGCGCCTGCCTGAGGTCGAAAATACTGCAAGTCCTCCCTGGTGCTCACGTTCGCTTAACCGTGTGGGTTTAGAGGCAGGGATTACATCGGAAAAGCTGGTGTCCTGGGGGAGCATCCTGCTCCTCGGAGCCGCTCGGTGCTTTCGCTATCAGGGAGCCTGCCCAGAGGGTCCCACAGTCCCACTGGTGCCGGGCTCAGATAAGCCCCTGCCAGCCCCACGGAGCCAGGCCTTTGTGTGAACCTTCCTGGTGCCAGCGGCGTTTGGGGAGCGAGGTGCTCAGCCCAAAGGCGAGGGCGGGCAGGGTATAATGAAGCATTTTGACACATAAGAAAGCAGAGAAATGGGCTGTGGCAGGGGGTGATGTGCTCTTTCTACCAGAACAATCTTTGAGATGCATTGCCAAGGAACTGTGAGAACATATAGTATGAATACGAAGCAATTATCTCACTTAGAGGCCTGTAGTTAAAGCCCAAAAGCATTGTCTAATTGGGCAGGCGCTGTTTATCCGTAGAAATAAATGTTTTCGCACCGTGTGAGGTCAAAGAAATTACACCACGATCTGGGTAATAATAATAACCTTGAATAGTTTGCACTCCTCTATTGCCTTTTTATCTGGATTTCTGAGCACTTTCTCACCATACATTAATCCCCACCACCCTCCGCGCTATAAGAAAGACTGATGTTATGATCGGTGTACAATAGCACCGGGAAGGAAGGAGGAGACTTTCCCAAGGTCAGGGAATGGGCTGGCAGCGGAGCTGGGAACACAACCCAGGGTGATGGCGGCAACCTGGGCTGACGGACCGACGCCGCTCCTCGCCGATCGATTCTGCGTCTTGGGCGTGGAGCCAACTCCTTGGCTTGTAAGACCTGCAGAAGTCAAGACATCGTCATCCTGGCCCTTTCTACCCCCACAAAATACTGCTCACAAAGCTGCACAACGTCTCTTTGCTTGTCATTTCTTTTCCAGGCTCCGTTCAGGAGGGATCACTCCGAGGTAGATAGGAAGCTGGTTGGCTGCTGACAGTTCTGAAAGCTTTCCTCGCTACAGATGACAATCACCCACTGTCATCATCATCATCATGCCGATAATTGAGTGTTTTGTAGGCAGAGGTGCTATTTTCTGAAATTCTGAGAAATTCTCTGAGCTGTGAGATAAGGGTGGCACCGAACGAGGGCATTTGGCGGTGGCGGTCGTGATTATCACATCTCGAAACACCATTACAGGGAGCCGGGCTTATGTCCCCATTAAATGGATTTGATCTTGTGCATTGGCTTCCTCATCAAGTGGCTTCAGACGGGCAGTTTGCAGGTGAGAAATCCAGAATCGGCCAATTGGGACCTTGAGAGCTGCCTCCCGGTGAGGGATGGGGCTGCTCTAGCCTCGGTGCCATGCACAAATCTTTCTCATGGGCAAAGAGCCGTTCCTGAGAAAGCTGATAGATGCAAACAGCCAAAGTGGTTGTGATTGTACCCCTGTCCTCGACACTGGTGAGGCCAGAGCTGGAGTAACGGGTTCAGTTTTGAGCACCGCGCTATAAAAAAGACATCGAGGTGCTGGAATGAGTTCAGAGAAGGGCAACAAAGCTGGTGAAAGGTCTGGAGAAAATGTCTTCTGAGGAGCACCTGAAGGAGCTGGGATTGTTTAGTCTGGAGAAGAGGAGGCTGAGGGGAGAACTTATTGTTCTCTACAGCCACCTGAAGGGAGGTCGTAGTGAGGTGGGTGTTGGTCTCTTCTCCCAGGTAACTAGTGATAGGACAAGAGGAAAAGGGCTTAAGTTGTGCCAAGGGAGGTTTAGGTTGGATATTAGGAAAATTTTTTTTCCTGAGAGAGTGGTGAGGCCTTGGAACAGGCTGCCCAGGGAGGTGGTGGAATCGCCATCCCTGGAGGCTTTCAAAGAATGTGTGGATGTGGCACTTCAAGATATGGTTTAGGGGTCATGATCATGTTTAGTAGATGGTTGGACATGATGATCTTGAAGGTCGTTTCCAACCTTAATGATTTCATGATTCCATTATTCTATGATTCTGTGAAAGCCCCTCCAGAGCTCCCAGCTTCATGGAGCCTAACCACAAACTCTCTGCTTGCTCTGCAGGTGATTACTTTGGCATCCTGATGGAGGCAAAGGTGACCAGCTTCCCCTTCAATGTCCTGGATAATCCCATGTACTGGGGCAGCACCAGCATCTACCTGGGCTGGTCCCTCATGTGAGTACGTGCCCCTGCGAACGGCACCGGTCGTAGGGGGGGTGGTGAGGTCAGTGCTCGGTGGGGCTAAAGGTGCTGGGCTGCAGCAGGGTCCAAAGGAGCACTTGGTGAAGGCACTCAGCAATAAACTGGCAGGGGAAGTGCAACGCTCCCCTGACTTCTCCCTTCCCGCCTGTTTTTGTGCGTGCAAAAACTTCTGCTGTCATAAAAGACTGGTGGCGTCCATCGTAGAAAAACAAATCACGGCCGAGTGCCGGCGAGAGGAAGCATCAGCAAATGCTCCGCAGCTGAACGAGGCTCTTGGCAGGCTCCGCACGTGGAAAAATCAACAGCCGGGGCCGAATTCACGCCGGGTGTCACTCGGCAGGGGCAAGGCGCCGATACCGGGGATCAGCCCGACCCTGTAATTACCTCTGGAAAAAGCCAAACCGAAGCCAACGCACCCTTTCCCCCGCCGCACGGTGGTAACGCTTCCGAAGCGCTCCTCGGGTGCTGCGGCTCCGGCTTTAATAGCCTGCTTAGCAGGAAATGAATAGGCTGTAATTTAGCAGCAAATGAGCAATAGACTCTATTCTGTGGAACAAGTTTTATGTGGTTTTCATTTCATATCACGTTTTATTTATTTGCCCAGGAGAAAAAAAAAAAAAAACAGCAAAACCCACTCTGGCTGTGTTACATCGGAGGCCCGTAGAGCGTGGCGGGATGTTATCACTAGATATTTTGCAGTGGTGCTCTGGAGTGTGGCCGCCTTTCTTCTGCTTGGCTGGAAAAAATGAAGTGCTTTGCCACTTTCTGGTCACTTTTTCAGCCGTGTGTGGTGCTTTCTAGCCCCTGGTAATAAGTAAGGCTGAATAGTTTCTCTCCTGTCTCCACTGAGCCTCGATCCTCTTCGTTCTGTTCTTGAAATCGCCCCCCAGTGCTGTCAGGGCTGGTTGCACGAGGCCGTTTGCCTTCCCAACAGACCCACAGCGTTGGATTGGGTCCAAACCGTGGGAAATGGGGCACAAGAGCTGGAGCTCACTCGCTGCTGGATCTGTGGCAGTGGCAGGCAGGAGAACTGGCCCCAGGGATGGCAGCAGAACGATGGATATTGCTGGGGAAGCAGGGCAGAGCTGGGGCAGGATAACCCCACCACACCACACCACAACCGGAGACCACCAGCACCAGTACCTCCGCAACAGCACAAAATGACACATTTTGACCGAGAGGAACTCTAAGGAAATTTTGATTGAAGATCAGCATCAAACTATTTCCTAGAACCTTGGCCGAACCAGCTGAACCCTCCTGAGCTGTTTCTGTGGCAGAAATCCCTTCTTCTCCCCCACCTCGACCTGAGTGTATGTTCCTTGCTCACCCCCCACAATCCTGAGCCGAAGCGACTCGAAGTGGCTCGAGATGACAGCGCGACCGCCTCTTTCTTTCTCGTTAAAAGGCTGTCGCCACGAAGAGCAGCGAGGCGTGACAATTAATTGCTGCTAACAAATTGCCGGCGCTGTGCGAAGTGGCACCGGGACACCACCCGCCTGCCCGGGGGAAGCTCTGCACAACCCTTCACGAGGCGGTTTTGGGCTGTTTCTCTTCCCTGGGATCTCGGCTGAAGTCTTTGAGGGGTTTTTTTTTGGGTCTCAGGGATTGCAGAAGGTGTTGAGTGTCTGCCCTTGGAAGCCACAGCTAACGTCCCAGCTCCGTGTTGGTGGGAGAGATGCCGAAGGGATGTGTTTCTTGTCTGGTTCTGGCCAAATCTGAGCTGTAGAGGGTGAGAGGGTGTTTGTCCTTCCTCGGTGATGTATCACACTCCGTATCACGGTGTCAGAGACCAAAGGACTGACTCATTTTCATCTGTAAGAGCACATACCCCGTAACGTAAGCGAGCCTGGCAGCAAACCAGACAGCCTGCCTTCCCACTCCAGTCCAACCTCGGAATCATGGAATCATAGAATGTTNCCAGGACAAGGGGCACCGGGCACCAACTGGAACCCAGGAGGTTCCATCTGAACATGGGGAAAAACTTCTTTTCCGTGAGAGCGTTGGAGCCTGGCCCAGGCTGCCCAGAGAGCTTGTGGAGTCTCCTTCTCTGGAGAGATTTGAAACCCGCCTGGACACTGCGCTGCTGGGCCCCCTGCTCTGGGTGACCCTGCTGGAGCAGGGACGGGGTGGACAAGATGATCTCCAGATAATCCCTTCCAACCCCCACCAGTCTGCGATTCTATGATTCCTGGCTGAGTCTTTGTCCACCCTGCTATGACATGAGCTGTTGCCCAATAAGTAGGTCGAGCTCATAAAAGGAGAGAAACAACCCACCCCAAACGCTTCTCGTCACCCGTGTGGAGCAGCCTCGTTTCTCCAGGAAGACAAATGGAGCATTAGCTGTTTGGGGACAGCTTTGTGTATCTCTGGTAGGGAAGTGTTTTAACTCATGGCAACAGGCTGTGTAAATCAGAGCTGGAGCCGCAGCCAAATGATGCAATTAGAGGTCTTGCTGTCAACAAACAATCATGCAAATTTGTTCTCTCTGATAGGAATCAAGGAGGAGACATGACTAAGAATGTAATCGCTGGGGGTTGGGGGAGGAAGAAATTGCCCGATGCTTCCTAATGAGGGAAAAATTTACTGCAAAATGGGAACAGAGAAAAGGGGAAGATTTGTGTCTGTCTCTCCAGGAACTAATTAGGCCAGGAGGTACCTGATGGTGGATCCAGTGTGAGATTTAGGTAGTTTAGTCTCTCCTCTAAAGGCATGTTTTCCCAGTATTTTCCCATCCTTGTGGGATGTTTATCCTCACCAAGGACCAGCTAAGTACTTTTTTTTTTGCTGACAGCCAACTCTTGTCCCCCTCCGAGCCGTGACCAGCAATTAAAGGCAATCAGCAGGCTCCGAACGAAAGGCAACACTTGCAGCCGGTAGTTGGAGGTGCAGGATGCAGAAAGGGTGGGTTTGGGTGGGGTGGTGCCTGCTCCAGCTCCTCACTGGGGAGAGATGGAGCTGGGACCTCGTGGGTCCTGGGTTAGCAATGGGGAATGGCTGCTGGTGTGGCTGCTCTCACTGAGGGGAATTTACACGCCAGGGGATGGTGCTGGCACCTGGTTTGGGGACTGTAACCAACCAACTGACATCCTGGTGTCTTAGCAAAGCTGCAGCATCTGCCTCAGACGCTTTTGGGCTGAGCATCAAAGTTTCCTCACATGGGCGGTACAGGTTTGCAGCCTGCGCTGACATCTCTGTTCAGAGCAGGAGGTGATGGTTTTTTTGGTCCTGATTCTTTGGTTCTAAAAGAAACAGCCGCTCCCGTCACACCCACAGCCCTCAAGCACCTCTGCCCATAACCCTACGGTGCAGGGCGGTGGGCGCCGTTGGTCTTCGTGCTGTGTCCTTGCCGAAGGACACCACCCAGCTGGGCCTTGGGGCGGTGACAGGACGTGTCCCTAACCATCTTCACATGGATTTAAATGTGAACTGAGCCTCCCACACACCCAGCTCTGGGGCAGCACCCACACCAGCACCCTTCACCGGGCAGGCACGGACCTTCCCATCCTTTCTCATCCCTTCCCATCCGTGGCCCCGCGATGGCTCAGCCGCCGCTTCGATGTATACGGCACCATATGCTGCTCCGTCTGCCAGGTGCCTCCTGCGCCCTGGGTGGCCCGTCTTTTCTGTGCACATCAGGCATTTCCCTTATAGCGCTGGCCGGGAGCCACCGCCGTACGGAAGCAGCTGCTCAGCTATTAAACAGCCTTATAATCTCAGGACTTAGCATCAAAGCAGAAGCTCTCTTAGCAGAGACGAGCAGGGATCCGACTTTAAAAGAAGCCGCCGAAGGAGGCCGGGGAAGAGTCTTTGCCAAAGAACATCTGTCTAAGACAGTCAACATTAAGGACAAAAAAAAAACAACCAACCCAAATAACCACCTCACCATTTTGCTCGCTTCTGTTTAATGAGCAAGAGAGGGCTCTCCTGAAGCCCAGCGGCTCGTTTCACTTTCTCAGCCAGGTCTTGCATAAGCCCCATGTATGTACCTGATCTTCTCTTTCTCTTTCACAACAGGCACGCAAGCCCAGCTGGCCTTTTGCTGACAGCTGTAGTGGCAATTTCCTACACAATCGCAGTGCTGTACGAGGGGTGAGTAGCTCTGCAAAACTGGAGAGCTTCTAATTATTTCTAACGGCTTTAACTTCCGAGGTTTCGGGGAACTGCAGGAGTAGAGATGGGTTTTTTTTCCAATTAGTTCGGCGGGGAAGATGGAAAACAAGAGGATTGTTTTTCAATTGTTTTGATAATGGGCAGATTCCTCTCTCAAACTATGTGCCGAGTTCTAGGAACATTTATGCATCTGTTTATTTTTATCAAAATGAGATCTTTCTGGCTTTCGGGTGCCTGAATTCTGTCTATGGCAGAACAATAGGGAAGGCGGTGGGAGGACTCCTTGTGTCGTCTGAAGAGACCCTGCTAGAAAAGCTTGTATTTTGTAGTTCCTTGGATGAGCTTCTCTGATCTGTTGCACCACAATAGCCTGGCAGCCCAGGACGGAGCGGCCCAGAGCAATTCCCAGAAGCAGCCTTGTTCCTTAGCGAGGTCTTTTGTGTTTGTGAAGGAGGAGGAGATGCAAAGAGAGCCGAAGCCCGTCTGTGCGTAGGGGGGAGTCGGAGCGTGTGCTGAGCCTCTTCCCGCTCAGTGCAGGGATGGTGCCGGGTGGGAGCAGCTTGGAGCTGCTCCATGGTCTAGAGAGACCGAGATGAGAGTTACCGTGGTACAGGCTGTGCCAGCCCGTGAAGGGCAGAGTTTCTGGGCCTGAAGGAGAGCACACAACGATCTCGGTTTTAATTCTTCCCCGCTTCTTTTGCCCCTCTCTTGTGTCTCTGCTCCCTCTTTCCCTCCAAATTCCCATCCTCCCAACCACAGGCCTTTCACAGAGGAAATATATCGGCAGAAACAGAAGGGAGCGAAGAACAAGTAGCCGCAGGTACGTTTACTGTCAGCGAGAGGGGCTATTTTGCTGAGCTCCCCCACTACGAGCGCATTAGATGGGGACAGGAGCACCACCCACCCTCCCAGCATACATCTGCCCTCCCCGCCTCCTCCAGACCCCGTCTCAAGGGATTTGAGCTTCAAACCTCCGCAAAAACCCAGGCGGGAAGGCTTTACGGAGCGGCGGTTGTGTCCGCCTCTTGGCACCCGACCAGCAGCCCCCAAATTGTTTTGATTATATACTTGAGAGTCAGCGTGAGGGGAAATTGCTGGGGAGCTTTGAGGCTTCAGGCTTAGGCTAAATCAGGTAGAAAAAAGCGGCTCTTGGCCGTGGCAGGTGCTGCAGCGAACGGCAGGGATGGAGCAAGAGGGATGATGTGCCCGACCACCCCGCAGGGAAATCGGGCATCCCTGCTCCAAGCTGCTCCGTGCCCAAGCTGGGAACATTTCTGCACATGGGTTTACACCAGCTCACCCCAGAAACCCATCCTGGGCTTGCTTCTTGGGGCTAAAGGGTAAATTCCTGCCCAGGCTCCTTTCCCTGGGATTAAATGCCCCCCTGGAAGCCCCTGGTGCATCTGCCCACGGGTGGTTGGAGGGGCTGGGCAAGCATACGGTGCTGCTCAAGTTTTGGCAGCCCCGTTACAGCCCCAGTCCGATCCCTGACAGGCTCTTGTCTCCTTGCCTTTCACGAAGCAGCATCTCGGATACCTCGGCACAGCCTCTCCGGTGGCCACACCGTCCCATTTGCCCGTTTTCCTACTGAGATGTATTCTACTAATTAGCCCAGCAACCCTTAATGAGCCAACCGAGCGCCCTGCGGGACTGGAAGCGATCAGAGGGACGGCCCGAGCCTGGCGGCACCTCCTCCTCGCTGGCCACATTGCCCAGTCGCTGCAGCTCCTGCCACGACGGCGATGCTCTGCCAGGAGCTGTGTGGCACGGGACCTTCCGACCTCTCCTCCCGCACCGATTATTGGAGACCTGCAGGGGAAAAAGCGAGTCAGCGCCGGCCCCGGGCTGGAGGGCAAGCAGAAGAATGATGGAGGCGCTGGGGGCCTTTCGTAAGTGAGCTCTGAGCGCGGAGAAACTCCGCTTGATCCTGAAGATCATCTGAAGATGCTGCCAAAGGGCCTTGGGAAGCAAACAAGAGCTCGAGCGAAGCAATGGAGAGAGTTTGGGAGCCCCTGGCGCTAGGGAAGGAAGAGGGGAAACTGCTGCCAACTCAACAGCAACAAAACCTGCTGCAAACTCAGCAACAAACCCCTTCTTTTCTGGGAGAGGGAAAGCTCCCTGGCCAGAGCGGTGATTTCCCACCGTGTAGCATCTCCACACTATTTGCAAAGGCTCCGAGGAAGGTGATTGCAAAGCACGTAGGTGTCAACGTGTGACCCAAACCACTACCCAGAGGGGGTTGAGGGATGGGAGCCGTCCTGTGGGGAAATCCCAGCGTGGAGAAGACCAAGGGGAAGAGTCAATCCCCATCTGCACCCTGCAAATAGCCCATCCCCGACCCTCTCCACAGCCCCTCCTTTTCCCCAGGGGCCACATGCGGGTCCTGCCTGCCTGTCTTCCCCACCACCCAGTGCCTTCCAGCTAGTTTTCACTGCCCTTGCCGGGGCAATGGGTGGGAGAGAGGGAAAGAGCTCCTGCCTTCTGCGCTCTGCAGCAGGCGGCTGCGGCTCTGCCCCTCCACCCCTGCCACCAGCCTCGGCGAGTTCCAGAGAGCCCGCTGCTGGATCCTGCCCTGACCGGGAAGATCTCGGGGGTGATGCTCCAGCCCCAGGGTCGATGTTTACAGATTTCCCAAACAGTTTGAGAAATAAGCTGTAAATGACCAAAACTTAGCAGCGTAAAGCTCCCCCCCGGCAGCGGCGCTGGAGAAGGGAACCGCGCTGCTGCCGGCTCCTGCGCGGGCACCGGGGTTGCGGTGCCGCGTCCCAGTGTCGCGTCGTCCCCTCCACGGAGGGTTCTCCTTTTTCTCAGTGTCACCTCTGCGAAACTGTCCAATTTTCTTTTGCTTTTGCATGTTGTAATTCACCTTTCGGGCATTGCTCAGCAGGAATTAAAAAAGTGTTGGTTTCTTTTCAGTCCAGCCTCCGTTTCCTTCGGCCGGGCTCCGGACGTTTCGCCGCCTCAGAACCGCTACACAAATATTGGGTTTTTTTTTTTATCGCCATCTCAACGACCTTCCTCTTAAAGACTTGAGCATAGTATTTTATTTTTAGCTAAGTTTCCACATCCCCTTCACGGTTAATGTTTATAGACGAAGGCTAAAACAGCCCAGTACCCATAGCAACCAGCAAGGAGAGGATACATTGCATTATTCAGATGGTTTATGTCAGAGTTGCCAGTCTTGGCTCAAAGTCTCTGATGTAAATGAATCCAGATTTGTTGATAGGTGAACTCGGTTATTTACCGAAGAGACACGTGCTCACTCGGGAAGGATTGATCTTAACGAGAAGGCAGCGAGGGCTGTGTTCGTGCCGTCTCATTCCGCTGCTGGGGACTGTGTGAACCTTTCCCTTTTCCTCCTGCAAGGCTGGGAGGACCCCACTTGTACCATTCAGCCAGGAACGGCCCCCCCAAATGGATGTCACCGTAAACCCCAGTGATGGAGCCGCTTCCGCTCCCGTGCCCACCACACCCAGAAGCGCAGGGTTTTGGTGCTACGCTGGGACTGGCTTCACAGGCTCCTTCCCCTTTCATCCACCATTTCAAACCCTTCCTAGTCCCTTGATCCACCATTTCAAACCCAACCCTTCCCACTTCCCAGCCTCTCCCTGTCGGCTTTACATCGCACAAGGGTTTTTCTGGGGCTATGCCAGATATTTTCCCCTTTTCAGCAGCTCTTCCCGCAGCAGCCGGCGCGGATTAACGTCTCGCTGCGTTCGCAGAGCTGCTCCTGGCTGCCGTAAAGCTGGAGTTTGACTTTTCAGAGGCATCTGCTTTCTTCTCTAAAGCACAACCGAGAAGCTGGAAGGTGATGTTCTCATCCATCTCGTGGGGTCCAAGCTTACCTTCCTCTCTCAGGTGGGGAGGTCGGCCCTGGCCGGGGCTGTTCCTGGCGGTGCTGTGCCACTCGCCGGTGCCGCGGGGAGGAAAACGTGGAGAGACCGTTATTTGTATCGTTTTGTACTATTTAACAATGAGGGATTAAGGGACACTCCCTCCCTGGTTTTAAGGGAAAAGAAAAAAAAAAAGGATTCCTCTCCAATTAACTAATATTTCCAAGAATTTCAGATTACAGAGGGTGAGGATAAAACCTTCAGGCTAAGCATGAAGGCTTGGTGGTGTCAGAGCTGTGTCCCCACTTCCCATCTCCAGGGCTGGCGCCTGGCTGCACCTGGGCCATATCCTGCACTGCTGCAGGGATGGACCCCACGGCCTCCAGGTCAGGACGAGGGTCTCCTGCTGCTTCCAAAGGAGCAACCTGCACCTCCAGACCCCCGTGACCAGCCGGTTGTAGCCCCGGTGCTGTGCTGGCACGGGCGGGCGCGTTCCTCCAGCTGTTAGGGATACTTCGAGCATCAAGTGGAGTCCCTGGCAATGTGGTCGTGGGTCTGTTTTCAGATCTTGATGGCTTCAAAATCCAGGGTGGGCCTTGCTGGGCCCATCTGAGCTTGGCAAGGGGGTTATTTGCAGCCTTGGGAAGTGCCGCACGTGAAGCTGGGTGCAGATGCCGCAGGTAACGCCTCCCCCTTGATATTCGGGCCATTTCTCCAGTGCAAACACTGGGAAAGGAGAAACTGGTTAAATCTCAACCCCTACCTGGCAGGGACGGCCGAGTCACCAAGCCCATCACACCACACTGCCTTGCGTCACCCCGTCCCACTGCGCACGCCCTGGCAGCAGCTGTGCCCACTCTCGCCCACCACTCGGGTTGGGCTCTTTTTTGGGGAGTCATTTTCATTTGAAATGACCCCAGCGATGGGGGTCAGCTCCACACTTGTGGGGTGCTTCATCCAGGGGCACTTTGGGAGACGGAGGCCGCATCCTGCCATCTTTTCCCGGAAGGCAACGGGATGACGAGGACATCCAGAACTGGGGATGCGTCCCCGAAGGCCCTGCCCCATGTTGTGACCCCCCGTAACCCCACGCCCGTGTTTGCTGCACTGCCTTCACCCCGGGGAGGGCCGACCCCCCGGCCCTTACGTGACAAACAAACACCATTAACCATGACCGGAGAATAAACACGTGGCGCAATCCCGGCGGCACGTGTCGAATCGGCAGAGCGATGGAGAAATCGCCATTCCCGTTGGGTTCCTGCCAGGCCTGGCTTTGCTGACTCTGTGCTTTGGCTGGTTGGGGAGGTGGAGGGAAACGGGGGGCTCAGGGCTCTGGCAACGGCTCCGGCACCCATCCCGACGCCGAGGCGGAAGCTCCGCACGGCTGTCGGATGGGCAGGGGAGAGCCGGCTGCTCTGCCGGCCGCTGGGGATTGATGCAAAAGCCAAGATGAGCTTTAAGCACAGGTGGGACGGGGGCTTTCAGGGGCAGTTTGGGTGCTGAGTGCTTTGTCAGGGACCCCTTAATCCAGGGGAGGTGGATGGGGGACACGACAGGACTTCTCTTTACAGGAGAATAAACCAGTCTCCTCTATCCCCGCTGCGCAGGGAAAGCAATCTGGGCTTTAAATGGTCACAGAGAAGTGCAATGGGAAGAAAACCCTGCTGGGAAGCTATTTCCAACTGGGAAACCACCGGTGTCGGAGCCTGAACAAAGGCTTGGGGCAGGACCAGGATCCATCCTGCCGCGGCTTGAGCCGCATGAGCACCACTGTCAGGGTCCTGCCCTGGGGTCTGTGGGTGGATACGGGCAGCACCCGTCTCGTGGGTGCCCAGGGGATGCTCCAAAATGACTCCCCAGTGCCAGGAGAGCAGGAGCAGCTCATGCCCGATGTTCCCCACTGCCTTTTGCATCACCCATCCAACTCACCCCATCCCACCTCTGCCCTCCACCCCGTGGGCCTTTACGCACCGAGCTCCCACCATGTGCCAGAGGACAAGCGCCGAGGCTGTTTTCTTTAATTCGCACACTAAAAAGCCGCCTCAGGACAGCCCGGCGAGCTGGCCCCGCTGCGCCGTGTCCTCCTTGGATCTCAGTTCCAACAAAAATCGTAGGAATGTGCCTGCTTTTTCCATGTTGCCTTTTCTTCAGAGGGGAACTGTTTACGGAGCGCAGCTCCGTTCTGAATCAGGGTCGCGGGCGGGAGGCAGAGCCCCCCGGGAAGGAGATGTCGGAGCCGGGCTCTGCCTGCAGCGCTGCTTTGCTGCTGCATCTTTGAGACCCCTCGATTTGGGCGCTGGCACCTTGTAGGGCTCAGCCCTTTCCCAGCTCAGCCCCCTCTGCCCCCCTCAGGCAAAGTGGGAGAGCAGATGCAGGATCTAGATGAGAAACACCTCCAGTCTCCGAGCTCTGGGCACTGGGCTGTGCATCCCTGTGCCGGCTCCAGCCCGAGGCTGCCCGGCCAGCTCCCTGCATCCTCTTGGGCTTTTAGTTTTGTCCTATAACCCCAGCAGCCGTTGCTATTTCCATGGGAACCCTCCTGAAATCTGTAGCAACGCATCTGCCGGGGTCACCGAGCCTCCCTCTCCCCTGTGCCCTATATTCCAAGATCAGTCTCTGCCCATCTCTGGTTACAGGTGACATTTCTCTCTAATCCCAGGGAAGCTGCCGCTCTTTGGAAGGGAGCAGAAGGTACCAGAGTTTGGGGACATGTCCAGGACACACAAACGCCTTTGTCCATTCCAGGTGCTGGCAGGACACTGCTCCGAGCAAACTGTGGGTGAGAGGATGGCACGAGATGGGATGGAAACCATGAGCAGAGGATTCTTGGGGTCTCCTCAGTTCAGAGAACCCCAGTTCTGCTCTGAATGGAGCTCTTGACCCAGCTGTGCCACACGTGTCCAGCTCTGGGGACCTCAGCACAGGAGAGACAGGGACCTGTTGGAGCAGGGCCAGGAGATTTAGACTGGAGAGAAGGAAGGAATTTTTGACAGTGAGGGTGATGAGACCCTGGCCCTGGTTGCCCCAAGAGGTGGTCGCTGCCCCATCCCTGGCACCATTCCAGGGGAGGCTGGATGGGGCTCTGAGCAACCTGCTCTAGTTGCAGATGTCCCTGCTCCCTGCCAAGGGGGGTTGGCCCAGTTGACCTTGAAAGGTCCCTTCCCACCCAAACCAGCCTGTGATTCCATGATGGGTTAATGTCACCTTGGTGCACTCGCAGGGGAGATGTTTCCATGGCAGGAGAGTGAGCCACCATCCCCTGGGCAGCTGGGTGGCAAAGCCAAGTTCCCTGTGGATCGGTAGCAGTGAAACCGCAGCTCTCGCCGCATCCTCAGCCGTCCGACCCGTGTTTGCGCTGCCGGTGAGGAAAGCAGCGGCACCGAGCGATCTCCTGGGGCATGCCGCTCCCCCGGCTTTGCACCACGATACCAGGGTTCAGCCCCTTCCCTGGGCTCCTGGTGAGTTTATCAGAGCCAGCACACACCAAAGATGGGAGAAACGGAGCAGATGCAGAAAGTCCGGAGTCAACAGCATGGCACAAAGGGGCTCCAGGAGCTGCATCGTGCCGGGTGCGGGGATGGCATCTCCGAGGGAGTTCTCACCAGCCCTTGCCTGGATGACTCAAAGAATTGGGGATTGGAGACATGTCTCAGGTTTTCAAATTCTGTATTAATCAAATCCCAAATGCTAAAAAGAGTCAAGAGACATGAAAAGTGTTGCTAAAGAAGTAAGGGGGTGGGGGGAAGGAAACAAATAAACCCGCCCCCTGGTCCCCAGTGACAGAGCAGCCCGCTTCTGCATCATATCTCATCTGGGAAAAATTATATGTTGTGAATTACGTGCTTCTTTTCAAAAAGCCTTAAAGGAGATTTAATAAAATGAGACAAGCTAATAATATAGGGAATGAATAGCAACCTTGGATGCTGCATCTCGATTTAATCAGATGTTTTTCCCCAGGGGGACGAGCGTGAGCTATAACTAAAGCCTCTCTTCCCTTCCCTACCCAGCTGCTCCTCTCTTCCTCCAGCCCCTCGCTCTTTCTCCTGTCCCAGGGGAGGTTTTGGGGTCCCGCAAGCTCCCACTGTTCACCAGCAGTGCTGGGAAACGCTCGGCCCACGCCGGTTATTTGTGAGCGGGCTCAGGAGCAGCGCACTGGCACGCTGTACAACAAACAGGGAGAGAGAGGGGGGCTGTCTGAAGAACAGGACCCTGTCCTAGGGCAGAAAAGAAGGAGCTGGGGAGCCAGGAAAGGGGGCTAGAGAGCGGGCTTGGCTCCGTGTGCATGGTCACAAAGCCCAGGTCCGGAGCAGGGAGTGCCCTGTGCTGCTGCTGCTGCTGCTGCTGCTGAGCAGGGGACAAGCCCTCGGTAGGATGTGAAGCATCTTCACAGCAAAGACCAGGAGCTCAGGTGGGGTGTGCTCCTCTCCATGGCCCGGGAGAGGCCGTGGGCTCTGTGTGTGCTGGGTTGGGAAAGGCACAAACGGCTCTTCCAGTCGTGACTTTTTTGCCTCTTGGACCCTCAGGACCCAGCTGGGAACCAAGACCAGCTCCACCCTGGGGTGATGATCATTTCCAGCCTCGCAGCACTCTCTGGAATCGAGGTCACGTTCTGTAATTGTGCTTTTCCGAGTATCCCCTCGCTCACCCATCGCTGGGCTGGGCAGCGCGGCGTTCGCTCCTGACTCCTGGTACATTTTGCTTCCTATATTTTTGCACAGGCTGGTGCTGTTGCTGTGAACTCTATTTTGCTGCTTGTACAGTTCGTCCAAGCCAGACCCTGGGGAGCCACGTGTTCTGCCGACGGGATGTTTGTGCGACTTTCGTGGAATTTCCTTTCCTCATCCCTTGCTTGTGGCCGCCGGGCAAGTTTTGGTCATTGGCAGGTGACTGATAAACCCAGAAGGTGCAAACAGGGAGAGGAATAACGAGAAGGAGGGGATTGATCCGTGCTGAAGATGTTCGATTCCATTAAAGGTGTCTGTGGCCGCTGAGTTTCATGCACAGCAGCCTGCCCGAGGCTCTTGCTGTACCGAGCAGCTGCGTGAGAGAGCAAAGAGCCTGTGTCCTCCAAAACTGGGTGAGGAGCAAAACACCCTGTAAATGGCAGGAGCAAACTCCACGCACGGCAGCCGTGGGGAGAAATGGTATTTTATCTGCCCCCGCTTAAGGCTCAGGCTATTTGCAGTCGGGTCAGAAATAGGTGGTGATTTTTAACAGAGTCATAGCCGTGGGAAGGCTTCGCTGCACAGCGAGGTGGATCCGTTATCATCAATCACCGGCAGCCAGCTCCCAGCAAATGTGCTCTGCTTCCACTGGCAGACAAATTTCTAACTGATCTTGGGGGACTCAGCCTAATGCCTCATAATGCTCCTCTCCTTAGGCTCTGCGTGACTCTGCGAGGAGCTGCGCTCTGGGATAGCAGCAACCGTGCCCACGTCCTCTCCCCAGGAGCTCCCACAGCTGTCAGCTCTCCTTCACCAGCCCAAGATCCCTGTCCTTGCTCTGGGGGCACCCTGGCAGCATGGCTTCGGTCTCACCCCATACCCCTGCGCTGAGCCCACGGGATCCCAGCGGCACAGCTGCCTCGTGGTGGAGCTCTGCCTTTGCTGTCTCCAAAGAGCCTTTTGGAGGGAGCAAATGGATTTTCCATCACTGAAGACTGTTAACTTGAGAGTAGACTTTGAGCAGGCTATTTTTACCTGTTCCTGGTGCTATTAATAGTTTTACGGTTAACAATAAACGCCAATCAAGATCTTCGATTTGTCTGTCCCCCAGAGGCTGGCGCTTCCTATTCCTCCTGTTGTTTTCCATCAACCACTTCAATTAAATGATCTTTTTGTTATTTTGGGGTGACACATTTCTGCTTTGTAATCGACTAGTAAACCTCTTCACTGTCTCGCACACAGATCGATAAACATGGGAAACTGTCCCACTTTCTCTCTCCAAAGTGTCCTTGTGCCTCTGATGCTGGGCAGGATGGTTCCCTGCGGGCAGGGACGGGTCTGCAAGAGGCTGCTCAATCTGCTGCTCACTCCCACCCCACAGACAACCACAATTCCTCCATAATCCTTTGGATAGTGTTTAAGTTGACAGTGAGACCACACACAGGGAAGATGAAAACCTCAGCAGCATCCGTTTCCCAAGCGGTGCCGATGAAAAGCACCGTGCTCCACAAATGTCCGTGTTCCAGCTGTTCCCAAGGTGCTTCTCGGTGTTGTAGGTGAGGCTTCCGCTATCCTGAACCTTACTGAAGCACCACTTTTTGATATTTTTTTTCTTTTTTTCTGATAGACCCTCATAGGGATTTTTTGACTCAAGCTTTCCCATCAGCCTGATGGAAAAGAGAATCTTGGCTTTTCCTGGGCCCCACGCTCCCCTCATTGATGGCACAGAGACTCCCCCAGCACAGCAATGCTCCCGTTTGCCCTAGGACCATTTCCCTGGATGCTCAGGATGTTGCTGGTTCACTCGAACATACAGCAGCCCTGCTGTGTCAGGAGCTGCCTGGACCAGCTCCGGTGAGCCCCAGCAGCTCAGCACCCGACCAGATCAGACCTCCAACACAAAGCAGCATCACACACCCTGCCCACCCTGGGGGGCTGCTGCTTGCGCTGCACCTGCATCTCTCCCAGCATCCTTCCTCTGTCTCCTCCTCCTCCTCCTCTGGGCAGCCCTCCACGGCCTCACAGGGGCTGCAGGACCCTCTGCGGTAGCTCAGACCCCCAGGTCGAGTTTCCCCAGCCCTGCCCGGGGCAGTGCGGAGGGTCCCCTGCCCGCCCTGCCCGCTCTGCCCTCTAGCGGGGGGAGTCGGCGCTGCAGCGGCACCGCACTCGATATCCCGGGTTCTGGGTACCCCCGCCAGTATCCCCTTCCCGGGTCCAGGACACACTCCCCTCGGTATCCCCCCCCCCCCGGTCTGGGACCCTCCCCCGCA
>VWZK01005184.1:229222-293067 GCA_013396935.1 Baryphthengus martii | reverse complement strand
GGGCCTGTTCCCGAACTTGGGCCTGGGCCTGGGTCTGGGCCTGTTCCCGAACTCGGGCCTGGGTCAGAGCCAGGATCTGGGCTGGGCCTGGACTGGGCCTTTTCCTGAGCCTGGGCCAGGTCTGCATCTGGGTTAGGGCTGGGACTGGGCCTGAGCTTGAGCTGTACCAGTACTTGAAGGGTGGCTACCAAGAGGAAGGAGACTCCCTTTTTACAATGGAGAAAACAAGGGGGAATGGCTGCAAGTTGCTCCAGGGGAGATTCTGGTTAGATTCCAGAAGAAAGTTCTTTACAATGAGAAAAATCAAATGCTGGAATAAGCTCCCAAGGGAAGTGGTAGACTCCCCTACACTGGGCAGTTTCAAGACACAACTTGACAGGGTACTAGGCCATCTCATTTAAACTTGTTAAGTAAAAGGTTGGACCAGATGATCCTTGAGGTCCCTTCCAGCCTGGCATTCTATGATTCTGTCATTCTGTTCCCCTGCAAACCCCCAGCAGTCTCCCATCCCACCCAAGCCTCGCACAGGAGGTAAGAGATAGGGGGTGGGAGGAAGGACATTGTGTGGGGTCCTGCACCCTGAGGGCAAGGCAAGAAGGGGTCCCAGGAGCCACCTCATGCTGGCCTGGTGGTGGCTCCCAGCACTTCATTTCCCAAGCCTGTGTATATCCCTTCCTTTCGAGCTAAATGTTTGGGAAAAAGTTGCTTTATTCTTGCTTAAATTCATAACCTCAGCAGGATTTCGCTGTCGGCTTTAGATCCCAGCTTTCCAACGTGGTTTTTTCATTATCTGGCATCCTTAGTTTGACTTCGGTGCAAGTGGAGACAATATGTCAAGGGAGCTGAGTGAGGGGGACATGGTCTTTGTATTGCCTTAAAGATGCTTACGTGGGACCAGGCTTTCTGCCGGAGGGAGGAAGCACAGCTGACATCAGTCGGAGGGA
This sequence comes from Baryphthengus martii, assembly GCA_013396935.1. Classification (NCBI taxonomy): domain Eukaryota; kingdom Metazoa; phylum Chordata; class Aves; order Coraciiformes; family Momotidae; genus Baryphthengus; species Baryphthengus martii. Next base: position 292,123 of record VWZK01005184.1, on the reverse strand, counting down.
AAGCAAGCTGGAGCCTTGGCTGAGAGCCTGGGCTGGAAACCGGAGGAATCTGGAGGAAGAGAGGCAGAAATCTCGTGTCAGGGCTGTGAAGCTGGGAGAGGAGGGGAAAAATGGAACTCTGCCCTGACCGACCTGTGGGGGGAAAAGGCAGCTCGAGATGGTGTGTGGTCGAAGCTGGGAGGTGAAGGATGATGTCTCTCTGCCCCAAACGGCTTCAGAGTTTGCTTCACCGCTGTGTTCAAACCCTTCGACCGACACAAAGGATCGCAGCGCTAATAATACCGGCCACAGTCAGGATTGTTCTTCCTGAGTTGGCTTAGAGAATTTAGTTTTTCATTTGAAAATAGCCCCCCTTGCTCAACTGTTACGGGCTGAGGATGACTGGGAAGGCAGTTTTCTTTTGTAAACCAATTTCCTTTCCAAAAGCAAACAGAGGCTATTTATGTATCAGATGAGACTGCTGGTAACCGTTTAAACGCACGGAGTATTGACTCTTTGCTCTAAATATAGCAGATGCAATCGCTCACTTTATTCCTACTGTCAGGAATAGATCCCGACTCAGGCGTCGACGCTGGAATGTGCGGAGGAGCTCAGGGGAGCCCAGGTCGTGCTTTGCGGATGGCTGTGGGGAGGCTGGTGGTATTTACGGGTCCTTGCCTGAGCCACGCAGGAGGCAGAGGAGGCTGCGTCCTTCGCGTGGGGCTGAGCCCAGAAGTTCATTTCTGTCGCGTTTCAGGGGCTGTTTCTAAGGCGAGGCTCGATCCAGGCTCCGAGGGGGGTGCTTTCCTCTGTGCTGTGCTGGTTTTAACTCTCCCCTGGACTTTAAGGAGGAGGGAGGCTAATTGTGAAGCTGCTGGACGCCTGCCTCTGACGGGTGAGTCAGGCAGTCGCTGGCGCAGGTGACAACGCACAGATACCACTCAGCCGTTCGGCTGTACCTAAAGCGCTGTCAATCAGCGTTCCTTCGTGCCCGTCAATTCCCATTTTGGGTCGTATGTTCCCACAGCAGCTGGAATACACAGCTGTAGCCGGATGGCATTCCTCCCTTTCCCTGCCTCTCACCTTCCCTCTTCTCTGTCTCTGCTTCTCACCTTCCCTTTCTTGTGGGAACAGCGCCTCCAGCTTCCTCAGGTGACTCGTCTCTGTCCTTGTCTTCGGGCAAATCCAGGGGAGAGCAAAGTTGGTTTGCCATAGGGTTGTGGTTCCACAGGCTCCTCTGTCGCTGAAGATGCTGCTGGATTGGTGGGGTGGGACTGTCATCACTGTTCAGTGTCAGCCTGCGCGAGGGGCACAGTAGAGGTGTTGTCTACACCATGACAGTGCGTCCACATCCCTGGTGAGGACCACGGGGAGAGGCGAGACCCGTCTGGCAGGAAAGAGAAGACGTGCTGTGGAACACGCAGACAAGTGTTGACCTCAGGCAAGGAGCAGCGCTGGTGTGCCCTGATCTTCACCTGCCCAGCTTCAAGCTGTGAGACCCTCGTTCCTGTGGGGTGACTTTGACGACCTAGGTTACGTCCTTGTAGTGCAGTTCCTAATAGATGTCACCAACAACATGGTCTTCCTCATCCGCATCCCTTTGCAGTCCTGTCAGTGTCTCCATCTCAGATGGAAGGGCTGGGACTGACCAGCCGCTGTCCTCATCATCTGCAGTTCTTCCTAATGTTCAATCTGGACTTTTTTCATCCGCTGTCAGTTCCTCAGCAGCAGGTTTTGAATGAGCAGCTGAGGAAAATTCCTAGTGAGGCAGCTACAGCGTGAACCAAGCTGCTTCGCCTTGAATGAAAAGAATGATTTCCCCCTGGATTTTGGTAATAAACCTGAAGAGCAAACGATCGACCCGTTCCTCCCATCGGATTGTGGCTCTCTGGACAAATGGGCAGCCAGTGTCTGGGATCTGCAAATGTCTCCAAACCATCAGATCACCATCCTGTGCACTCATTGCTCACCCAAATGTTTAGTTAACCCCTTATCCTAAAAACCAGCTGGTCAAATAATCCTCTTTTGTTATTGCCAGTGTTACTCTGTGGTTTTTTTTTCTGTCGTTTCTATACTAATTGCACCTCTTGCCTGCTTCCAAAGGTAACTTCTGAGGGATTCACCACCAGTTATTTAATTCCAGCACCAGGCGACTCTGCACTTTTCACCATTTCCTTACAATTGCTTGATGCTTTTCTATTGATGTTCTGGCTTTTCTCTGGGCTCCGCTTCTCGCTGCCGGACCATCTGGAGTCTGTTGTGCTGTTGCCACCAGTTCCGTTATCATTTTTTACTAGGTGGCTATCACCAGGTTGAATTTTATCTCTTCCTCCTGTTCCTGCACTGCATCCTCAGTGTGAATTTTCTATTCAAGTGTTGCTGAGCTGCCGTGGTGGGATAAGTCTCTGTTCCTAAACTGGGAAGATATTGTCAGGGCTGTGGGCGCCTGAGACGGGTTGATAGGAATGAGAAGTTACGGCTCCAGCCCTTGGGTCTGGTCAGCAGCACAGAAATGTTGGACTTTTTCATTAGATCATGGCTGTGATCCTGCAGCTGCTCAGATTCATGGCCAAGCTCCCCCTTGCTTCGACCAGACAGGAGTTTGCTCTCAGGTTCTACCCTGTCTTAAGTCCTGGCATCATTCTGGGGCCATTTGAGAGCGCTGGTGTCCCAGACTTCTCGGGGACTGCTGATGGGAATGGGACGGGTCATAAACCAAGCTTCATTCTTTGAAGCAATGTTTTGACCAGAGGTATTTAGACCCTGGAGGTCTAGCTGCCCCTAAATTCTCAGCCCCACACCCCAATGTGCTCCCAGAGCTGCTGGCGCCCCGGTACCTTCGGGGTTTAAGATCCATCTGTCTGCACCGGGCCTCGAGGGGAGAATAGGGATGATTCGAGGGCACAGGGAGTGTCTGGTGATCTCATGATGTTCACCGATGCCACCCCACCGCTGAGCAAACACGGAGGCTGGCCCGGGCTACGTCCCACCCCGGGGGAGGCACCCGAGCCATGCGTGGGCACGGGGAGCACCGAGGGCTTCTTGCGTAAGGTCAGCTACGCAGAATCCTGGATCCAGGAAAACACGCAGCCAGGTCAGCCCCAGCCCTCAGGGTGGCCTATCTCCGGACACAAGCGGCTCTGAAGCTCCCGGTCTGCGTCAGGCAGCGCCGTGCCCATGGAGCATCCCAGGGTGGTGGGTTCTGGGAGCCACCAGCCCCTACTGGGTCCCACCGGCTCATCCCAGGGCCGGGCTCGAGCGTTCCCAGCCTGTTTCCACCCAGGACAAAGGGGCTAAAGTCACAAGGTGGGAGCTCACAGTGTGAATTTGGGGTGTCCCTGAGGAAACTTCCTCCGGCGGAGGGAAGAGCCGTTGTTACACTGGGCAAAACCAGACCCCGATCCCTGCTGGCTGTGAGCCGCCGTGCGGCGACTCAGCAACGGCCCCGCCGTTATTTACAAACAATGACTCGGCCACGCAACACGTGCCACCGAACGCACGAGGCAGCGGCGTTTGTGCAATCACGGCCTTGAAGCGGCGCTGCGAGAGCCTGCACCGGCGCCCAGCACCCGGCCCGGGCTGGGAGTTCTTGCCTCACCTCCCAGATGAACACCCTAAACGCTGGGAAGGATGGAGTTGACAGCACATGCGTGCGTGCGCGTCCCTGTGTGTGCGCGCTCATCCCTGGGCGCATCCCTCTGTGTGTGCGCGCATCCCTGTGCGTGTGTGTGCATCCCTGTGTGTGTGCATCCCTGTGCACATCCCCGTGTGTGTGCACATCCCTGTGTGTGCACATCCCCGTGTGTGCGCGCATCCCTGTGCGTGTGTGTGCATCCCTGTGTGTGTGTGTGCATCCCTGTGCACATCCCCGTGCATATGTGCACATCCCCGTGTGTGTGCACATCCCTGTGTGTGCACGCATCCCTGTGCGCATCCCTGTACTCGTGCATCCCAGCGTGCATCCCTGTGCTCGTGGGCCGGGGTGGGTTTCACAGCTCGCTCTGCTCAGAGGACAGACTCCTTAAGATAAATTTCGCTGGGTGCACGGAGCAGGGAGTCGTTAACGGGGCTGCATTAAGGACTTTATTGAAATCGCTGCTCCCTTTCTTGCTGAGGTTCTTCTGCTAAAGTGGGTCAGGCTTTGTTTGTGTGTTTGTCAAGGTCCCTTCAAGTGTGGCAGGAAAAGCCATTACCTGATGTTTGAGCACTTCAAAATGTTGCTCTTTGGTTACTTGACGCAGGGGGAGAGGAAAAGAACATTAGGTTTTGTTGTGTCACCGCTGATGAGGCATCGGGTGAAGATTTCAGCCCGTCCTTCGCTCGAATCGCAAATACCGTTTTGCTATAATTGGCCTAATCGCTGAAAACAGGCAAATTTTACACGGGCTTTGCAAGATGAATTAGGTGTCCCTGAAGAATAGTTTTGTACGCCAGAGCAGTGGGTTTCTGGGGCAGTGCTGGCATCGTGGGAGACGCGTCTTCCTTGCGAACCAAGGAGCTTGGAGATGGAGAAATCTCCACCCAACTCCAGCTAGGAACCATTTAATCCATCTCCCGACCTGGAGAAGGTACATTCTGGAGGGCCATGGGAAGAGCAGTGCTTCGATGAGCCTTCCTCCTCCCGGCCCTGGGCTCCCTTTGGCAACTGTGGCCGAGCCCGGAGCCCCGGGGTGCTGCCATCCCCTCCTCCCTGGAGCAGCCTGTCCCTCTCCTCGGCCACACCGGCAACCGAGCCTGTTTTTGGGGCTGTCAGCCCGCGGGGCTGCTTGTCATGGTCAGGTGTCCCTGGCCCCAAGGAGCCCTGTTTGCCAAGGGTTTAATGTTTAGCCGCTAATAAACAAAGCGTATCAGAGAGGCTTTGCTGACCAGGTGGCTAAACTTTCCAAGGAACTTTGATGGCTACTCCGGCACAAACAAGGCCAGGATGTGGTGGAATTCTTGCCTCAGATAAAGATTTTAATAGAAGATAGCCTGAGTTTCCCAGAGCAGGCTCCCCACGTCCTTCCAGCTCCATTCTCTCACTCCTGGCCACCCCTCGAGCATCGGCTGGTGGTCCAGTACTCAGCCCCGTCTCATCTGGCTCCAAAATTTTCTCGTCATCCCAGCTGCACTCTGATTTATCCAGGGAGGAGTTGTTTATCAAGCTGGGGTTGGTTTGGAGTTTTGGATCCAAGGAGCTGTCGGGGAGCAGGGTTTATTTCATTCCAACAGCGTCAGAAGAAGGGGTTCAAACAATGTCCAGGGGAAAAAGAAAACCCCTCCTTGTTGTTCTGACTTGAGAAACGAGTGAAGTTTTCCAGGCCTTTACCCCATGGACATTTCTCAGGCCAGAAACCTGACTTTTTCCTGAAAGGGATTATCCCCTAAAGCCCAGCTCAGCAGCCACTGCCCAGCTCGCTGAGCATCGAGTGCCTACGGTTTGATCCAGCCTGGAGCCAGCTTTTGCCTGTTCCTACCTTGTGGATAAAGCTGAGCCCAGCCTGGCTTCTCCCGCAACAGCAGCCGGCAGAGAGGGAGGCCGGAGCATCGTGCGGAGCGATTCAGTCCATCACCCCATCTCCTAAACCCAGCGTGGCTCAGCCCGTTGCTGCGTTCATCTGAAGGCAAACAACTGTCATTAGCGAGGGGCGCTGGCTTTCAGACAAGCCCTTGCCCATCCTTGCTCTCACCCCTGCGCAAGACCGGGACGCGCACTGGGATTTTCGGTGCGCCGATGAAGCGGCCAAATCCCCAAGGAGTCCTGTCTCCAAAGGAGCTTCTCCCACTTGGACATGACATTGTCCCTGTGGGATGCAGAGGGCTGGGGATGCTACAGGCTCTTCGGATGCTCCCACTGTGTTTTACTTTCCCTCCGTGGCACTGGCAGCTCCTGGCAAGGCCGGGCACCGCATCTCTCTTGCCCAGGGATTATGCCGGGAGCTGGCTGCCGGCCGGCCTGTTCCGGCATCTCTCAGCAACTACGGAGATAATTGCCGTAAGTCTAATTGTTCCTGCTGGATAATGAGCATTTTTACATCATCATCATCCCCAGCTGCCGAGAGCATCATCTGAGTTTCTATTTCAGAGGCGGAAAGCGGCTCCTCTGAGCCAGGAAAGGCTGATCCAGGCTGGATCCAACCACTCGAAGCAAAGCCCCCACGCCAAGCCCCCGCTGACAGCAGCGCCGGTGTGGAAATGTGATTTGGGACAAGATGTGGGCCAGGGACTATACCCAAGAGGCAGCCTGGTCGTGAGAGATTGCAAATGTGGGATTTTCAGTGTGCTGATGAAGCACTGCCAAAACCCCAGGGAGTCGTGTCCTGGTGAGCTCCTACTCCAGTCTTCTCCCAGTAAGGGCTGTGGTTTGAGCCTCTCCTTCGCACAGGCACTGGTGCCCATGAGCTCTGGCGGATGGGGGATGTTCAAGATCCCCCTTTCATTCCCTTTGCTAAATTTTCTAAGCCAGCTAACAGGCTTCTAAACTGGGGAGTTACAGGGGGGGAGCTGGCAGATAAGCAGAGAGAAACTTCCTCTGCTTAGAAACCAGGAAATCATCTTTTTACAGTGCGTGGTCGCTGCTGGGTGTAACGAGCTGTGTGCGTTCTCAAACACACCACGATGCTTTCTGTCCGGTGGTGCCCCTCGTTTTGGAGGGATACGGTTGCAGTCAGCGGGGCTCGCCACGGCCTCCTCCCGCTGTTGCACCAGACAGATCCGTTCCGTGTCGCTGAGGTACAAGGCCCGGGCTGAGGCTGCCGCAGACGTCACCCTCTTCATCCTACAAGCAACAGGATGGATGAAGAACCAGCCACGTGGCAGAAACTCCTGACCGGGCATTGATTTCTCCTCCACCACCAAGTGCTCTGCAAAGACCCAGGAACCCACCACCTCCTGGGCAGAGCTGCCCACGGCTGAGGCTGCTCTGACGCACGAGGCTCGCTTGGCAGCAGGAGCGAGCATTTGAGTAAGCCGAGAGCGCAGCGCTTCACTCCCTGCTTCCCATCCGGCACCTGGTATGGCTGCTGGAAATTGCTCGGTGCCACAGGATGTTTTGAGTAGCCAGCTGTGGGATCCTCGCAAACATCCCTCCCCTGCTCCGGAGGTTGCAGCGAGGAAGGCAATGGAGGGGCTGTGCTCTGCTGCCTGTGTCCTCTGATTGTGGCCAAGCTGCCTTTGCCATCCCCTGCCTTGGATGCTGGAAGGAGTTTGGGGACATCAATGTGACTTGAAGATGTAAGGAAAAAGGGATTTCCTGCCTGGTTGTCACTCGTGCACAAGTCCCTGGAAATGGGTTTGCGAAGGATGCTGCTGAGACTGCCTTGGGAATGGGCCACTCGGGGCTTGAGATAAGAGTTCGACAAGCTGGCTGGGGAAGGAGAGAGAGGGAAAAAAATGCGTCAGGGCAAGAGAGTGGAGAGATAAGCAGCTCATCTGGGCTGGGAGCATGAAGCTGTCAGCCTCCCTGGCGCCACGGGGCTGTGGGATGGCTGGATCTGGGCCGTGGCAGCCTTGGATGGAGCCAGCCCCACGGCAAAGCCTGCTCGCTGGGTGCCCTCTGTCAAAACCCTCCGGCTGCAGAGGGCAGGGAGGAGGCAGCTCTGTCCAGGGACCTGCTCCAGCTCCTAGGGGCTGTGAGGGGAAGGGGTGATGAGGATGGATCCCCCCAACCGTATGCAACCTGCCCCTCACTCTCAGCCCCACTCCCTCCGGGGGATTTGGTATGTGCCAGGTCACGGGGACGCTTGAGGAGGGAAAACTGTAATTTAGCCCCATGAACTTGTTGTGTTGGTGACCAAATGTAATGCCTCTGGCAATGGCAAAACGCTGCCCTTCTTATCAACCTGAGCTTTTTGGGCTGGGGGTGGCGTTTTGTACTGAAACAGCCTCTTCCGCTAGCCAGAGGGGGTTTTTGGGTGGCCGACAGGGAAAGCACCATCCTCGGGAGCCAGCTGGGCCCTCGTGGGTGATTTTTCATGTTGTCTCCTAATTGCAGTTCTTCATGTTCTCTCAAAGCAAAAGACGTAATTAGCTGGAGGACGGGAAAGGCGGGAAGCCGGCAGCAGTACCTCCGGAGCTGGCAGCGAGGGCTGGGCTGCGCCTCCCGCTTTTGCAGGACCCTTTTTCTCCCCCCACCAAACCAGCCGTCGGCATTTCTCCTGCCACCATCGCCATCTTTCTCCTTTAGCGTGCCGCATCCTCTCGGGTATCCCGGGAGGAAATCCGGGTGCTGGCAACAGCTCCTTGCTCTCATCCCACCACCGCCGCACCCCTGCAAGCACATAAACACGTTTCTCTTCTGCCAGCGCCGTCTTTGCGGCCACTGTATATACAGTATAATCCACCCACAGGGTATCCAGGCTGTACTTGGCTGGGAAGGACAGAACATCCTTGTGATTCAAAAGGTCAAAATGAATGTCAATACCCTGCTGGCTTGAGTCAGCAAGAATGCCAAAGCTGTCTTGGGGACACGGCGTGCTCGGAGGGACGGCCGCGGCTGCCGGGTGTGCTGCTCCCTGCACAACGGGCGCGGGGTCCCCGGAAGCGCTCTGCTTGCTGCTGGGTCGGGCAGGGCAACTGTCCCTAATAATAACCTTATTGTGGTGCTCAGCCCAGAGGTCCCCGCACCCGCTCTCCGCTCCTGGATGGTGAGGAGGTAAGCAGGTCGTGATGCCCCTCCATAGCATCTTCCCAGCCTCCTCCAGGTTCTGGCTCCAAAGCCCAGCTCTGCCTCCTGCCCAGGGCTCCAGTGCAGGATTTTCCTCCCAGGCCTTGGCTACAGAGACCGGTTCAGGTCCATGTGCAAACCGCTGCAGTTTACTCTGGGATCTGGAGGGCAGTGAGTCCCACAGAGCCCCAGGCCAGGAGCAGCCACCCAAGGTTCAAGGCTGGAGCAGGACCAGTATCCGTCCTGGTCAGACCTTCTCTTGCTCCCCAGTGGAGAGAAATTGCAGCTGCTTTGCACTGGGCTGGAGGAAACTCGTCTTGGGTGGATAACTGGGATTGATTGCCAAGTGACAGCGGCACTCGCGTGTCCCTTGAGCTCCTGGCCCTGTGCCTAATGATTTTCTCTTCTAATAATCTCTGCTGAGCATGCACAGCGCATTCAGGCACCGAGCACGGGGACGAAGGGGATAGTTCAGAGCTTGATGTGGCAATGGCAGGGCCGTGCTGCTGTTCCTGCCATATAGATCCTTTGCATTTCGCCACCATCCATCCCAGCAGAAGGGCTGCCCGTGAAGCCCTTGATCCTGACAGCACAATCCCCTCCACCAGAGGCCCTGTCTAATGAGAACGAAGCCTTCTCAGGGCTTGGGGGATTTGGAGGTGAATTAGAAAATCCCTTCACGGTGGCGGGGAAGATCCCAGGAGCTGCTGGCATTTTGCAGCAGGGCTGTGGAAGCCTCGGGGCCAAGCTTGGCACAGGGAGTCCACGGTGTGGTCCTCCCAGACGCAGCATTCCCACTCATCTTCCCTTCCCTCTCCACACACAGTGCAAGGAGCAGGAACAGGAGGAGGAACCTGGTGCAAGGTTCTCCAAATGTGGGCTTTTGGGGACGGCTCCAGCTCTCGCCAGCCCGGCGCTGCCGGCAAGGAGCCGCACGGCCGAGCAGGAGCAGCGGCACGCATTGGTCTCCGCGTGTGCCGAGGTCGAGGCGGGCGGCGGGAGCTGGCAGCGCTGCCCAGCCTGGCAGGGCTCTCGCAGCCCCGACCTTTCTGGCTTTAAAAACAGGATGAGAACAAGACGCACTTTTGTTTTCAGTTTGGGAGCTGGAACAGGACCTTCGGGCTGTTCCTGGGATGTTACAGCATCCCGGCTGTCTCGGGGGGGAGGGACGCACAACGCGCTCCGACATCCCGAACGCGGCAGGCGGCCTCGCCGCACCCTTGCTCTGTCCCTGCTTTGTCCTTCGGCGGCAGAGCCCAAAGCTCTCCCAGTCCCGTCCTGCAGTCAGGCTAGCTGGGGGTGCTCCCCCAGGGCCACCGGCAGGGACGAGAGGCCCTGGCAAAAGGACAGCCTTCGGCTGGAAACCCCGCTGGTTCTCGCCACGGCTCACATGCCTGGTGAGCCCCAGGGAGGTCAGGGAGTTTGTGCCGCCGCTCAATGTAAAATGTGACTGTTGCCCTTGGTGGTGCAGGGCACTCAACTAGAAAACCAGCGTACGAGGAATGCGGGTGCCCTCACCTTGTCTCACCCCGAAAACTCAGCTCGTGGCCACCAAGAAGCCCTTGGCCAGTGACCCTGGACTGTTCTGCAGGGACAAGAGGGCAGGGAGCAGTGGTGGCTCGCAGCAAGACCATGCTTAAGCCCATCACACAGGGAAAAATGGGGTTAAGCCTCACATCAAGCCACGAGGAGGGTCATCTGGTCCTTACCGGGGTACCTGGGGACCGCTAAGTCACAAGAATTAGGGACAATATGATCCTGCACCACCAAAATTAGGAAGATGCCCTTGGAGTGCACAGGGCTGGCACTAGTTTGCCGCTCAGCATATCAACCATGAGGCAAAGGGGCAGCAGATGAGGAGGGTATTTTTCCTCTGACATGGGAAGGGCTAATTCCAGAAGAAAAGGCAAATCTCTGCATCCCCCTGATGGCCAGTGGGGACCTGGCACCTCGCTGTCACTCACCACCCACCCTGGAGCAGCCCCAAGGACAAAGAGCTCAGCAGCTCTCTGCTTCCCGGACCTGCTCCTTATCAACCTCCCACACCCACAAATGGAGAAATAACCTGCCAGGTTTCTGTAAAAGAGATTGTGGAGCCGGCCAGTGATGAGAAATGACACGGGCCCTGCCATGTCGGTGCACATGGCAATCGCTGCTGGTGCGGAGGCTCCGCCAGCACTTCCCAGCAAATCCCTGGGATGTGCTCGATAACTCCCCAGGAGCCACTTGCGCTCGCCAGCCAGGGTCACCTGCCCCTCTCATGTACCCAGAGCCCGTTTAATATCGTTAAGTGATAAATTCTTGCCATCTTTTGCAGGACTGAGCTTTCTGTGGCAACCGCCACAGCAGGGAAACAAGTTTTTTTTTAAAGATAATTGAGATTCCCAGGTAATCTCTCGGGTAAAACAGAGAAAAAAAAAAAAATCACTAGGAAAATGAAAGCCTGTTCTCAACTGCCTGTACCACAGAAAGCCAGTGTGAGGCTGTTTGCGTGTCCTGTGGTGTTTGGTCCAAATTCTCCCCAAATCCTTCTGGTAGAGCTCAGCCAGGGCAAGGTGGAGACAGGTCTCCATGGGCCAGGAGCCGCTCTGGGGCTGCGAACAGGAGGGTTTGTAAATTCTGGGGCTGGAGAAGGAGCAGGGAGCCCCCACGGCAGCTCTGACCCTGTCCCCTTTGGCCACAACCCCCCTGCAGCACCAGTAACACCTGGTATTGCCTTGACCCCCGCAATGCTGCGTATTCCTGCCCCATGTGCTCCCAAGTGGTCCCTTTTCCTCGAGATTCACACAAGAGCTGAGTCAGGGACCAAATCTGGCTGGAAACATCTGCCCTGCCAAAAGTTTGTGTCCTAAGCGGTCCCCGCACGGGCCTGGCTGGATCGGTGCCGTGGTGCCAGTCGCCCCTTTGCTCCGAGCCCTTGTTTGTGCCTGTGGGGAATATTCACCTTGTGAAAAACATGATCTTTGGTTTTGCTGCCTCAGGGTTGAACCGTTGCCCTCCCTGGGGATGGTTCTCCGAGGGCTGGCAGGGATTTACAGCTTGCCGTGATTTACGCTGGAGATGGAGCGGGATGAAGCCGTCACAGTCGGCATCAAAGGAATCCAACAGCAGGACTGTCCCAGCGTGACCTTACCTGGCCATGCAGGGCAAAGCCCTGGGGACAGAGGTGGCATGCACAGGATGGGTGACAGGGTGCACATGTTCACAGCCACTCATCCTCCTCCTCGAAAAAAAAACAGATGTGAAGTTTTAAAATGCAAATTTTTGCCTCTAGTTCAGGGATTTGCTTCTCTGCCCTCATCCAGGAGGGATGTGGTGGGAGCTGGCACTGCCAGGAGAGACACCAGGTGACCCAAAGGCAATGCAAATGGGGGCAAGTGGCAGCAGACGTGGCGTTGGACTTGGGGAAACCAGCTGAGCAATAAAGGGGAGCAGAAGACCTGTAGAAACAAGGGGGTACCGAGCAACCAGGGCCTGAAGATATCCCTCGGGCACCTCTTCTTGCTCCATCACCCTCCTCTGCAAAGGAGAGCTGAGAGCCAATCGCAAAGCCCAACCGCTTCCCCTTGGTCCTTGGCCGCCGTCATTCCCTCCCTTCCCACTCGGCTCCTCCTTATCAGCGTGGGGCTCTACGGCCAGACCAAACAGCTGCCCCCGCTGCTGCCGCACGTGTGGCAGCACGGGGAAGGTTGGGACCCAGGCGATGAAATAAAAGCACCTTGTCTTCTGTAGGGTGTTGAAATCCAACCCTGGGTGCCCTCAGGCGGCTTCGCTTTCCTTGCCCTCCTCCTCTCCTGGGTGAGAGGTCCCAGGTTGCACAGCGCTGTTTACTAACCAGGGATTTTCCCCCTCCAGTTGTTTCTTTATTTTCACTGCAAAGTGATGCAGAACCACCTTGGCCAAGAACAGGTGAAAGCCCAGGGCTGATGACTGCACCAGTTCAAACCAGCAAGGAGCTGGGCATCCTGCCGGGGAGGTGGGTCAGGACACAAGGGGACGCAGGGCTGTCCCTGTGGTGGGATCAGGTGTGCAGGGCTGGGGGCTGCCACACGCTAGGGGACACCTGGGGTGCTGGGGCACATGGGATCACACCAAAACCAGTGCTGGCTGGAGGACCACCATCTTCCAGGGTATCTCAGGAGGGTTCTTAGGCCATTGGGATAGGGTCTCAAGTAGAGGTGTCTCCTCATGCATCACCAGCATCCCTACTAGGATGACTGGAGACAATGCCTGGCCTTCCAAAGAGTCTTTGGTGATGAAAAGCCTCTTGAGCAGCTTTGTACCAGCCACGTAACCAGTCCATGCTGAGGTCATGCCCTTCCTGCTGGGTTTCTAAAAGCCAATGAGTTATTGCAAGTGGAAAAAGAAGTGATTTATCCTTCATTTACCCCTGATGCAAAGAACCAGGCATCTGTCCCCACAGCCCCAAGCCTGTGTGGATCCAGAGTGGTGGGACCTTCATTCTGCTCCCTCCGTGCCCTCCGTGAATCCCTCGCTGCCTTGGTCCTGCGAGGTCCCTGCTGTCAACCTGGTGTACGTGGACCCGCGGGGACCCTCCCACATCACAAACTCCTTCTAACACATTTCCCACTTGCTGGAGCCTTTCAGAGACCTGGGCAGACTCTGGATCAGCCCCGCTTTGGGTCCTCCCCAGGTCCGCAGGCTGGCCCCGCTGCCCAGCCTGCCCAAATAGAGGGAAAGCAAAGGGCTCCAGCACACACGGGCTGTGCCAGCCCTGTCCCGGTCACCGGTGCTGGGAAACACCCTGGTGAGCCTGCAGGATTGTACTCACAGGAGTATTACTCGATCGCTGTTACTGATAACAGCCTTTTACGGCTCATTCCCCGGGCTCTCTGAGAGAGGTGAATTGGTTCAGCTTCCCACAGGCCGATGGAGTGGGAAGGGAGGCACAAATAACTAAAAATGAGTTTGGGGAGAGCCAGGGCCAGGCTGTGCCAAGCTCTTCTGCCTTCCTAGCAGATATCGAGGCAGGCATCGCACCCTGGGAGAGCTCATTTACCTGCCACTCAGCCCCTGCTAATATTTTCCAACTCCAGCGCTCATTTTCACCCAAATTGCACGCAGAGGTAGAAGTCAAAAGGCTATTTCTATGCGTGCCGGGAGAATTGCCGATGGAGAGAAGAGACAGCTCCTGCTGAGAAAAACAGTGCGGCGTGAGCCCAGCCCTTGACTAGATACCGGAGAAGCCACCGAGCAGCAAAACTTCCCGGGCAATCTGGTTTCCTTGGGCTGGCTGCTCAAGACGGCGTTGGGTTTGTTTTGTTCCGGGCTCGAGATACTGGTCGGACAAAGAAAATGCTTTGTGAGTATTGAATTAAAAAGATGATGCAAACGCCGCAGGGTGCCTCAGCTCGAAAACGTGAGCGGTTGGCCCCGGTGGGGAGCAGGCTGTTTGGAGAACATGGGGTTCCTGCGATTAGCCTGCTCATATGACTCAATATATAACCACCAGTTACACACTAGATTTAATCTTAGGTCAAAAGTCATGGATCGTTCAAACCACGCAGAAAATGTGGATGGCATGCTCGCTGGAGAGTTGTTTTTATTCTGCTACTCTTTGTTTGGCCCCAACAATCTCTGGAAAGCAAATGCACCCTGGCCTCGGGCAGCGGTGGGTTGGTGTTACTTGTGGCAGCTCCTGGAGGGAGCTCTGCCCTCATCCCGCATCCAGCTTTCGGAGCCTGATTTTAACTCATCCAATTGTTAGGGCAGAGAAAGAAAAACAAACCAAAAAGATGATTCATGACCTAAATCTCCCATCGGAAGCATAGCACCGGTCCTCAACCTAGTTATCGTGCTGGTTGTGAAGGTGGCAGCAGCAAAGGTGGCCGTGGAGGTGACAGCAGCAAAGGTGACCTCCTCATCCCGAATCAGCGGGGCTGGGGATGCTGCCTGCTGTGTCCCTGCAGCAGGTTGGGTACCGGCTCAGTGCATTCTCTATTTTCATCGATGCCTCTCGGGTGCTGCCCCACTTTCTCGTCTTGGGCAATTTCCTTCCTGACCGAGTCGTGAAAGCCACTCTGGTATCCAAAAGATGCCGTGGGGATGCTCGGGAACGTCCTGCCTCGTTAGGTTAATTGAGTGAAGGATTTCAAAGCAGTGTCTCAGAAACATCGATCGGAATAAAGATCTTGTGCTCCGAGGTTTCAGCACGGGCTGTGGGGGAGCTTTGGCTGCTCCGTGCACCCATGAGAGGATCTTTGCCCTCTCCCTGTTTTCCAGGCGCAGCGGCCGTGATTTCCTGCGAGCTGTTTCTCTGAAGAGGGCTTCACAGAGCAAGGAAAGGAGAAGCCATCCGGCAGTTTTGCAGAATACTGCCTCATGACGATGGTTATTCGCAGGGAACGTGCCGTCCTATCCGCCGGTGGCAGCAGATGTCACCGCCTGCTTGTTGCGCGGGGACAAGGGCCTGTCATGGACCACAACTGAGCTCATCCATCACCCGACCTCCTCTGCGCCTCGGTCTCCTCTTCGGTCATTAGGAAGGATGAGTGATCCCTCCCTTCTCCTGCAAAACCCTTTGCTGTTCAGTGACAGAGAGAAGGACACAAACAGTCCCTACGAGCACAGGGAAGCTTTTCCCTGTGGAAACATGAAGGGGGCTGGGAAGCAGCATCATGTCCAGTTTGTAATCAGGAGAGGCAGCGAGACAACCATCTCACCCACAGCTGGGCATCATGGTGCTAAACCCCACGTCTGGGCAGACCCTCCCAGTCAGTCCCCAGCTGCTCCTGCCCTCCCCGTGGAGCCAGTGGCTCCAGCCCAGTAGCACTGGCACAACCAGAGAGTTCTGAGCCTGGCTTAGAGCCAGCCAGAGCTCGGAAAGGCTGATTTCTCTTCCCAGCCTCAATACATCTGCACAGGGAAGAGGAAAAGCCCTTTGGGACAAGGAAGAGAAAGCGCTGGAACAGGCATAAATAGCTTAGTAATAATACTAATGACAGCACTTAGCACGTAGGCAGCCGTTTGCAGAGCAGAGCGCTTTACAAACATTAATTAGTGCTGGTAGACAGTTCAGCGATATGGTTCCCATTTTGCCAGCTAGGAAGAGCAGAGAACCAACCATCTGCTTAAATCCTCTTTAATTTAATCCTGGGGCATTCGTAGGAAAATCCTAAACCCGTTTCAGCATCGGATGAAGCCGCCCGAGCGCGCACAGGGCCCTCAGACCTTCTTGGAGCGCGGCAGACGCCGAGAATCTCAGGAGAGGGAATGTTGTGAGAGGTGGCGGTGGCCCAGGTTGTGTCCTGGGCATGGAGCTGGAAAACACGGGGTGGGTGTTTTCCAGGTCAATAAATACACGAGGTGTAGGCAGAGCGCTGGTGGTTTCCCTGAAGATGCTCTGTGTTGCTAGAGCCTTTGGGGTTTGCCAGCTGGGGATGAAGGGTTTGGTTTGGTTTCTCTTGCTCTTTGCTGTCTCAGCTCGATCTGTGGCAGTTTTTACACCCCTTGGGACACCCAGTTTATTAGCAAAAATTAAAGTAGCTGTCAAGAATGGTTGGGACTAGTCAAGTTGTACCCAGGGCTCAGTCCCATCAGGTGGCCATCCTGGTCCTGAGGACGCGTGTGGGCACTGGACATGACAGCTGGGGGATTCCTGGTACTGGGATAAGTGAAAACTGCTTAATTTAGAGTATTCAGTAGGTTTTTTCTTTATTTTGCTTTATATTGCACAGCAAGCAATGGCCCTGCCACACAACGCTGCGGGGCCAACCCCTTCCACCTGAGCATCAGGAAAACGTGTTTCTCTCCCCTGAAGGTAATATTGAAACCTGCAGCCCTTTCCCAAAAACTGCATTTAAATTTCCCACTGCCTATGAGCTCGTCTCCCCCACGGATGGGAAAACCTGCTCAGCTACAACACTGGCTAATTTTCTCAGGCTGATTTATTAGGATTAGCGGCTTTTTTTTTTTATCAGGTATAGATTTCAATGTCCATAATGATGGAATTTCTCCTCCTCTCGGCATAGATGGGTGCAAACAGAGAGCATGGAGGAAAGGGTCAAGTAGGGCTTGCCGTGAATTTTATTTCTTCTCCAGACAAAAGAGCTCCCGAGTCACTTTGTCCCTGGCTGAGCACACCACGCATCTCGCTTAAATCCCTTGCTGAGCTGAGCTGGACTTGCAGCTACATTGCAATTATGCAGATGCTTAAGTGCTTGGCTAGATCGGGGCCACCCGCCTGCTCACCCTCTCCAGGGACTTTCCAAATTATCCCCCAGCCCAGCCACGTTTTGGGTCCAGACTGGTGCAAATGGTCCAGATAACGCTGATTGCAGCAAGATGCTCTAAGCTGAGGCTCCAGCTCACCCCGCGCAGCTCGGGCTCGCGCTCGGTTTTGCCTTGCAAATGGCTTCCCTGGGCAGCTCCCGCGTCCCAGCTCCACACCAGGTTGCCTTGTTAAGTGTCTGATTTTAATTTCTCTCAATCAGGAGCTGGGCCCGAGCAATTACATAATAACGAGCTATTCATCCAGAGGGAGAGCGCAGATCTAGGTTAATTGGTCTGACAATTGAACCCGGTCCTTTCCGGTTTTGCCCGGTTTTCCTTATTTTCCTCTCCTTCTGCACAATATCTGCAGAGCTCTCTGCCTCGTTAATTAAGAAGGTAACTTCACCCCGAGGGTTGTTTTGTTCTCCTCTCCCTCCTTCAAAAGCAAGGCTCGAAAAAGCAGCGAGAATTAGCTAGTTTGGGATGAAGCAACCACCTCGGAGCAGGATGGGGCCAGTTGGGTCTGACGGGGATCAGACCACGCCGAGCTGCCGCTGTTCTCCTGGGCTTTGGGGAAACAATGCTGCACAGTGAAAGCAAGTGGTGTACCAGAAACACTCCTCCCACCACGTTCCGTGTGTTCCATAGACACATTGCAAAGCTGGACGGTGCAGAAAAGAGCAGAGTCCCTACGGCTCACCCGGGTGCTGGGTCATCGCTGGGGCTGTGATGCTGTAAATTTGGGGTGAGACGCAGAAGGGTTTGTGGCTTCTTGGCAACATGAAGCCATAAAGGACTGGGTGCTTCTGGAACTCTTTCAGGCAACAAGCCCTGCTGCAAAAGCCCCATGGGTGAGAATCCGATGAGAGGCGGATACTGGGGTCCGGCATCGGGCCCCGAAGCCGCCCCAGATGGAGCAGAAATGAAGCTTTGCCCTTTTTCGTGAACTCTTTGCGGTCACCCAAAAGCAGGGACCCTGTCACAGAGCTGGGCCCTGCTCCATGCTGATCATGGTGGGACACTTGCTGCCCTATTTGCCTGTCATCCCTAAGTGTGGCATTCCCAGCCCCGCGATATGTGAAGCTATATAGGGACAGTCCCAACTCCACTATATGGGGATAATCTTTATAGCAGGGCCTGTCGAGACAGGAGAAGGAGGGTTGGTTTGAAACTAAAAGAGGGAGATTTAGACTGGAGAGAAGGAAGAAATTTTTGACACTGAGAGTGGTGAGACCCTGGCCCAGGTTGCCCAGAGAGGTGGTTGCTGCCCCATCCCTGGCACCATTGCAGGGGAGGTTGGATGGGGCTCTGAGTGACCTGCTCTAGTTGCATGTGTTCCTTCCAAGGTCCCTTCCAAGCCAAAGCTTTCTGTGATTCTATGAGGAAACTATAACACATTTTTTTTGCCTTCATTTTCATCATCTGAAAAGTTCTGGGCTCCTCATGATAACAAAGGATGTGTACAAGAGGCGTGAGCAGGAAGCGCAGCTGTGAGACTGGGCTGGAAAGGGAAAATCTCTAATAAACAGGCATCCAAGGCACGAGCTCTCTTTTCCAGAGGCTGTGAGGAGCCGGGGGGACTGAGAGCAAAGGTGATACCTGTGAGAGAGGGGGTGGGAACACCTGAAAAGCTTCGGGGATCTGCTGCCTGCGATGCTTCCTCGGGGCTGATGGAGTCATTAGCTGGCGTGGCTGTAACCGGGAGGGGAAGCAAGCAGGGCAGGACGGGGCACAGCTCGTCCCAGCAGCCCCCGCCGGGTTGTGAGGATGAGCCAGGTGCTTCCCAGCCGGTGCCTGGCCAAAAGCCTCGTGCAGGTGGGCACGGTGCTGTAAAGGATAACATGGGCACCGGCCATCCCAGTCCCACCAAGATGGGAGAGCTGGCTGAGAGCGGGCACCGGCGGCTGCCGGCTCCCAGCCGGTGTCCTCAGCGGCAGTGACAGCCCTCCCGGGGTGGCCTGGGAGATGTGTGCAGGTGGCTTTGCAGCATCAAGCGCAGCAGGTCCCTGCCTTCTCCATCCCTTCGCTTGGATGGACTGGCCCCATGCAGCACAAGCTGCTCCCCATCATGGCACATCCCCAGCACACACAGGGGGGCCCCTGTGCCAATTCCTGGCATCCACAGCTGCCTCCGCTGCATTTCCCAGCACATTTGGGAGTCTCTTTGACTCCGCCAGCGTTTTGGAGCCATCCCCAGGAGCTGTTGGATGACTCACCGCCATCACTGGTGGACCTACAAGCATCGAAGGCAGTGCAGGTGCAGCCCAGCTGGGGTTCCTACTGGGCTGGCACAATGGAAACACACCACAGGCACCAAGCAGGTCACAGGAGAGCTGTGGGGCTTGGGGACAGCCAGATACGCTTCCAGAGACCCTCCAGTGCTCTCACCCGATGTCTCACTAACACCCTTTCAGTTGCTGCTGCTAATCTCCCTTTTCTGGATCTCAGGAGACTGGACACAGCTCCAGTCCCAGCTACCTGAGGATGCTGAATACGGACTCTGGGACATGAGGGTCTGGGCTAGGCTTGACCCAGACACAGCCAAGGCAAATTTCCCCCAAAGTCTGGCAAATTAGACTTTAAAATAGCGTATATTCAGGGTGAGTTTGTTCTGGGAGAGGAACAGCGCCATGTCCCCAGGGCACCCTCTCCATCCCGGGAGCATTGCTGGCACCCACCAGTTGGGGAGGAGCAGGTGGCGAGGGATCTGGGGATGGGCTCAGACCTGTCAAGGGTGGCCATGAGAGCAGGATGTGCAAGCTCAGCTCCACAGGCTGGGCTGAGACCAGAGTTCTCCCCTGTGATACGTATTTATGGAGCTGGATGGGATCCCCAAAGCTCCTGTGTCCATGCCCAAGAGGCTGCAGGACACCAGGGCTGTACTAGATCATGGGCAGACCCTTCCCCTGGCGGCATCCTCGCTCCAGAATCATGAGCTGGGAAATTCCAGGAAGGAGCCGCTGGTGGGATGTGACTGGCAGGTGTGGTGGTTGGTGGGAATGGCAGGCAAGGTGGCCTCGTGGTCACAGTGGCTGGTCATGGCTGTGTGCATGAGCACCAGCGTCAGCAGCCGGGGTTTTGGCAGCTGTGAGCTCCAGCCCCTCATCTCCTGTGGGCTCAGCCCCAGGGAGGCAGGGAGAGGGTGGCACACTCACATCTAAACACAACGTGTTCCACAAGAGTGTTTGTCAACGCAGTCACAAATAAACATTTTGCAGGATCTTCGCCAGGAGGATGGGCTTAACGTGTCCGCAGCCTTGAAGGACACGAGAAAGCTGATGCAGCCCTTCACTTGTGGGCTCTGCTCTGGCCTCCCCAGCACTGCTGGGGCACGGGAAGCTTTATTGCTCACTAGGGAGTGCATTACTTAAGGCCTTGTACACAAATAGAGAAGCAAAGCCTATTAATCCTCCTGCCAGGAGGGAAATGATATCGTGGTGCTGGGGAAGAAGGGGAGGGTGAGAGGAAAGCACCAAAATCTGCCCTGATTCTTCCTGCTCTCACCACCCAAGGCTCTGCATCCCATCAGCCCCCCCTCAATGGGCTCTGGCTTCAGGGTGAGTGGGAGAGAAAAGCAAAGTCATGGCTCTTGGGCAATGTTGGGCTTGCAGGAATGGGATGAACAATCTCAGCCCTGGGGGGCAATGGGACGGAGCCAAGCAGGGAGGAATGGAGGAGGATGCTTGGAGTTGCCAGACCTGCAGCCTGCATTTTTTTCCAGGGATAATTTCAATATAGGTCCCCAGTTCCTCTTCTCACCCACAAGTTTTTCATGCTTTTGCCCATCTAGTTCTCTGTCCCATCCCTCTCAGGCGTGAGCGAGCGGCCGGGTAGGGGCTTAGCTGCCGGCTGGACCCAGCCTAGCACATTTCCCCAGTGCCTGCTGACTCGGTACCCCACGGTTGGCTCCGGGTAAACTGTTCCCAGTGGGAGGGATGCAGAGGGTGCTGGGAGCTGGGATAACCAAGAAGGCTGAGGGTTTGAAGGAAGCTGGTGGAGCCGGATCCTGCTCTGCAGCTGCTGAGCGCTCCCACACACGATCGCACAGTCCCCTCTAGTGGATATTTCTCCAGCATCGCCACGGCTGTTGCGCCCACGGGCAGCGCTGGGCTCCAGACCCTGGCCCTGAGCGCTGGCCCTGGGGCACCATCCTGCTCCTCACCCCAGATTGGACACCCTAGCCCTGCAGAAGCAAAGTCCTGTCCGGCTGCTGCCGTGGGCTTGAGCCAGCGCTGCCTTCGCTCCTTCTCCTCCTGTATTATTTGTGTGACTCAACCTCTCGCCTCCCCTGCCCTGGCTTTGTCCCACACCACCCGTCACCCTTGCGTCAGGGCTGGCCCCGGCCAACCCTCGCTCTCCCCCTTCGCTTGGCTTCACACAGCTTTGGAGTTATTTGGGCGTCGGCCAACGTGAGAAAGAGCTAAGGAACCCCTGTGGGGACAGCCTCTGAGGAATCCAGGAGTGAGCATCACTTGCTGCCACCCTGCCGGGTCCTGCAAGCTTGGTCAGCTTGGACCAGGGTGAAACGGGCTGCTCCCAGGGAGAATTCCCTAAGGAGGCTGGGTGCTGGCACCCCCACCACGCTCCCGGCAGCTGAGGGGTTTCAAGCAGGGTCCGAACCTCCTGCAACACTACTGGTGAGTTTGGGCAATGCCCAAATTCAGTGCCCAGTCAAGAGCAGTGCTCACACGTTAGAGATGGTGTCTTTGCTCATGACATCCTTTCCTCCACAGCCGGTGGTGCTGCTCTGGCTGGGGCCACCTTTGCCCAGCAGCTCCTGGCTGCAGGAAGGGTGTGATGCTCCCACCAGCACTGGCTCAGAGCGCTCCCCTGAGCTCCTCAGGGTCAGGGTCAGGTCACCATCACCTTCCTGCTCCTCTCTGCCTCTGCCTGCCTTGGAAACTGTGCTTGTCACCTGGAAGATATGTGATAGCTGCAACCTGAGGCTTTTCAAGGGAAAAAACAGGCACACAGGAGAGAGTGGAGGAGCAGACACAGCCACAGACCCACAGGTCAGCTGCATGATTGTGGTTTGTGATAATCCACCAGCCTGCGATGAGGTCCCTCCACTTTGCTCCCTCTTTTCCTGGGAAACACGCAGCCCTGGTCCCAGTGCCACTGCCTGGCAGCCCCAGCTTGGGACATGGCTGGTGTCAAACCCGCTGCCTCTCCCTGTGCCAGGAAAAGGACAGCCTCTGCTCCAGGGAGCTGGGATCTCCAGCATGGGATGAGGGCGGCTGGGAAAGAGAGGCAGCTGGTGCCCAGTGCCTGCTGCTGGGCCTCACCAGCAGCCCCAAAAGCAGCTGCAGAGGCAGAGAGGTGCTTGTTGCCCAAACTAATCCTGGGATGGCTTTATGGCCCCCCCAGCAGCATCTGGGGTGGGATGCACACCCAGTCCAGGCTGTGCTACCAGAGCTGGCAGCCGAATGGCCCAGTTCCCATGCTGGCCAGGAGCCCTTGGATGTCTTGGCTCCAGCAGGATGACACCTCCAGCTCATAGACGCGATCCTGCCCACACCCTATGTTGCGTCCTGGAGTCACACCAGCGTGAGGACCACACATCCCAGCCCTGCTGCAAACACCTCATCCTTCCTGCTGCCCCACGGTGCGCTGGGACAGGTCACTGCTTCCCCTGGGACACTCCTGATCCTCACATCAGGGGGAGCAGGGTCAGATCTCACTGTCCAGCCACAGCCGAGCACGGCTCAGGCCCAGAACTGTGCATCTCCGGCATGAGCTGGGGCACAGACCACGTTTGTCCTCAGTGTAGCATCTAGACAGGGGATGCGATGTAGCAGGATTGGACTCGGCAGTAAAGGGGCTAATTTAACCTCCAAGCGCTTATCACCACCTAATGCAGCCCTCTGAGCTGGATGAGGTAAATCAAACTGGTTTTAAAGCTGCACATGGTAGCGAGTTAGTGCTGCACTGAATACCAGGGGAAAAAAAACCAAGTCCTGTGCTTTGGACCCAGCACCAGTGCTCGTTTACTCCACGCTGGGCTGATCCTGGCTACTTGTCCCGGGTTTGGTTTGGGTTCATTATCCAAAGCAGCTCCTGGCCAAGGAGTTGGGAGTGGCCACAGCTGGGAGGGATAAACAACCAAAGCAGCCAATGGGCTGTTTGATACCACACCGAGTCCCAGCCCTATATAAGGGGAGGACGAGGGCAGGGTGGGGCTGCCTGTTTCCAGCTTGTTTTTGTGTGAAGCTTCAGCTGTGGCAGGAGCAGGGAAAGCGGCATCTTGGACACAGGTAGAGCCTTCCAGTTTCTATCGCTCGTTTTGTCTATAATTTTATTAGTGCTATCATTAGTACTGGTGTTGTCTTCTCTCTTTGTGTTGTTTTATTAAGCTGCCCTTATCTCAGCCTGTGGGGTCTCACCTTTTTCTTCCTTCCGGTTCTCCTTCCTGTCCCCTGGAGGGGATGTGGGGGGAAAGCAGTGGGTGAGCAGCTCTGGGTGTTCAGCTTCTAACAGAGGTTAAGTCACAACACTACTGTGCTCAGGGCAAGAAGAGCCTTGGATCATAGAATCATTTTGGTTGGAAGAGACCTTTCAGATCATGGAGTCCAACCATTCCCCCAGCACTGCCAGGGCACCGCTCACTCATGTCCCTCAGCACCACATCTCCACGGCTTTGAAATCCCTCTAGGGATGGGATCTCCACCACTGGGCAGCCTGGTCCAGTACTTCACAATCCTTTCTGTGAAGGGCTGGTCAAGCGCAGGGGTCACCCGTGGACACCTCACAGCCAGTGTGTGTGGCATGGGGACCACCTCACATTGATGGACAAGGTGTAGAATCCCAGGGAGAGCCAGCCCATGGTAGCTCCAGCCCCTTTTATTGCTTCTGCTCTGTGGCCCAACAGGAGACACACTTTACAGCTTTATTTATTATAAAAGCTCTTTAGGAAGGTGATTGCTCCCTAAAGCCACCACAAGTCCCTACAGGGACCCTGTCTAATGGGGTGATGGCACTGCTTGGAACCGGTTACAGGCTTTTTGGACATGGGGACTTGCCCAAGCCCCCAAAGAACCCCCATCCCCACTCAGGGCCACCGGTGGAAAATTGCAAAACCCAAGCTCCATTTCTAGAAAGCTGGATGCCAATAAACCCCAGTGTTTATTGCAGTGCTCCTCATCGGCCTCCGTTTTTATAGATGTGCGTTTAAAAATAAAAGCTCTGTGTGTCTCAGCCGGCCACAGATGGGCTTGAAGATTGAAAGGGCCAATCTGTTAGGCGATGAAGAGTTACCTCCTGACACCGAGCTCGGCGAGTGCAAACAGGCCAGTTACCTGCTCTGGATTTCTGTGCTTCGAGTCAGAGCCTCATGCATGAGAAGCTCCATCTCTGCCTTCAAGTATATTTGGTGTTGAAGCCACGTGTCTCCAGGTGTTGAAGTTGGGTCTCTCTGGCATTACATGTCCCACTAAGTGGGAAAGACTCTGGTTGCCAGAGAGCCAAGTCCCTTGGGTCCACCCCAGCCTTGGAGGAAGATGGCTGGTAACTATGCTGGCTCCAGTTTTGGCTCAAGGATGGGCTGCGAGAAGGCTCTGGAGAACTTGGGCAACTCATGTTCAAATGGTGCTGCTGGGACAAAAAACAGCTTGGACCCCATGAGGTCATCCTGGCTGCATGGAGGGGCCAGCAGCTGGTAGGGCTCTAACAGAGCCAAGAGGTCCATGATGCTGAGGAGCCCATGGTGCTCAGCTGCTGTCCCAGCTCCTCACCTGCAAACCCCCCAACCAAGGTGGCTCTTGGCTGCATCTCAGGTGGCTGCACATTGCAAATGCCCCTCCCAAATGCACCTCCTCAAACCAAACCCACCACCCAGAGAAGCACATAGTGGTTTAAACAGAATTACAAAAAATAAAATAAAAAGAAAAATCCTTGTGATATGTAAGTCCCACCACCATGGCCCAACTGTGCTGTCTTTATGCCACCCATCCCAAGATGGGCATGACTTCCAGAAAGACCAGAGGTGACACAGGCTTTGTCCCTGGTCCCACAGCCGCCAGGGAAGGCACAGGTTCGAAAGCACCGACTTCAGTAGCCCCTCCAGGTCCTGGACACGGCAGGAAACTGAGTGCTGATGCTGAAGCAGGACATTTGTTGCCTAGGTAGCTTTAAGCTCAGATAGTTTTTTGTGGATGGAGGACAGAGAAAAGGTGAGTCAAAGATGTGAGCAAGCAGCACACCAAGCCCTGGCCACCACCCCTGCCCGTGGGGCTGTGTATCACAGTGAGGAATTTTCCTCCTGTAGCCAGCAAGTCCTCGAGCCAGGAGAGCAGGTGGTGGGATCCTGGATGGTGTTGGGACAGGCAGGAGCAGGGCCCGCATGGCCTCCATGGTGTCGGCAGTAACGCACCCTCATGCTGTCCCCGATGTACCCGGTGCATCCCAAGGGCTTTGTCTTGGGGTAGCCCAGCACCCGCTCCCAGTGGGATGACCGGGACGTGTCTGCCCAGTGGCAGCACCGTAGGCAGGGAGGGGATGTTTCTTCTCAGGGTTCTGGCAGTGGAGCAGCAGCAGCGGCTGCTTTCTGGTGCTGCTGCCAGTGCCAGTCAGGTCACTGCAGTTCAAGGCCGGACTGGTGTGGGCTTGGGGAGACCGGGACAAGCTGGGCAAGGGAGGAAGAGGCCGTGGGCACAGCTATACAAAAAAACATCCCTCTTGGAGCTGCCCCTTGGTCCAAACACTTCTTTTTCAGAGCCAAGCTGCAGCTTCCCAGTGCTGGCTGCTCCCAGAGCTCAGCAGCCTCGGCACAGCCACCTGAGTGTGGTGGTTGGCACAGGAAGCCACACATGCCACAGTCCCTTCACGCTGGCCAGGTAGGCACTTCGACGCAGGGATCTCGGCATGAGGTGAGCAGGGCTGGCAGCACGTTCCATCCCCAGCCATCCAGAGCAGCTTCACCCGCTTCTCAGTGATGCCAAAGCTCTGCTTCTCTACCCAACGGCATCTTCCGAAGGCTTTAGGATGCTCTGCGGCATTGACCGTCCCTGAGCGGGTGGGATCCAGCACCCAGGACCTTCTGCACGGAAGCAGGGTGCCCGGTGGATGCACACTCAAAGCTCTCCTGGCAGGCTGATGCTGGACACTCCTAGGAGGAGGGAGATGGGGTGATTTGATCATGCAGCCTACATGTGTGTGGACCTTCCTGGCTTCGAAATCCAACGAGCTACTGTCCGATCGCTCGCGGGGTAAGTCATGAACTTCTGCAGAAACTGCCCAGCTCCCAGAAGAGCTGGTGCTGGCACTGCCACCACTACCTGCTCGCTGCCCTGGAGATGCCCTGGATGAGCCGCCCACGAGCGATGAGCGGGTGAGAGAAAAGCCCCTCTTTTCATCCCAAATCAGCTCTAAAGCCCCAGCTCTACAGCTGCAGCAGCTTCTCAGGGATGAGGGCGAGCAGGGATCCCTTCGCCTGCTCCCCCTGCCCTTCCAGCTGTCCCTCTCCCCAGAGCCTGGCACTAACCAGGAGGAAACACTCCCTGAGCCAGCCCCTTGGTATGAAGCCCTGTGAGGACAAAAATCATCTGCATGTTGCCCAGCAATAACACAGAGAGGAGGATGGAGAGCTGGTCTGTGCCACGTACTGCACCAGACAAGGGCAGTGACACACTGAGGGTGACCTGGTCTGTCAGAAACACCAGGCTGGCCTTGCAGGGGATGCAGATACAGCACAGAGACCTCAGGAGCCAGTGGGAAATGCCCCCCAGCCGGGATGCTGGGTCCGTGGGGCCAGTCCCGCTGCTGGTCACTTGTGGCACAGCTGGGCTGGAGTCCGCTCCTCGGGTCTGGGTGGCCGTGGAGCTTCAGCTCACTTTCCTCTTCTTCTCCACAGCAGGGACAGCATCTGTCTGTCTGCCCATCCATGGTTTCAGCCTTCAGCAGGACTCCCCAGGGACACAAGCGGGCGGCCGGAGCCCCGAGCGGCCGCAGGAGGCTGGTGTTTAGGTGGCCTGGCCGGGTGGCAGGCGTTTGCTGTCCAGAATGGCCTTCCAGTCATCGGTCCAGGAGTGCAGCCTGCGTCTGGGGGGCTTCAGCTGCAGGTGCTTGTTGTGACAAGCCGTGAAGAGCACGTGCTCCCAGCTGGGGTTCAGCTCAGCCCCTGCAAACCAAGGAGAGAGATCGGCTCTCTGGACAACACCTCCATGAGATGCAGAGGTTGATCTTACTCCAGGAGCCTGCAGATACAACCTCCTAACGAGAGCCTAACACAAGTGAGGAAGGACCAGTGCCCATCACCCCCAGATGTCATCTGCCCCTGTCACCCCGTGCCTTCCTTACCTGTTATATCAGGTCTGTCATCTATAAGCAGGTCAGCAGAAACCACCGTCTTATCTCGTGTCAAAACGATCTGCTCGAGAAACTCGGGCCCGAAGTGCTTCTCCACCCAGGCATACTGGAAAGGCAAGAGTGGGGAAGGCTGATGGATGGGGCAGGAGCTGCTTGGCAGAGCAGCCCCACCACACAGCTCCCACTTCTGGAGGACAACTCAAATTCACCAGTGGGAAGGGTTCGAATGCTGCTGGAGCACAAGTTCTTTAAAGCCAAGCAGCTTTTATCATGGTGATGGAACAGTAAGACCAAGCACCTGAGTGCAACCGAATGGCTGAGCTCAACCGACGGCGGAGCTGCTGCTCTGTGAAGACACTTAGGAATAAACTGGTGGAGCGTGGAAATATCACTGGGGTCAGCTGGCTGTTGCTGGGCAGGGCGGTACGGGAGGAGGAGCTGGGATTTGGACCTACTCACCTTCTCGTAAGGGCAGTAGCGGTACTTCTTGATTGGGCTTGTGCAGATGAACACGTCGGTGCTGCCACGAGGAGAACAACAGGAGCAGAGTGTCACTTGGTGGCCAAACAAGCCGATCAGACACTGCTCCCCCTTGAGATCTATCTGGCTGCCTCTGCAAGACCCCCACTCCATGCCTGAGCAGGTAGGTGCCCAGAGTAGCCCCACCCTGCCACTGGGATCAAACTGGGGTGATTTAAGATGTTAATCTCCTCTCTCACAGGATCCCACCACGGATTACCTGCAGCACAAGCACATTCCCCTTTTTGCCACCCTGGTTGGGAGCAGAAAGCTGAAGGCTGCACACTGCTGATTTTCTTGGCAGCTGCTCCAGGAGACAAAGCCCTCTCTCCTCCCATGCCTGGCAGGCCAGGAGGTATTTTTAATTCTGATGTTGTATTCAGTGCTTCTGCCAGGAGGTGGAGGAGCCTGCAAAGCCACTGCTGCTCCCCCATCGATCCCCAAACACCACAGGCGGGTTCCTACTCACTCTGCCAAATTTGCCATTTGCTTCACAGCTTCCACAGCCCCGGGCAGTGGGTCCAGCTCGATGAAGAAGTTCTTGGATTCCCAGATGCTGATGGCTTTCTCCTGTGAGAGGAAAGAGAGTAGTTAATGCTACTTTTCTTACACGTGCATCTTCCTCACCCTTTAGTAGGACAGGGAACGGTGACAGTGAGAGCGGTGGGAGCGCTGACTCCGGTCCCATGGAGACCATGGAGTCCAAGCGTTGCCCCATCCCTTCCAGGGCACCGCCAACCCCTGTCCCTCAGCACCACATCTCCTCAGCTTTGAAATCCTTCCAGGGATGGGGACTCCACCACTGCCCTGGGCAGCCTGGGCCAGGCCTGGACAACACCTCCAGGGAGGAAATTTTTCACAAACATGCAAATTCTAGTTGCTCTCCTTACACTGGTGAGCAGTGATGGTTTGTTTTTAAGACAGTGAGTGTAGCTGCACAGGAGACATCAGAGAAACGTGGCCTGATGCAGCAAAGCACTTCAAACTGCGCTGAAGTGTTTTCTTACAGCAAGGACTTCCGCAGCTATTCTGCTTCCACTTCTGTCAAAAAGCATTTTGCAATCAAGCTCAATGGGGGAAGAATTAAGCTCATCTTGAAGAAAAGACCCGTTCGGCTCCCAGAGCCAGAACGACTCCCTGTGGCACCGCAGCCAGCGCAAGGCACAGCAGATGGAAAATTCCCCCAGGCAGGACAGACCCTTCATTTCCTTCTGATCTGTCCTCACGAGCAGGTTTCCTGCCCATCCAGAGCACCCCACCCTTCCAGGTCTGTGTGCTCAGCTCTCCCTTTCAGAGCTGGGACATTCAGCTCGCTGGACTCTTTGCCATGTATTTTTGGGTCTCCTGCAGCAGCTTGATGGTGGTGTCTGACAAGGGGGGACTGGAATAGCCCACGTGCCCGTAGCCACAGAGCGTCTCCTGCTCTCTTTATCCCCAGGTGAAATCAGGGCTGCTCTGAGATCTGTCTGTGGAAGATTTGCTACTTATTCAGCCCAAAGTTTTGATGGTTTTATGTGACCGCAGCAGATACAAGATGAGCTCATGTCATTGAAGGCATCCAACCAAGAAAAACAAACCAAAAAGAAGAGTTATCATGCATTACCCCTGCCAAACTTTTAGCACCTGCCTTATTGCACGAGTGATATCCTCCACTTCCCTTTCATCTATCCCAGCTAGAGAGGACATGCTACTCCTTCGGCTCACCAAGCTGTTTAGGACTTAGCCAGTGGGAGAGTCCCAGACCCTTACTCAGGCTCCCTTCCTTGTAGCCATCACACCACTAACAACAAGAGTACTTTTATTTGCTGCAACACCTTCCAATTAGTGCAACTGCAACCCGCAGAGGAGACCACAGACATCCCATCAAGATGGGGGAACCTGTCAAGACAGAAGCCGATTTTCTGCAGCGCTCAGCCCTTTGTTGAATGATAAAGTACAACGCAAAGAGAGCTTCTGCTTTTAGGCTTTAATTATTAAAATGAATACAATAATTTTCAGGCATGGGAGGGCTTGGGGTTGTTTTGAGTAAGCCCTCAGATGAAGCATCAATTGCAAGGCTTGCTCTCCACTCCTCTGCTGCGTCCCACCCCGCACAGTGCTGCTGAGGAGCTAAATAATTCATCTAGGAGCAGTATCAAGCCAGGCAGCTTGGCTGCAGCAGAGCTAGAAAAACCCAGCTATGCAATTTGGGGTATTTTAAAGCAGGTTTTCTTAAAGATCTCCTTTCCTTTCATCTGCCTCCATCCACCCAAGTACAAAGAGACAGATATGCATGAAAAATGCTGATTTCTGGGGGAAAAAAAGCACCGCTGGAAGCCCTTCTGCGTGCAGACCTGTGTTTCCGTAGGAGCTCCGGTCGGCACCCGCAACCCTCCCCAGTGCTGCACCCACAAGCTGGGGACGAGTGGGTCCCATGGGGCCGGAGCTCCGTCTGCCCGGTGCGGAGCAAACGAGAACCACGCGCAGAGCCAGGGGACGATGCAAAGACTCACACTCAGCTCAGGTCCCAGGCGCCCGTATTGCTCCGACACCCAGAATCCCCTCCGGTCCTCCAGGGCAATGTAGGGCTTGTTGGGGTACCTGGCCCTGAATTTCTTGAGGAAGCCTCCTTCGAAGTCAGCCAGCACCCCGTCCATGTCCACCAGCACCCGCAGAGCCCTGCGGGACCCCGCTGTGGGGCTCACCCCCCTGCCCAGCCCTGCCAAGGGGCCGCAGCGACGAGGCCGCAGGTGCAAGAAGCTGCTTAGCAAAATCATGATGGAGAGGGGCTTAGGACAGGGAATGGGAAGGGTTCTCCAGGCGTAAAAAGGGAAGGGGGAGCGGGGAGGGGGGGCTTTATTTCAAGCGCGCACCCTGCAAGCAGAAGGAAGGAGCGGGGGGGATGCAAGAGGGATGCAACGGGGAGCAGAGGGGCTGCAGGGGGGCTGCGGGGGGGATGCAAAGGCCGGTCCTCGCCCCCAGCGCTTCCTCCCCCTCCATCCCTCCCTCGCAAGCGAGCGCGGAGCAAGCGGCGGCAGCGGCTACGGCAACGGCGGGGGAAGAACCGGGGCCGCTCGGTGCTCGGCCCGACCCGGCAGTACAAAGCCCAGTTCCTCTTCCCGGTGCCTGACCGAGCCCGGAGCGGCGGCACCGCCTTAAAGCGGCACAAGCGCCCTGCGACGGCGCGGCTCCGGCGCGGCTCCCGCCCGCTTTAAGACCCGCTCCCTCCCCTTCCCCGGAGCGGGAGGGGCACCGAGCCCGGCGGGGTGCCGAGGACCGAGCCCCTGCCTCAGTTTCCCCTAACTCACAACTCCGGGGGAATCACCCCCTCCCGCCTCTGCTCCATCTCCCCCATCCGCTGCCCCCATACCTGGCTGGAGCAGGTGGTGGGGACATTTGGGGGGGGGGCTCATGTGCGTGGTTTGGGGTGATTTTTGCAGCTAAGCCTTGACATAAATTATACTCATTTCTACTGATTCGTGGGGAGGGGTACACTCTGCCCAGCACCCCACTCGCTGTGACACAGCTCGGTCCGTCCCCACGGGTGACGGGAACCCTTAAAAGACAAGATCCGGACCCTAAAGAAGTGCTTAGGACACGTCAGGAAGGTCTGTAGGGCCTGAAACAGGACCAAAGATCACGCTGGTCAAAAACCACTGCGGGGATTAAAGCTTGGAAGAGGGGGGAGGCCTCCAAGGGTGACTAACAGGATTAGGCAACCGCTGAACTGGGAAAGAAAAGATTTTGGTCGGCGGCAATAAAGCGGCTTTAGCAGTTTCAAAATATTTCATCTTTCAATTCCGTAGCGTTTTCCAGTAGAATACATTGTCCTTGTTACACAGAACGGGGAAAGGAGCTGCAGGGATCAGGTGGTTTGGGGAAGGTCACCGAGTGAAGGAAGGAGCAGGAACGGGCAGCCAGGCTGGGACGGGGAACACACCGGTGAGGTGAGGAGGGGAAAAATCGTCATGTTTCAGGTCAATATTCTGCTTTCGCCTGTAGCCGAGGCGCGTTGCTTATTGCAAGAGGTGGGATTTCAACACAACTTGGTATTTCTGACGAAGCAGCGAGAGAATCACAGACTCAGCGAGGGTGGAAAAGACCTAGAAGATCACCAGGTCCAACTTTTAATATATAGATGCTTCCTTCCACCACAGGCACGAAAAGCGCCGCCTTCGCGGTCTGCTGAAGGAGTGACAAATGTCCTGCCCGCAGCAGCTCAGCGCCGCGGAACTTTCACCGCCTCAGCTCCTGCGGGGACGGGAAATAAACCGAATTAACCCGAGCGAAGGCTGCGAATCCCGCTATCGGGGCGAAGACAGCGCAGAGTCGGCCGACGACAGCCACGTTCGGCCACAGCCCTATCCCCGTCAAAGGGGATTAGTGGAATTAAATCCCCTCCTACACACGGGCGGGCTTCGAACACCCGGAGCGAGCCCCCGCTGAAAGACGCCGTGCGGCGGCCTGAGGGGTGGCGGCTTCTCCCGCCGCGACACCGCGGGGTGGAAGGGCCTCGGCGGGGTGACGCCATCATGACGTCACTAACCCCGCCCTCCTGCCAGCCCTGCTGAGTCACGGCTTCGCCCCTTGGGCTCGACGCGGCGTCGCCACTTCCGGGGCGGGCTGGCGGNAGAGGCGGCCTCGGCGGGATCCCGGAGGAGTTTGACAAGACGTGAGGGGCCGTCTGTGCCCTCCTCGGCCCTCCTCGCTCCCTCTCCTAAAGCATCAGCAGGCTTAGTGGTTTTCGATGGCCGGAGGACCCGCCTGAGCGGGTTGAAGCCGGCACCGACGCTCATGCCAAAATCTGAGCCTTGGAAACCAAGGGGGAGGAGCGGGCCGCGCAGGGACTTTAATTAGGATTATATAGCCCAGCCTGTCACCCAACTGATGAGCCTGCAAGTTGTGGTATGTGTCATTTAAAACACATTTCAGAAGAGCTGGCTTTAGTCGAGCGTGCACAGACGAGTCCTCCGTTAGCATGGAAGTGTAGGATCGGAGGCCTGAAACCGTACGGCGGAGCTGCCATAACCAAGTGTTCAAAAAGTGTTTTAATAACCATAGTTAGAATTCTTTAGTTCCATTGCCAAACTCCAAATTTTCTTCTGTGTAAGCACAGCGTTTCCTAGCTCTTGAACTTTCCCTCAGCGTTGATGCTCCCGAAAATGCGTTCTGAGTGTTTCCACGCGTGGGATGTTTGATCCCTGCAACTGATCAAAAATTGATGCTTTCCTCTATGGCCCCAGGCTCTATCTCTGGCAGTTACTTTTAGGCAGAGCTCCAACCTTGTATTACTTTGGTTTAACTGGTTGAATATAGAGGATTTGTACTGGGAATACTGGATATGAAGCAAATTCTCCTTGCAAGGTGCCGATAGAAACCAGCTGGAAGATGATTCTTCGTCCACATGCAGTTTAGCTGGAGAGCCTTTTATTACAAAATTTTATGGATGCAGAAGGCTCCAGTGGAGACTGGTTGACTTTATGGAAGTTCTCCCATTAGAGATGAGCCAGACAGATGTGGAAAGTAGATCCAGACACCAGAGAGGCTGCTGGAGGTTAGGAGAGCACACAGGAGAAGTCTCTGTACGTATTGGCTTCTGATTATCAGGGGTTGGCTGCTTGGGAGGTGAACATAAATGGAGTTTTAATTGGGGCTGCTGAGGGTATTGCTACTTACACTGAAAGTTTTTCAGTGTGTTTTTGGGGGTCGAGTTGTTTGGGGCTTTTCTATGGAGATCCTTGGAAGGGTGAGAGAACCTCTGTTTTTTCTCCCTCATCTGTAAAGATTGAACATTGAAATGAAACTCTGCTTCGGAAAGGTGGTGTTTGAATTCAGGTAATGGAGGGAGAGGAAGAGTTGGAAAGCAGGCCACGATAATAGGTCTGCTTTCTTTGTGAGGGATTTTGCTTTTACTCGACCTTCCTAATGCAAAAAAAGGTCTTATTGGACCTTCCTGATGCAAAACAGTTGCCTTTCAGGCTGTATTAGTAGCTCAAAGCAAAGAGAATAACAGTGTAGTTTTAATTATACAAAGCAAACTTAAGCGCAGATTTTAAAATCCTTTTGTTGTAGGTACTTATTTGTTATTTTAAATGTCTACTTAAAAAAAAAAAAAGCTTATGAGCAGACCTGAAAAGCAGATAGGACACTGCAAAAGCCTCAAGGGATGAGCTCTGGTATTGGGATTTGTTGGAAAGCGGAGGAAGCCAGTTTTGATGCTACTTTGGTTTTGGTTTTCCCTTCTAACACCCGGAAGACGCACGTGCAGGTAAATTTATCCACACGAGGCCAAATTTTATATCGCAGTCCATTGATCAAAAGTTTTGTAGACTTGGCTTAGATGGAGCTTGGTGTTGATAGGAGATAAGCTGCTGATGCTTCTCATGTGGTTGTGTCCTGAGGGCCTCCTTTGCAGCCAGAAGCTTAGCGGTCACCTTCTAGAAAACATACGGTGGGTACCTCACATGTTGAAAATCAACACTTATTAAAGAAAAGTAAATTCTCTGGGTGATGCTACTTTTTTCCTCAGGTTCTAGAAGGCAGCAGGGTGTAATGAAGCACAGCAGTCCCCGAGGGCTCTCTCATTAGAGGTTGACGATGCTGTTTTGTATTTCAGGGCAAATGACCCAGCTTTGTGAACTGATCAATAAAAGCGGGGAACTGCTCGCCAAAAACCTTTCCCACCTGGATACAGTGCTTGGTGCCCTGGATGTGCAGGAACACTCGTTGGGCGTTCTGGCCGTCTTGTAAGTGTCGCTTTCTTCTCAGTAAATATCCGAGTGTTCAAACTCGAGGCAAGATGCTGAACTGTCAACCAAGTGGTTTTCTTCTGGATGGAAACGTTTTCAGTCTGCGCGTCTTAGAATGGTGCTTAGTTTCCTTTGGTGCTGCACGTTTTACGAGTAAAAATACCAAGGCAAATTTCTATTTTTGAAATTAAAAAAAACCTCTGGAGCTTGTAAATGCCATTGCTGTCAAACAGTAATATTGATTGAGTGCTTGTTTTCTTTAAGGCTCTCATATTTTTGTCTCTAGAAGTATTTTTTTCCGTACATCTTCAGCACAAAAGGTATAAACCAAACTTCTAAGACTCAATTTCAGTGTGCTGAACTGTAAGCATAAAGCAACATTTTTTTTTTCTTTTCCAGTGAAACGTGTTCTTATCAATTCTGAGGTGTTTGTCTCTAGACAGTGCTGAGGCTCTCGTTGCCCTCTGTAGGATAAGATAACTCTTGAATTGCCTTGGTGATGCTGGGGTAGGGCAAAGATACTTGGTTGGCCCTGAAGCTCCAACTGTTGTTTCTGGGTGTACTTAACGGCACGTGAGGCGTGTACAAGTCCCACTGTTGTTTTAAAGTTCTCTTTGAAAGGAAGGATGAGCATTCTGGTACTTGTTCTGTTACCCTTTTGAAACAGAATGAGTGTGATACGTTAAGATTAAATACACTTCACGGCATCTCGTAAAAATGCAGTATGGAATTTACAAAAAGGGCCTCGGTACCTGCCTTAGCGGAACAGTCGTATCGTGGAGTATGTGAAAACAGTCACTGGTACAGGTGGAGGAAGGAAGATGACTGTTCATACTGTGTGAAATTTATTATTTGAAGAAGTGTTATCAGTGGAGCATAGAGTTGAAACTGTGACCTGGTAAATTCTGCAGCGGTGGAATAAGCCTCTCTGAGGAGACGGGGAAGGGAGGGCGGCGCGTAACCTGGGCAGTCCTAAATGTCTTGGGGAAGGGCAGTTCCTGGTCCTGGTGGTTTGAACTGCATTTTACAGCGTAGAGCGACTGAAGGACAGGCGGGGTTGGGTACCTTCCAACACCATTAAACAGGGAGTTTTCTGTGTGTTTTTTGTGACATTTGCAGGATGTACGGCTAGAGTTTTCATTGCCCTCAGATGAGTGTAGTCATAGTTCATCTTACAGGAGCAGGCTGCCCAGGGAGGTTGTGGAGTCTCCCTCTCTGGAGAAATTCCAAACCCTCCTGGACAGTGTGATCCTGGCCCCCCTGCTCTGGGTGACCCTGCTGGAGCAGAGGGGTGGCACCAGATGATCTTCAGAAGTCCCTTCCAACCCCCACCCTGCTGGGATTGTGTGAAATCTTGAGCACGTTCAAGCAGGAGATGGCTGTAGGATAGGCAAAAATGTCCAGAGAAGTTGTGTGGCTGAGTATTACAATTCATCATCGTTAGCCAGTGGTTTTATTAGGATTGTAACTGTTATACCAGATCAAATGATCTTTGTTCACTGTAGTTTGTTCTAAATTGCACTGTTTGCATGAGGTTGAGAACGGGGGTGTGCACAGAAAGCATATTTTCAAATTTTCCTACACCATCTGTCGGAAACACTCTGGATTTGTTTACAAACATCTGCAGAGACCGTGCAATGAAGGTGAAGCTTTTTTTTTATTAACCTCCAAATGTTAAATGTGAAACTTTTTTTTTCTTTGTTTGTTTTAGGTTTGTGAAGTTTTCTATGCCCAGCATACCTGACTTCGAAACGTTATTCTCACAGGTGCAGCTTTTTATCAGCACTTGTAACGGAGAACACATTCGATATGCAACAGACACTTGTAAGTTGAGCTTATTCTTGGACTTTATATATATATTTTTTGATATTTTAGTATTACTGTTTTTTCACTGTGTTGTTTTTGTTTGTTTTTTCACTGTGTTTAGTTGCTGGCCTATGCCACCAGTTAACAAATGCCCTTGTGGAGAGAAAACAGGTGAGCAAGTGTCATCTGGTACAGATAAGCTACCTACATATCTGGCTGGTAAAGGGGTTGTTACCAGTCTTACTCACTTTGTAAAGATTTGCCACTAACTTCACATTCAGCATTTTTCTGCAGCTCCTTCCTTACTGGGAGGTAATGAACCTAAACCAAGTTTTTAAGATTTCTGTAAGGAAAACATAAGCAAGGTAAATTTTTGGGAGATGAGTTGCCTGAAAACCTGTCCTTACACACCGACTAGGAAATCTGTAGTAGCAAAAGTGTTCTTCAGATGCTGTGTGTGTGAGTAGGAGAGAGCTGCAAAAATTATTACCGGTGAGTCAGTGATACTTGTTTCAGTGTTATTCTCACAAGTGTTACATAATGTTCATAATGAAATGCCTGAAAATGGAAAGGCAACTTGTTTCAGGAATATTTGACCAATGTTTTTGTTGCAAAGATACTGTTTTTTTTCAGTGAAATCTAACCCGAAATAAAAGTTGAGTCTGGTTAAAGTGAAGTAGAAGCAAGAGCCTTGCCTTTGGTTTTTGCTGAGAGTTCAGATAGCTTCATGAAGTCAAGAAAGGTTTTCTTATCGATACAAATTACTGAATTCCTGATGAGATTGGCTTTGTGGAGCAAAATTGATGACTTCACTTAGTTTATCAGGAGAAGTTTTATGGCCAAAGCTCATTTTATTTTTGAGAGTCTGCAGTATCCTACAGAAAGGGAACCTCAAGTTAACTATTACTTAATGGAACCTGTCAATTAGTGTTATTTTTCATTTGTAAGTGTCAACATAAGATCCAATGTGCTGCCATCTATGAGAAATTATCTGAAAGAGATGTAATTTCTGACAGCCCCTGCGAGGAATTAGCATTCTCAGACAAGCCATAGACAAGATGCAGATGAACACAAACCAGCTGACCTCAATACACGCAGATCTCTGCCAGGTAAGGGGACTATGAAGGCTTTTTATGAAGAGATAAAGCTTGTAAAATACCTCTAAGCCCTTTGAGGAAATGCACATTCACATACTGCAATCTAAAAATGGCTTTTCACTGTGGTTTTTTCCCAGTTATACAGTGTACTGAAATAAAATCCCCTTCTATTAATTTTAAGCCCTCAGTGCATGCCCCCAGATCTTTGGGTTTGTTGATGACTTCTGAAAGTCCTTTGGCATCCCTTCTTCTCTGGGCTGAAAGTCACAGACAGCTTCTTGTAGGCAGTAGAAGTGTAATACCCAGATACTATTTGCTCAAGTTTGACAAAAGACATGTTTGTCTCGGTGTCTGCGGCCTGGGTTTGCACTTCTGTCTTATTCTTGCCTCCGGGGATTTAGGGTTGGACAGGAATGTTGAGTGCAATATTTAGTGCTGCCAGCACTTCCAGGTAGTCTGGAAGGGCTGGACTTTCAAGCAACTTTGTCAGGCTGATTTCTTTAGGATTTAGATCATTTATAACAATTCACAGTCAGCGATGAGGGTTTTCCAGATCTGATACGATGAATAATCTGGGTTGCAGCAAAACTGCCGTGCGCTGTTTGATTCGCTCTTGGAGGAGTGAGATTTATTAAACAGTACTAGATGAATTTAATTTCAACTTCTTCTTCGTGGAAACGTCAATGGAAATGGCTAATTTATGAAAACTTGATTTATTTTCTTGTAGCTCTGTTTGTTAGCAAAATGCTTTAAACCTGCCCTCCCGTATCTAGATGTGGACATGATGGATATTTGTAAAGAGAATGGGGCATATGATGCGAAGCACTTTTTATGTTACTACTACTATGGTGGGATGATATACACTGGGCTAAAGAACTTTGAAAGAGCACTCTACTTTTATGAACAGGTAACTTGAAATGAAATGGTAAGGTTAAAATGCGATCAGTCGAAAAGCAGAAGTAAAATGTGTCACGGGAGAACGGGTCATCTCTGAATCGCCACCAAGGAGAGCGATAAAAGCCGTCAGCTTAACCTAAAGTGCCAACAGCCTCCAGTTATTTTAATTTTGAACCTTAAGGATATAATTCTACTCTATTCTGTGGTTCAGCATTGACGTAGGTTTTCGTTCCGCACGTCTGCGCATCGCAGAAAGGAAAAGCAAACTGGCTTTGGAGGCGTTTTCCTTTAAGAAGGTCTCTTACAGCCAAGTCGTTATTGCACCCTCAAACTATGCAACTCAAAGGTTGATGTTAAATTTATCTCACTATAAATATTTTTCAGACGCCTGCTCGTTACCGTTCCCCCAGAACCAGCTCGCAGGCTGGCGTTCCGAATTGTGTGTTCTTAAAGAAAAAATAGTCCCGTGGTTTTTGCAAAACCCTTTCTTAATTTTATGAGGGGAGTGACGCTTCTTCAAGGCTGTTGCGATATTTGCTGCTTTTCCTTTCTCTGTGAAAGAAGAGAAAATTGCAAAATTGGGAAAACTCGCTGTGTGGCTGAGAGAGAAACGCTGTCAAATGTGCAAAATAAACTGGTGCAGCGTTTTTCTCTAAACAAGGGTCAGCTCTTGAGTCGCTAGCGGTATTAGAGTAAACTCATTGCCAAACTCCACCTCTTTCAGCATATTTAAACGGAAGATCTGATGATGTAATAGCTTTATAAAATCTCTTTAAGGATCTGTGTAAATCTGGGTTCTACAGGAACTGTATAATCATTCCTGGTAACAAGTAGCTACAGGTGATTTCTAGTACAACTTTAGATGTATACCAAGGAAAGAAGTTTTGATTTGATCTTAGTTAGAGTTATTTTAAGGTAGGCATCGCTGTGACATGATCTGTTTTGAGTAGCTTGTATAGAATTTCTTTTTTTAGCACAGTTTTGGATAATATTTTGACAGAAGTTAGTTAAGTTTTTAACGCTCAAAGGTGACTTCCATATGTCGTTGTATCCTTTCTGCACGCGGCTTTACACTGAGATTTTTGTTGGTGCAGTAGCTCCCAGGATCTACCAGTAAGTACACTAAATTTCTTTTCCTTTTTTTTTTTTTTTTTATCTTGCTTAGGCAATAACTACTCCAGCCATGGCAGTCAGTCATATTATGTTGGAATCATATAAAAAGTATATTCTAGTTTCTTTGATACTACTTGGCAAAGTTCAGCAGCTACCAAAATACACTTCCCAGATAGTTGGTAGATTCATTAAGGTAAGTCTTGTGCATGCAGCTAAATAACAGAACGACACATCTGAATTTGTAAAGGATTTTGGTCTACCCTCGTTTGACGGTGCCTGTTTAACATTACATGCAAACTGTATCGTTCAGGTTGGCAATACAGGTTCTTTAATTGGGAAAAACTTTAGGATTGAAGAGTAGTTACCAATATTCCCTTCACTGATGCTGCACAGCCCTTGATAGCGTTTTACGTTCAAACTCAAACAAGACTCAGATTTCACTTGACTTTCAATCTGCAGTGTCCTTGTAAAAACATTCAACCTGCAGCTTCATCTAATTGAAGTACAAAATTCTATAAATAGTTTACCCCCAAACTCCAGCTTTACAAAGAGCACTGGCCCAGGCTGCCCAGAGGGGTTGTGGAGTCTCCTTCGCTGGAGACATTCAAAACCCGCCTGGACATGTTCCTGGGTGACCAACTCTAGGTGATCCTGCGTTGGCAGGAGGGTTGGTCTCGATGAGCTTTTGAGGTCCTTTCCAACCCCTACCATTCTGTGATAAAGAACAAAAGCTTCAGGAAAAAGCTGCAGGTTTGGAGTCCATAAGCATTCTGATTATTAGGGTGGAAGACAAAGCTGCTAGCAAGAGAGTTCTGATCCGAGGTAAATAACCAACTTCTAAAAATGAGTTAGTTCTTATTTAAGACTGAGTTTGTTGATTCTTTATACCTGTATGGCTTCCAATGTTCAAGTAGTGAACGGATTTTGTGAGGCTGGTGCTTTAAGAAGGGTTCTCATTTTTTTTTATTTTATTTTTTTTTTCTAATTGCAGCCCCTTAGCAATGCTTACCATGAATTAGCGCAAGTTTATTCAACCAATAAACCTTCGGAGCTTCGAAATCTGGTGAACAAACACAGCGAAACGTTCACGAGGGATAACAACATGGGGCTGGTTAAGCAATGCTTGTCATCTCTCTACAAAAAGAATATTCAGAGGCTAACCAAGGTAAGAGGCAGGGGGTTTGCTCTGCCGAGAAATTGGGATTAGTTCCTTCCCAGAGTGCGTTATCTCTGAAATGTATTCAATTCACAGCAAAATGATAATGGAGGAATATCACGGAGAAATGAATAAACCTGGCATTTGTGTCTCTGAATTAGATGAGACTAAAATGCTCTCTGTAGAAACCCAATGCAGTTGGCTGTTATTTAAAAGGTGGTTCAATACATTTATTTCTGAGGGGGTTTTCCCAGGAGATTTTCATACACAATCAAAAAAGGTGTGAGCGCTACTTCTCAATGACCTTCATCTCTATAGGAAATACAGGAAAACTGAAGGCACAGGCTACTTCATTAGAGAAGAGTGAGTGAATAGGACAGGTTTTGGAAGTGTCTGAAGTAAAAGGAAAACCCAAAGCAGCAGAGTGATGTGCTCCTTCAGCCGAGAGATCGGATTAATCCTTAAAAGATGATCAGGGGAGAGTTTGGGGGGGTTTTGTGTCGTGTTTTGGTTTAGTATTTTTTTATAGCAAGCTCAAATGGTGTTTGTTACAGTAGAGCCAACCTCAGAAGGAAATTCAAGGGGTGGACAGTCACCATATTGATGTAAAATGGCGAAGGGAGAGATTGGACGTGGTCAGGACTGTGTCAGGGTAAAAAAAGGAATTACAGGAATGGAGTAATGACTCTGTTAGTAACGCAGTGTAACAAACCAGTGTCTGTGGAGGAAAAACCGACTCCGCTCTCATGGTGCTTTTACATGTAATAACCATGTGTTCCAGTTGTTTCTTCCCAGCAGACTTCACAAACAAGACTGGATAGTCCACGAAGGATCGGTAGGGAAAGTTTTTAACGTCTAGTTGTAACGGCTCGATACTTTCTACATTTCAGACGTTTTTAACCTTGTCATTACAAGACATGGCAAGTCGAGTGCAGTTGTCGGGGCCCCAAGAAGCAGAAAAATACGTCCTCCACATGGTAAGACTGAGGATTTGGCTAAACTGTCCTAATTTAAAAACCGAGGCAAGCGTTTGGATTGGCAGCGCGTGTTCCGAATGGCTGTAGAACGGTTCTTTTTCAGGCTGAAGGAAATAATCGTCAGTCTGCTGCGGTGGTTAGGCTGTGGTCAAAAAAATCTTAAAAGATGTGCTCTGCCTAAAGACAAAGCATGGATCTTTTGTCTGTGGGAAGCTGTTAGGAAATACAAAGCAGACGAGTTGATTCCGCAAGGAGTCTGTTGTGGTTACCTGAAATTTTGATCTGAGGGATACCTTACATTGAACTCTCATTTCAGATAGAAGATGGTGAAATCTTTGCGAGTATTAATCAGAAAGATGGTATGGTCTGTTTCCATGATAATCCTGAAAAATATAACAATCCAGCAATGCTTCATAACATCGATCAGGAGGTAAATCTTTAAGTTCTTAACTGCTTTTTGGGATTCCTACCAAAGAACCTTAATCTGCAGTCAAGAGAGCTGCTGGGAGAAGCCACTGTAGGTAACTTATACCTGGAGATTGAGGTCTAGGAAGCATTATTTGACTCTGACAGTACTGGTATTTAAAGATTTTAGATTGATGGTCAGTCACTGTCAGTGTGTTCCCTGTTGTACCTCTTGAGGTGTTTCAGCAGACTGTCTGCTTGACACTGGTGAAGTCCCTTGGATCAAATGGATTGGGAAGATTTTTTTTTTTGGGTTTTTAGACTTGAAGGGTCACTTCCACTGGCTGTCAATAACCAGCAGGCTGAGGTGGTTGACCCTCATGGGCCTGTCTATCAGTAGCTTTAAAAAAGGATTGTTGGGAAGACGCGGATCAAAATAAGGGAATAAAAAAAATAAAAATGATCTGACACTTTTATTGGGGAGATGAGGAATGAGAACGTTCAGACATGGAACTTCTGTGATAGCAGAAGTTACTGGTTCTACATAGCACACCTATGAAATATCTTGAAGATCACCAGCTGGACAAAGTAATCAACTTACTATATATTTTTAAGATGCTGAAATGTATAGAGCTTGATGAACGACTGAAAGCCATGGATCAAGAGATCACTGTGAACCCTCAGTTTGTGCAGAAGGTAACAGATTTAATGTCTTGTAAGAGATTCAGTGCAGCGAGTATGTGTTGCACTGAAAGTATTTACAGTGTTCGTAATTCCATGTGATCGGTAGTAATGTCTGCGTAAACACGATGCTTTAAAACCAAAAGGAAGTGCACGTTACTTCACATGCATTTTATTTTCCTGCCTGTTAACTTCAAAGCACTGTCTGTCTCGAAGGCAAAACTTCAGACCTGTTTTCCCAAACAAATAACTCTCTCCCTTCCAGAGTATGGGCTCTCAAGAAGATGACTCAGGGACCAAACCATCCAGTTATTCTTGAAATTAATGTTGCTCACCACTCCGCTTTCAAGTAAAAGCTTATGAAAGAATCACGCCTGGAATAGGGCATTGAGGAGTTCCACGAAGAGAGCAGAGAGAACTGAGCTTTGCTTTTCACCTGGACATTAAGAAAATAAAAGAACACCCTCTCAGTACTGTATAATACCAGAAATATTCTCTGCAAAGAAAAAGGAAATCTCAAAAGAAACTTAAAAGTCTGTTGTGGATTTATTTATCTTCAGATTAACAT
This sequence comes from Baryphthengus martii, assembly GCA_013396935.1. Classification (NCBI taxonomy): domain Eukaryota; kingdom Metazoa; phylum Chordata; class Aves; order Coraciiformes; family Momotidae; genus Baryphthengus; species Baryphthengus martii. The sequence goes on along the minus strand of VWZK01005184.1, from coordinate 249,019 downwards.
CGTTAATGCATTAAATAATCTACCTTTTGTTTTAAAGGGTTTGAATGTTGCTGTGTTTCTGTAGCAGTCCTTTTTTTTTCCTCTTCTGCAAAAAAAAGAAAAAGAAAAAGGTGTTATTCAGGGACGAATACAAACTAGTGTTGGTTCACTTGCAAGATAATTGCTGGTTCATTACTCTGTATTTCAAGTTGGCTCAAAGTGCAGATTTATCGTATGTGTGGTGGAGGGAGAGGGGCGGAGTTTTAAGTCAATTCTCTACAGGATGATTTGCATATGCCCAGCGTAGCTGGCTGCTGGCTCTTAAATGAAATTTCCGCGGTGTTCATCCCAAAAGGATGAGGATATTCACGAGTCCTTGCGAGGCCGCGGGAGCTATCGGGAATCCAGACGTGACAGCTATTTGTAATCGTAAGTTTCTGGTATAAAATATCTCCTGATAACATTTGCTCTTAGATCAAATTGATTCGACCTAAACCAAAAGGATATTTGGAAGGCCTTGGTGTTCTGGAAGATGCTGGGTATGAAGTTGTTTGAAAGAAAATGAAATTTTAGTTCCTATATGATCGGCACGAAGGTGTTCAACAGGCTAACACTTTTCTGTGGTGAAATCGGTTTTAAGTGACGACCATTCTAGAGATCTTTGTTTCTACAGCAAGTAATTCTATATAGAACGTACAATTCTAGACAAATTCTCTCAAAACGCAGGATTTTTATTTGGAGATAACGTGCTGGAATGCGCTCGGTGTTTTTTAATCCACAATTTTAAACAAAAACTTTGTTGTTGAAATCTTAAGTGCTTCACCCCTCCAATCAATGAGCTCTTTAATTTTCTGTAGTTCTGAAGATTCTCGCTGCTCAGGCACCTTTGAAACACTTCACATCAGTGCAAATCTCCTTCCATCAGGCATAAATAAACCTGTCATCGAGTCAGAAGGCGAGAAGCTCAGCATCCAGTGCTTCCTACTTAACCGCCTGACGAGGAGCTGCTCGCTGCTGCTATAACCTGCCAGCTTTTTTTTTTTTTTCAGGAGCCTAAGTAGGAGCTGAGCACTTCTGGCTCTTGCCGCATGAAGCTTCTATGTATCGAGGTCACCCGTGGTTGAAAATACTCCATTTGTGCTTCCAGTGCTGACTGGGTTGGGGGTTTCACTTCCAATTGGTGTCTTCATTCTAGCAGAGCTTTCTAGTTAGGAGAGAGATTTCCCCAGGTGGTTGTCTGGGTGATGAACGATGTTTTTAAAAGTATAAATAGTTTAGTGTTGAACACAGCCTAGGTCCATAGTGTTAGTAGCTCACCACCGAGTACTTGTGCTTCCTATCATAGAGACTTCCATGTTTGAAGGCAACTGTTACACCTGATCTTAAAGCAAAACCTTGAGTTCTTTCATAACTTGCCTTACCAGTCTTGTCATTAAAGATATTTATGATTTTTGAAGGGTTTTTTTTATTATTATTATTTCCTTTTCCTAGCTAATCTTGCAGTGATTTCGATGCTTGCGCAATTTTCCTCTCTGGTCCCGTGGAAGCGTTGCCTTAGGAGATGAGTAACGCCGTGGGCTCCGGCACGAAGCTGAGCTACCACCATGTTCACAGCCACGTGCGGGAGGCGTAGAAAGGATCGCAAATGACTCACCCCAAACTGCCACCCACCCAGAGAGGGGGATGGACGGCCTCTNAGCTCCTCCTGCCGCCCGGGGCTCGGCTCGCCCCGGTCCCGTCTCCCCACAAACCCTGGCCCCGCCCGATGCCCGGCCCCGCCCGCACACGGCGCATGCGCACAACCCCCACCAGATCACGTGATCCGCCGTACGGCCCGTACCATCTCTCAGCGCGGGGGTGGGGAGGGAGCAGAAGCCGCTCCCGGTGCCGTGCCTGTGGGGTGGCAGGTGGCGGCTCGTCCCCTCTCAGCCCCCCGGGGGCGGCCGCTCTTATCCGCTNCCTTACCAGTCTTGTCATTAAAGATATTTATGATTTTTGAAGGGGTTTTTTTATTATTATTATTTCCTTTTCCTAGCTAATCTTGCAGTGATTTCGATGCTTGCGCAATTTTCCTCTCTGGTCCCGTGGAAGCGTTGCCTTAGGAGATGAGTAACGCCGTGGGCTCCGGCACGAAGCTGAGCTACCACCATGTTCACAGCCACGTGCGGGAGGCGTAGAAAGGATCGCAAATGACTCACCCCAAACTGCCACCCACCCAGAGAGGGGGAGGACGGCCTCTCGTTGCCCAGGGCTCACTTTTCAGGGGGGGAATGTGTGCAAGGTGCTTTGGTGGGCTTGGAGAAAAACCAGAACCGTCCACTTGGCCGTAGCAGAGCTTTTTAGACCACCGCTGAGGGTGGATTTACCTGCTGAGCGCTGCAGGAGCAAGTTCTATCGGTGGAATTAGAGGCAAATTAGTAAGTGCAGCTGGCAAACAGCAGCTACATTCTCTTTCTTTGCCTAACAGATAAAATCAATCCCTGCTCACATCAAAAGGATGCTAGGAATAGCTATGTAACAGTTTCAAATAACATACCCTGTTTTTCTTAATCTGATTTTTAAGAGGGCAAATACTTTCAAAGTGAAGAGAACTGCCAGTGCTCCTCTTCTGACGTGGGCAGTCGTGGCTGCTGTCGAGAACACGAAGTCAGGTCCCACTTGTAGAATCAGCAGCTAAAGCATTCACCAAAAGTGCTTCAGGGGAGGGCTTTTAAGTAACCGTTTGATAAACACGTGCAGTCTGGCATCGGTGTGTTCTTGAGACGCTGCCGAAATTAAAGTCAGATTTTTCATGAAGTAGCTCCTCCAAGTCCTGGAGGTACCTGCATGGGCTGCGGTCAGCTGAGATGCTTTCGGAACGCTTGAGCTTCCTGGGTTTATTTCTGTATTTATTGCAGGGAAGGACTTTTTGATCAAAGAGAAGAACTCTGCATGCTATGCTCCTCCCAGCTTAGACTCTCAGAGGTGCTGTGGCTGATTCTTCCCGTGGTGCATGGCCGCAAGATTGTCTACACAAAATACCGAGCGTGCGCTTTGCGATCTTAGCTCCTCTTTCCACGCAAAGAAATGCAGCTCTGAAGGGAGCAGTAGCTGTGCAACAACGCTCCTTAGCCACAGGAGGGGTCTCTAGCTCAGATATTAGCAAGTATTAAAAGCTCTGGAAGGAGAAAGGGTTGGAAGCTGTTGGTGTACAACCGCTCCTCCTGGTTTTGTGCCACCCAGGAGCCCCGGCCGGTGACCTCCACTAACCCACCAGTAGCTGCCGGTGCTTTTGCGTAACTCCAGCTGCCTCCTCCTACACAACCGCCCTTCTCTCTCCTCCCGTACAACCGCGCCCCGGCGTATGTCTTGTCGTAGGCGATCTGTATAACCTAGGAAATGTTTTCTGCATGGCCAGACTGCCTGAGGAGGTTAGTCCCGAGAAGCTGTTTAAATGTACTATTGGAAAATAAAGATAACAAACGAGTCGTTCTTAGTTTGTCTTAAATGAGATAGTAGGTCTTCGGTATTTGGCTTTTCCTTAGGGTTTGGTTTGGTTTTTTCAGGGGGGAGGGAGGGACGTCTCGTGTTGCCTGTCAGGAGATGTGGTTCTGGCTGACTGGTAAGAAGCTGCTAGTTGTCTGCTGCAGGAGGCAGTGCCTTCTGCTCTGGAGTTCTCCAAGCTCTGCTGGTGGCTTCTCAGAGCTCTCCTGAACTGTCTCAAGTAGAATCATTCTTTTTACCATGGGAAGTGCTGCTACGGCCCCTTGTCTGAGACAGGCTCTGAGATTAGATCCAACACTTGTATTTATATCTGATCTTTGTGTTACCACAACCGCCCATCTCACTGACCATCCATCCAAGTCTCGTTTTCTTCCAAAGCGTAATGAGTCTGTGCGTGGCCACTTGGATCCAGAGGCGTGTGCTGTAGTGGTGTCTGTGATGGCTGCTCTTTCTGGGGGTTTCAGTACAAGTTTGACTCAGCTGAGTGAGCTGTGCGGTTGTGCAAGAATGTACTCCTTGTGTCCAGACTCAAGCGTTTAAAGCTCTGGAGGGATCAACTCCAATGAAAAGGAGAGGTGAGGGGGAATCTAGTACTTTATTAGTTTGAAGCCTGAAAGGATTAAGAGTTCTGATGGGATTTGGTTCGTCTTTCCATTGTGGTTTTCTAGAGATAAATAATCCTCTAAGAAAACTTGATACCCTCAAGAGAAACTGGGAGTTGTGTAATGGAGAGGGGATCTCTACCAAACAGCCTTTAACTCGGCTGTCTGCTGCCTTCCTTCAAAGGCTGTTACCCCTGTAAACATCTTGATATGACTGATTTTATAAAGGGAGTGGGAAAAGATAATACTTGGTGGAAGCCCTGACCTTGTTTTCCAGGTAGTTAAAGGAACGAAGCACACGCTGGGCACCAGTGCTCGTACCGAGTATCTTTACGGGAGAGGCAGGGCCCAGGCTGCGGGGAGCACGCCAGCGCCCCGCGGGGACACACGGCCGGGCAGAAGGGGCTCCGGGGGAGCCGCTGGCGAAGCTCCTCCTGCNTCCGCTCTCTGCGGTGCGACAGTGGGACAGGGGATAGCGAGAGAAGGAAGGAGATGTCTTCTTAACTTTCTACCCCCCCAATGTTGAGGTAATGGCTCTGCCCAGCCCCTGTGGACGGGGTGGCCGTGGTCCGGGTCACGGCCGCGCCCGGCGTGGAGCGAGGGGTCCTCGGGAGAGCGGCGGGAAGGGCGGGCTCGGTACCGCGGTACGAACGACCTCCTTCGGTCTCTCTCCCGTCTCCTTCTCCACCTTCTGTCTCCGCTCCGGGTGGGCAGACGGGAAGCTGTCCGCACCCCTTCCCCCCCAGCTGCCGGTAGGGATGGTACGGGCCGCTGGGTCAGGCTGTGTCAGGCGCCCGCTGACACGGGACGGGGCGGGACGAGACGGGGGGATCCCGGAGTCGCGCTGAGCGGGGACACGTCGTGCGTGTCCGGGCACGGGGAGCCTGGGCCGGGCCGATCTCGGAGCTGGGAGGCCGGGGCCCGGAAGGGTGAGCTGGGCTGGGTCTGACAGGGCCTGAGGCGTTCGGGGCCCGGGGCTGCGGAGCAGGGACAGACCCGTTACGGTCTGAGGCCTCCGGGCACGGGGGGTGCTGCACCGAGCCCAGCGAACCCGAGGTGACCGGACAGGGAGGTCTGGTCTGTCAGACCCCAGCCTCTCCCTGTAGGAGCGGAGGTGTCCGGACACTGGGGGGTCCGGTCCGGTCCCGTTCCACCCCGGTGGGGCCTGAGGTGTCAGAGCCAGGGACCCGGGTACGGGGGATCGCTCTGCTCTGGTTCCGGCCCATCAGGGCACGAAGGGTTGGTCCTTGCTTAGGTCACCCGGTGGTGGAGTTGTGTTGGTTCCTTTGGCTGAGCTTAAGGCCAGCCGCTCCCAGAGGGATATAGAGCAGAACCTGCACCCGTCGGGCCTAAGAGGTGCTTTAGTAGGGGCTGTGCCGATGACTCCGTGTGTTTTCTCCCTTGCCCGCAGGAGGCCCCGGCGCATGTGCTGAGCTCTCGCTATGAACGCCATTGTCGCCCTCTGCCATTTTTGTGAGCTCCACGGTCCTCGCACCCTCTTCTGTACTGAGGTTCTGCATTCGCCCCTTCCCCAAGGCGCCGGCAGCGGGGACATCTCTGGGCAGAATGAGCAGGCGGAGGAGGAAGAAGGAGGCATTCAGATGAGCAGTCGGATCCGCTCGCACAGCCCGGCAGAAGGTGCCAGCGCTGACTCCAGCAGCCCAGGGCCAAAGAAGTCAGACATGTGTGAGGCAAGTGTGCGAACGTCTGCGGCCTTTGGCTTAACCAGAGGGCTCTTGGATGCTCTAATGCAAATTGTGTTGTTTAAGAGAAACAAAAAAATATGAACTGTGCTCATTTTATGTGTGACTGCCAGTACCAGGAGATCTCTGAGTCCTTGTAAACTGTCATGATTCCTGATAAGGAACTGTGGTTGAGTATATAGACCTCAAGAAGATGGTGTCCTGAGGTCTCCTGAAGCCCTCTGATTGTCATGTGGCTCAGAAAGGCCTTTCTCATCCTTGAAGAGCGTTTACTTTATTAGGTTAGGTCTGGTAATTTATTTCTAGTAATTTTAAGAGCAGCATGGTTAAAAAGCAGAAAAAAAGTATGTAAAAACCTTTAAAACAATAGAGAAAACGTATGTTCTTAGTTGTTCTCATGCTTGTTTACTATCAGTACTTGTTCTGAGGTGTTTGTTATTTACTTTCCCTTAGGTTATGGCCAGTTTTGTTGGTTTTACAGCTGCTGTGAACTGAATTTTACCACTTACAGAGCCAGCACCGAGTTCACAATCAAATTAACTAGTGGGAAATGAGCAGAAGGGCTGAGGAAGCGTACGACAGAGTTCTGTGTGAGGAGGAGCTGGGTTCAGATCCTGACTCCGACTCGCATTTCTTCTCTTTTAAGTGGTTGTGTTCATATCTCTCTGTCTCAGTAACGCTTCCTGACATTTTGAAGGGCCTTTGGGTACCGTAGGTAACTTCGTGCTCATTCACGGCTGGCTTTGCTTTTCTATCTTCAGGGCTGCCGCTCTCTTGCAGGAGGCCACCCTGGCTACGTCAGCCACGACAAAGAGACTTCAATCAAGTACGTCAGCCACCAACACCCGAACCACCCCCAGCTGTTCAGCATCGTGCGCCAGGCCTGCGTCCGCAGCCTGAGCTGTGAGGTAACTGCCGGCGAGAGAAAACCTGTTTGTGGCTTTGTGCATCCTGTCAAATCCAAGACAGCTCTTTTGCTGATCCTGGCTGCTCCCTGCAGCCTGGAACAAGGAGGGAGTGGAGGTGGAAAGGCAAGATGCACGAGTCTGTTCATTCCAGGATGGGTGGGAATTTTTAAGGTTGATCTTTGATAACCTTGAGGGTTCCTTCCTCTCACCTGGTGAGACTAAAAAATTCCACTTTCTTATTTTGGCTTCTACGTGATTATAGCTTTACTTTGTAAGATAAACTGTTTGGGTAAAATTGTTGCGATCTGTCACTTAGTACTGAGAAATACTTGGTCTTTTTAGACCATTAACGTTCAGCATCTCATAGAAGTGCAGGGAGAACCTTACGCACTAATGAGGGTCTGTGTGTCGGGATCAGCAAAAACCCTCCTCGTGGATTCTCAGCAGTCTAGTAGTTGGATTAAGCTGAGTTCTTAAAATACAGTCGAAAGGAGGGTTTTGTAGTGTTTGTAGGATACCTCTGGAAGTCTCTTTTCACCCCAAGGTTTGGGTAGTAGCCTAAAAAGGCTTGTTTTATTCATCAAATCTGTGTTCAAGAGCGGGAAGCTTAGTTCAACGTATTACCATTTCAGCTCTGTGATGTCCTTAATTGCTTCCGTGTCTCCGTGTCCCTCCCCTCCAGGTCTGCCCGGGACGGGAAGGCCCTATTTTTTTCGGAGATGAGCAGCACGGCTTTGTGTTCAGCCACACCTTCTTTATCAAAGACAGCCTGGCTCGAGGTTTCCAGCGCTGGTACAGCATCATCACTATCATGATGGACCGGATTTACCTCATCAACTCCTGGCCTTTCTTGTTGGGAAAAATCAGAGGCATCATCGATGAGCTGCAGGGCAAGGCACTTAAGGTTGGTCAGTGCCCGGGGTCCATTTAATCAACGTTAGGAAAACGTGGTCATGGATTTAGAGCTGAGTCAACAAGTTGAGCCAGCGGATTGCAGCCAGGGTGGTCACTGAGCTTGACACAAAGGATGAGAAGTCTTAGAAAGCGAAGTAACAAGTTCTGAAGGACCATGTTTTTGGAGCACAGATGTTACTTAGAGATAATTGTAGTCAATCTGAGAAGAATCCCTTCCCACTCTTTACCCCTAATTCACAGTGTGTTTTGGAGAATTGTGTGACGCGCTCTTTTCGCTTCGTGTTTTCCTTGGGGTCGTTTGGCTCAGTTTTACGTAAGCATTTTATCTTTATCTCTTTTGGTCTCTGCTGCTGCCCTTTTTCTGCGGCGTAGGTGTTCGAAGCAGAGCAGTACGGGTGCCCTCAGCGTGCCCAGCGGATGAACACGGCCTTCACTCCCTTCCTGCACCAGCGGAACGGCAACGCCGCCCGCTCCTTGACCTCCCTCACCAACGACGAAAACCTCTGGGCGTGTCTGCACACCTCCTTCGCCTGGTAACGCCAGCTCGTGTTTCTAGCCTCTGCAGCTCCTTCGTGAAGAGCATGTTGCCCTGTTCTGAAAGAGTGGGAATGTCATTTGAGTGCTTGAGGTTTTGGTTTTGTTTTTTTTTTTTTCTTGAGGTAGTAAGTCGCCTGGAGAAGGGAAGGCTCCGGGAAGACCTTACTGCGGCTTTTCAGTACTTGAAAGGGGATGTCAGGAAAGATGTGGACAATCTTTAGCGGGGCCTGTTGTGACAGGACAAGGGGGGATGGCCTTAAACTCAAAGAAGGAGATTTAAATGAGAAAGAAAGGAAAAATTTTTGACACTGAGGGTGGTGAGAGCCTGGCCCTGGTTGCCCAGAGAGGTGGTCGCTGCTCCATCCCTGGCACCATTCCAGGGGAGGTTGGATGGGGCTCTGAGCAACCTGCTCGAGTTGCAGATGTCCCTGCTCCCTGCAAAGGGTTGGACCTAAAGGTCCTTTAAAGATCCCTTCCAACCCAAACCAGTCTGTGATTCTAGGAAGCTGGACTTTGCTAAATAGTCTCTGAACTGGGAGGAGCCAAGCACAGAACGACAGCAGCCTCCTGGTGCCTTGAGGGCACGGAAAAATCACGTTGCTGCAAAGTAAACCTATTAATGTGGCTGCTGATGACAGCCATGCCTATCTAGATGCAACGGCTTTGCAGTTGAAGTCTGAAAGAAAGCAAGAAAAGATGCTCCTACCCACAGAGGTAGCACCTGGGATTCCCAGCGGTGACTTCAGTAGAGTGGTGGCTGACCTGGAAGTGCCCGTGTATTGTGACAGAGGCAGCCTGGCAGGTGCAGCCTTTGGCACAGGAGTGAGTCCGTGGGAGTCCAGCTGCTCCAGTGCCTGACTTGCTCATCCAGCTTCCCTGGAAAGAAGCCACAGCGAGGGCTGCAACACTGGCACGTGACTGGGGTGGGGGATAAATACAAAGTGATGGCACGGTGGGAGGCCTTTCGGTGACCTCGGGCGACAACGGTTGTCAGATGCGTTGATAGTTACCACAGCGAGGAAAGCAGAGATGTGTTGGAAACACAAGTTGGTTTGGGGTTGGATTTTTTGGTTGAGTTCATTGCACTGAGTTTCTGGTTGGATTTTTGCACCTAGTAAGCCGGTTTAACCAACGCTACTTGTGGTTTTTTTCAACATCTCCAGGCTTTTGAAAGCGTGTGGCAGCCGACTTACGGAGAAGCTTCTGGAGGGAGCACCAACAGAAGACACCCTTGTTCAGATGGAAAAACTTGCAGGTGAGAGAGAAGTTTCCAGAGCTGGAAGACCCTCTGAGAAAGCTTTGGATGGTAAAACACCCAAGCCCTTTCATCAGCACCATAAGCTCAGCCACCTCTTGTGGACTTTACCGTGGTAGTGGTCTCTGCAGTAGCTGATAGACTCATAGAATAGTTTAGGTTGGAAGGGACCTCCGAAGGTCATCTAGTCGAAGCCCTCTGCAGTGAGCAGGGACATCCTCAACTAGAGCAGGTAGCTCAGATGTTCGTCAAGCGTCAAATGTGACGTGCTCTCCCTATGGAGATGACTCTGACAGGACTGTGCAGTCAAGGCCCTTGGCCCTGCAGGCTCTCTGCGCACCCGTGTGGTGGTTGTTACTTGAGTAGGGCTGTTGCATCATCATCAGGATTGTTCTCTCTGGCTGGGTTGGCCCTCCCAACAAACCTCTACAGCCAGAAGAATTTGCGGTCGCAACATACAGACCTCTTGCTTCTTTTTCTACAACATCTCTAAACTGAAAGCGTCAGAACTTTTTTTTTTTTGTTGCACTGAATAAGTTTATTAATCCATTTAGACTAGAATCTACAAAACCATCCTCCAAGCTTTGGCCATCACCTTTAAAACAAGAACAGAGCACATGTAGGTGGTCAAAAGGTGTATCGTTTTTGTGTTCTGTAGATGAAAATTCCTTCTTGACCCTTTAGTAATTATCTTATATCTGAATTAATAAACTTCATTAAACTTGTCTATGATGATAGTACTTCTGGTGGCTGTGTTCCAAGCTCTCTCTGCCCACGTACAGCCAAACTCGAGTGGCTGCAGCCCGCGTAGACACTTCCGAGGCAGTTCCCATTCCTAGAGAGCACCAATTTTTATGACCACTTCGCCTTTTCTTGCTAGACCTGAAAGAAGAGTCGGAAGGCTGGGATGGCTCTGAGGAAGAAGAGAAGCCTTCTTCCCAGCCAGATGTCGTGGAAGGGCAGGAGCTCTCTAAATGCTCCCCTGAAACCTCTCTGATGCCCGATTGCAACAGCTGGAACGTCGCTCACAGAAGGTTGTCCGTCTTCCGCTCGCTCAGGCACATGAGACAGGTAAGAGAGGAGAACAGTTACTCTCGTACTGAATTCACAAGGTAATAAACTCTTTTCTGTTGTTTTTGGTTTTTTTTTTTTGAGAAGATAACATTTATTTCTTGCAGTCTGCACTTCTTTCCTGGTTTTAACTGCGTCTCTGAGGACGCTCCCTTCCTCTGAATCACACGGCCCTCTGGTGATCATCTGTCATGTGGGATGGGATCTTGTGATTTCTCTCAAATTCTGCGCTTTTCTTGCTTCCCAAGAGCGGTGAGGGTATTTTAGTACAGAGGTCGTGCAGCATCTTCAAAGTCAAGTACTATTTGCTTGAAACAAAAGTGGTTTAGAGGAGGAAAAAAAAGAATTTACAGATAGTTCTGTATAGATCTTGCTTCTCTCCACGGCTTCCAGTTACCTGACTGAGGTGGAAGTTTGAGTGCATTTGCCCCACAATCTCTTGCACACCAGCTTGTTTTCCTGGACAATTCTGACAAGTTTTTCAAATAATTTTCAAATATTTTCAAATAATCTCTCATATTTTTGATTTTTATCCTCTTTAGCCTCCTTTTGTTCTACTTTCTCTTAATTTGAAGTGCTTGAAGCTACTAAACTACGCTGTATTGCAAGTGGGTGCCTTTGGAGGCTTGGCTAAGGGTGTTGTTTCATCTTCTGTGCCTGAATCGCTGTTGAGAACGTAACTCAGATCAGAGAAATGCCTGCAAGTTGGTGTCCTCTAATAGAAGTTGTTCACTCTTGTCCCAAACGGGCCTGTGTCCATCTTTTAAATCCCCTCATTTGGCCAACAAGTGGGCTGATGGGTGCAGTCCAACCAGAGCACCAAAGAAAGGAAACGGTTATTCTCTTAAACGTGCTCGATGTTGAATTGGGTCATCGATTGGGCGTCTTGGCCACGTGGTACTTTGCTGCTCTTCATTCTTCAAACCATAGGTGGAGGCAAATGTTGCTTTGCATGAGGTTCTGACGCTTTTTGCACCCGTCAAAGAAATACTTGGTGTTGATGCAGGGCTTTAGAGCTGTTCCTCTGTGGACAAAACCTGCTCAAGTTTCACGTTTGTTTCTGCTGTTCAGTTCTAGCCATTTTCTTTTGATGTGGATGTCGCGTTTTTGACGGGGCAAACTGGACATCTCACTGATTTTCATAACCGGTACAGAATGTTCTTAGCTTTGTTTTGATATTTTATTTTATTTTTTTTCAGGTTCTTGGGGCATCGGCGTTCCGCATGCTAGCTTGGCATGTCCTGATGGGGAACCAGGTCATCTGGAAAGCTCGAGATATGGATCTTGTCCAGTCTGCTTTCGACGTCCTACGGGTAGAAACCTTTTCCTTTGTTTCCTGACTGCATATTTTAATATATATTTCTGTAGCAGTCCAGGCTGTCTCTGACCTGTAATCTTGTGGAAAATGTGTGTTAAATGATGTCGTTTGGGGAAGGGAGACAAAGAAAAATAACCTAAAAAATCCTCCAATCTTTGGATATCCTTGTTGTCCTCAGCAGCTGCGTAGTCTTTCAAGCTAAGTAAGATACTTCTGATCCCCCAGATCAGGAGCATCTGCCTGAGCAGTGCTCCAGGTCTTCTCTGGCTCTGGAAGTCCAAATGGTCAGAGCCCCTCTCCTGTGAAGAAAGGCTGAGAGAGTTGGAGTTGTTCAGCCTGAAAAAGGCTCCCAGGAGATCTTCTTGAAGCCTTTCAGTACTTAAAGGGGGGACAATCTTTAGCAGGCTCTGTTGTGACAGGAGAAAGGGTGATAGTTTTAAACTAAAAGAGAAGAGGTTTAGACTGGAGAGAAGGAAGAAATTTTTGACACTGAGGGTGGTGAGAGCCTGGCCCTGGTTGCCCAAAGAGGTGGTCGCTGCCCCATCCCTGGCCCCATTCCAGGGGAGGTTGGATGGGGCTCTGAGCAACCTGCTTGAGTTGCAGATGTCCCTGCTCCCTGCAGGGGGTTGGACCTTTAAAGGTCCCTTCCCACCTAAACCAGGCAATGATTCTAAATTGGGGAGAAAATTACATTTCAGTGTTTTAGCTCCAGTGTTTCTCTTGACGAGGTTCCTCCCTCCTCTAGACCATGTTGCCTGTTGGTTGCGTGCGGATCATCCCCTACAGCGACCAGTACGAAGAGGCCTATCGGTGTAACTTCCTGGGGCTCAGCCCACACGTCCAAATCCCATCCCACATATTATCATCAGGTAAGGATCTATTGCAGAACCCTCTCCTTTCCCTATCATTTTGGGTTAAAGGACTCAAAATGACTTTATTTTTAAAAATTAATTATGAAGTCTAATACTGCTGCATGAACTAAAACCTGTACCATATCCCCATGGATATTAGTTTTCCCTATGTCCTCAGCTGATCAGTAGTTGAAAAGCATTAAAGTTTTTAAGTTGAAAAAGATGTGAAAGATTTTATGTTAAGCTTAAGGTTTTAAGTTGAAAGGCGTGAAAGGTTTTGAGCCCTGATCATAACAGAACCGACAGCCCTGATTCCTGTGGAGGAAAGATTGATGCTGGGCCAACTCTTGTAAGCTGACAGAGCTGAGCTTTCTCCCAGCAGAGGATGTAGCTGTAATTTTAGAATTTGGCCTCGGATGGTTAATTCTCTTCCGGGCTCTTGCTGCTCCAGAGTTCGCCGTCCTTGTGGAAGTTCGTGCCGCTACCCGCTCCAGTCTCTACCCGACGCTGTTTGATGACGAGCAGTCCCTCAACAAGTACGAGTTCGTTGTCACCAGCGGTAGCCCCGTTGCAGCTGATCGAGGTGGGTGATTCGAAAGCAGAAAGAAAACTCTGTGGCTGAGGTTAAAAGAGCATCTTGATCTTTAACTGGGTTTTGTGCTGTTCATCTTCTGGCCCTTAAGGAAGGCCGAGCAGAAGCCAGGTCAGTGTGCAGCTGGGATGCTGCTGCTTGAGGTGAGGCTGTTTAATTAGGAAGGATTTGTTTTACTGGATCGTGCTTATTAAATTTCAGAAGTGAGAATCAAATTTAAAATTTTGTAATGTGCATAGCAGAAATCGTAGGGAAATTGTTCTGTAACCCACAAGGAACACTTTTCCTCCTGGAATACTTGTGTGTCTATTTTGAGTAATTCTGGCTTTTAAGGACCACAACTTTACTTGTCTCTCGTGTTCTACTTGATAGACGAGTATGACTGACACAAAAACACCCAGACCTTTTTTTGTTTTTCTCTTTTTTTTTCTCTGGTTCTTTTTTTTTCTTTTTTTCTGCCTACTTTAAGAGCGTGAACACTTGCACCTAGAGGTGCTTTGAGTCAGGTCCATCAGTCTCCTGTTTTCTGGTGAGTCTTAGTCTAGATGAACCGGCCTTGCTGACTGTCTCAAAAGTCATGGCAGGTGGTCCATCCTTCCTGCTCTGTCCTCTGAAGGTACAGCAGAGACCTGCTCCCTCTCTACTCTTCCTCCTGTTGTAGATCCCTCATGTACAAATGCAGTAATCAGTTTTCCACCCAACCCGTGGTGTGTCCAGAAGCTTCTGGACCAGTGTAGTGACTGAAAAGTCTTCTCTTCACCACAGCATCAAAATTACTAGGCTGTGGACTGCTAGGGGGGAAAAAAAAGCCTTCTAGGGAATTTCCCAAAATTGGTCCAGGAAAAGAGTGCCTTGGGTTGATTGTTAGTTGTTTTTTTTTTTTTTACTAAATGTCCTGGAACTGCCCTTAACAAGAGGAACATTAAATCAAAAGTAAGTGGAGATTTTAAAATTGAGGGTTGATTTATATATATACATGTGTATATTGTGCAGAGTATGACAATTTTTCATAATTTTTGTACTTTTTTAATGACTAGAAACAACAAAATGTAAACAACTTCAGTTTGAAAGTGGGTCTGAAGAAAACAAAGGCCCCTGAACCTGTGTGTGTGAACCAGGATTCTTCACAAAACTCCACGTTGCGTCTTGGACCAGACGTTTTTCTAGTGGGATGATCTTTAGCTCCCCTTCATTCCCATGGAAATGAAGTCAGGGCAGACCACTGCGGGGTATATTTTTCCACCTTGTAGGACAGGTAATTTTCTTCCTGACTCGAGGAGGATTATTTCAGTGAACTACTTAAGCCAAATTCTATGTTGAAATTGGCTGTGCTGTTCTGAAGAGTGTAGCTTTCTGCGTATAGAGGAAGCTGGATTAATGCAGCAGGCCAGAGTGCTGGTGAAAAATGAGCGCAGGCCAGTGCTCTTGAACAGAGCAAGAGTGGAACAAATGTGTGTTCTTGTCTGTAATTCCAGCAGGTGCTCAGGCCCAGATCACAGAATAAACAGTCTGGTCCTTGCTAACAATTACTAGCAAAGGTGTAAGCTACACCCGTAGCTTACGTATCCTTTTTCTCACCCTTTCCTCCTCTTTCTGATCCTGTAGTTGGCCCTACAATCTTAAACAAGATCGAAGCTGCCCTGACCAACCAGAATCTTTCTGTAGATGTTGTGGATCAGTGCCTTGTTTGCCTGAAGGAGGAGTGGATGAAGTAAGTACAACTACATTGCTTTCAGAGAAACAGCTTTGGCACTAATCCTGGAACAGTTATGTGGGAGAGCAGGGTGAGCTCGTAGTCAGCTGCCTTCTGCCCTACTATTGACAGTACCATAGAATCGTAGAGTCCCAGGTTGGAAGGGACCTCCAGGATCATCTGGGCCAACCTTTCTTGACAAAAACACCATCTAGACAAGATAGTCCAGCACTCTGTCCAGCTGAATCTTAAAAGTGTCCAGTGCTGGGGAATCCTCCACTTCCTGGGGAGACAAGCAGTAGTTAGATCAGTAGTTGGCTTTACTGTTGGGATCTAAGAAGATCCGAGGAGTTCTGCTTTAGTCCTAACCTTCTTTTTTGGCTTTCAGCAGTTCTTAACCTTTATGCTTCAGTTCACACATCTGTAGGTTCTACCTACATGACAACACTTGTCTGCCATCTCTACCTCATGAGGATTAAGTATGCAGATAGACAGAAGCCTGTCAGTGAGCTATATTCCAGTGCAGATAACGTGCCAAACAGATGTCCTGGTTGCACCTTCAGGTGCTACGTTTCAAGGACATGAGTGGTTATAAAGGAAGACCAGGCAGTCATGTGAAATAATTCGTGGAACGTTACGATATTGTGAATTCACCTGAAGGCCAGATGGGCCCTGGAGAGATGTGTCTCCCAGGGAGTTTCCCAGTTGTCACAACTAATTGTTTTCCTTTCCGCTAGAATGAAAAAAAATCAACTAGAATTATGCATATTACTGCTCAAAATGAGTAATCCCTCCTAACTAATCCCCTCTTCTCCTCTGCTCTTCTCCCCACCGTCTTCATTCAAAGCATGAGAATAGTTTCCATGGAATATTGTTGAAGCTTTTATTAATATTTAGTTGCAGTAGTCATAGACATCATAGAGTGGTAGGAGTTAGAAGGGACCTCTAGAGATCATCTAGTCCAACCTCCCCACCAAAGCAGAATCACGCAGGGCAGGCCACACAGGAACACGTTCAGGTGGGTTTTGAATGTCTCCAGAGAAGGAGACTCCACCACCTCTCTGGGCAGCCTGTTCCAGGCTCCGTCACCCTCTCAAGAAAAAAGTTTCTCCTCATATAGAGGTGGAACCTCCTGGGTTCCAGCTTGTACCCGTTATTCCTTGTCCTGCTACTGGGCACCACCGAAAAGAGCCTATTCCCTTCCTCTTGACCCTCACCCCTCAGATATTTATAGACATTACTAAGCTTCCCTCTCAGGCTTCTCTTCTCTGGACTAAACAGCCCCAGTTCTCTCAGCCTTTCCTCACAGGAGAGATGTTCAAGTGCCTTGATCATCCTCGTAGCCTCTGCTGGACTCTCCAGTAGATCCCTGTCTCTCTTGAATTGGGGAGCCCAGTAGGTACCAATAAAAGCTACTCATTCCCTGTCACTGCTCATTCCTTGTTTGGTGCCTTGTTGTAGTGACGGGAGTTTCTTGTCTCTGCAGTAAAGTGAAAGTCCTCTTTAAATTCACTAAAGTGGACAGCAGACCCAAGGAGGATACCCAAAAACTGCTGAGCATTCTGGGAGCTGCGGAGGAGGACAACGTCAAGCTTCTCAAGTTCTGGATGACCGGCCTGAGCAAGACGTACAAATCCCACCTGATGTCAACGGTTCGCAGCCCCACGTCCTCGGAGTCGCGGAACTAAAGGGTGCCCAACCTCACTTGCTGCCTTCGGATCGTCGTCGGGAAGTCCCGAGTTGCTACCGCTGCTGAGCCTGCAGCACGTGCGTTAGGTGGAGAGGGAAACTTCAGCACTGTTCTTCTGGGTCCCTCCGACTAACTTGAAGAGTGACTCGAGTCTTTTCTCATTGCTGTGAGACTGGACTAATAAGTGCTAACAAATAGTGCTGCTGTCTGCCCCGAAACTCTGCTCTAAATCTAGACCTCCCCCCTCGAGACTAAAATACGGCCACGCTCAAAGAATCGACGTGAATTAAGGGGTTTTAATTAATGTCATCGTTAAGAGTTACGCTGTGGCAGTAGACCTCAGTTTTAGCTTTCGTTGGCAGGACTCGGATACCTGTGACAGCATCCAAAACTCCTGGGACCGGATACAGTTAATCTCTCCAAATCCCACATAAATCTCCTAAATGCGCAAGAGAACGAGAACCAAAAATAAGTGACACGTCACAGGGTACGGATCCCACGTAAATTATTTCAAACCACTTTCTGCTCGGATTTAAGAGACTTATTTTCTGCTGTAGCGTAAGTCAGGATATCCTGTCGGGGGGGTCCTGTCGCTCCACTTTATTTATTTATGTCCCGACTTGAGACAGTTCTGGCATTTTGCTTTGGAAATCTTGTCTGGGAGGGAGAACCGTAACGTAAGGAAGTCTCAGAGCGCAGCCTACTTGCCTCTCAAGAGGGTAAAAGACTCGACTTGTTTTGCCTGGGGTCGCAAAACTTTCCAGGTAACGGAGATAACCTCAGGATAAGGTGGTTGGTGTCCTCCCGTCTTCAGAAATCATTTCCTAGCTTCCTAATTAACTTAAGCAGAAAAGATCCGAATCTGTAGGTGCTCCCTTCTTATATAACTCTATAGTAGCCATTTTTGCTTAATAGTTTATGGAAACATTGGTGCATTTTTTTAATTACCTAAACAGATATTCCTTGTCTGTATTGTAAGGAATTACTGTTCCTGTTGTGAAGTCCTCTTTTTTTTTTTTCTGGATCATTTTTGGGAAAACTTGACGTTACCGTAGACGTTTTTAACAAGCTAGAGGCAGGTTTTACCAGGTGACTTTCTACACTCACTCATTCAAGCAAGACTCAAGCTCCAAGAGGATGTTCCAACTTGTCGTGAGTTCTGTTCTCATATCTAAAATATGCAGGTTGATTTTTTTTTTTTTAATTTTTTTTTTAATTTTTTTTTTTTAGATCTGGAACATCTGTAAAATGGCGACAGGCATTAAATCTCATTAAGAGCTATTTTTGTAAAATGGAACAAAGCCGAGTTTTGTGTTGATTACCGGTGTGTGTCGGCGTGGGGGAAACAGCAGTGGATCCACAAGGTGATTCCTGCGTCTTAACCTTGGTTTAATTTACAGAATTTAACAGCTCTTTTTCCTCTCAGCTTTGTATGTATTGGTATCTTGTACACTGGAAGCAAGAGGTGCTCAGAAACATTAGTTCAAAATGCTTGACTGGCCATAAACAACCGCAGGGTATTCAAACAACAAGCAGATGCTTGGGGGAAAAAAAAGGCATCGCTCTGTTACTTCGAAAACTTTATTTAATTTCAGGATTTGCAGAATGTCTTGCGATTTGTGAGACAGAAATGGTGCTCAAGCTCTAGCCACAGGAAAGGAAGCTTTGAATAATATTTACCTCTTGCTTCCTACGTCCTGGGGAAGGACAGAGAACACTGCTCTTGGGATAAAAGAGATGGAAGTGAGTAGAAAAGCGTGGACTAGTAAATCAGAGTTCCCAGAGCTAGGTCGGTGCTGGCTCTTCCGGTTACCTTTTATGTGAGCTCTTTGTTCTTCTACCTGAAAGCTGCTCTGGTGTAGTTCAGAACTGTGTAACACGAGTACGACTTTATTTGGCATTTAGACCTTCTTGACTGCTGAACTGTTCCTGGTTTGGGTTGTTGTTTGGTTTTTTTTTTTTTTTTAAGAATAACTCTCCCAAGCAATCCAACATTAAAACCTGGTCTCTAAGTGGGCCCATAAACACCCCTCAGTAAAGCCCGTGGTCATGAACAGAGGGGTGGGCTCTTCCAAAATGCTGTTTGCCAAGTCAGACCTGAGCCTTCAACCTCTTCTTGTGCTTCTGGAGGTGAATGAGGGCTGCGTGTCACAGACGGACAGATTCTGGGTAACATACCCTTTTTGAACCAGGGCAAGGAAACTATTAACACGTATAAGATGCCCGCCGGAAAGAAGGGGGAAAGTTGCTGAAGCCTGTGAACCCAGGGCTCCTGTGAAGCATGAAAGCAGCTGTGCTCGCCTGCCAGAACAGATCTAAATGTGAGGTGATCGAGTAAGTGTCTGGGCAAGTTCCCGCAGCTCAGGCTCCGGGCGCTCCTTGTGCCTTCAGCAAGAGCAGGAATGTGCACGTTTCTCTTAGCCCAACTTAACTGACAAAAACCCATGTCTTTCACCACCCTCCTTCCCTCTAAACGGTACAACTTAAAGACAAGCTCATTAAAGCAGGATATTTCTTTATTCCTTTTCCGTGCGGCCAAGCAGCGTATACCTGGGAGGAAGTGGGAGCAGTGAGCACCACGGCTGCAGGCTGACAGAAACCCGCCACTGATGCTGGCTTGTTGGCTGGGCTGCAGTGACAGCCAGAGCCATTTTGCACTGGTTCTGTCACCCCCTGTCCCCTCAGCCAGGCAGATCCAGCTTGTTGAGTATATGCAGTGCAGCCCTTGGTGTTGGGGAAGGGTCAGAGTCAGCTACAGATGGTGAGTGGGACCTGGAGCAACTCTTCAGTGCAGCCTGAGGTGCCCCTGATCCCTCTTTACCCCACCCCAAAGCAGCCCAAGCCCCTGTGGGCTGAAAAGGTGGTGGGTTCAGGGACTCTTGGGCCACTCGGCACACCTTTGACTTTGTGCAACGAAGCTGAGGAAGGGTCTAGAGCACACGTCTGGTGAGGAGCTGCTGAGGGAGCTGGGCTTGTTCAGCCTGGAGAAAAGGAGGCTCAGGGCAGATCACCTTGCTCTCTACAGCTACCTGACAGGAGGTTGGAGCCAGGGGAGTTGGTCTCTTCTCCCAAGGAACAAGCAGCAGGGCCAGAGGAACCGGCCTCAAGTTGTGCCAGGGGAGATTTAAGTCGAATATTGGGAAAAGTTCGTTCCCCCCTAGGGTTGTCCAGGCTGCCCAGGGCAGGGCTGGAGTCCCCAT